>LZPO01066272.1:566590-587129 GCA_001675575.1 Neotoma lepida
GTGAGCTGCCATATGGGTGGGAATTGAACCTGGGTACTCTGGAAGAACAGCCAGTGCTTTTAATTGCTGAGCCATCTCTCCAGACCCCTTAATTTGTTTTTNTTAGGATGGTTGCCATGGCCCCCTAGTAAGTCTTTCTCACTGTTTAAGCTTCTGATCTTTTGTCAATATAACCTAAGAAACACAACATGGTTTCCTAACACAGACTTGGACTTGCNTACACAACTCCTGAGGCATTTAAGGTTTATGGGGGTTTTGTTTTTGTTTTTGAGATAGAGTTTCACTCGGTAGCCCAGGCTGGCCTCGAACTCACAGAGATCTGCTTGCCTCTGTCTCCTGAGTGCTGGGACTAAAGGCATGCACNAACATGCCTGACTTGCATTTCATTTTTTGTGTTTTGTTCATTATATACAATCACATTTTCCCTTTAAGCCNTGCTCTAGCAGGGTACTCTGTGCATTGGTCACCTGCCTGTGGCAGTCCTTTCCTTGTTTCGTGATTCGTTTGTCACCAGAAAAAATACTCATTCATCCTTTAAAACCAACTCTTGTCTCTTAACATGAGGGTCCTGGGCCAGAATTAGCAGAATCACCCAGAAACTTGACTGAAATACAACCTCAGACCCAACCCTAGATTCTACTTAACCCAAAATTTTTGGGGGTGATGAGGACCAGCAGTCTGTGTTTTGACAAGCTCTCCCATGATTCTGGTCATATTAGGATTTAAGAACAATTACTGTAAGACACAATTCCTTTATCAATCTCTATATCCTTTGAGCAACACTATTTTTATTTCAGAATTAGATCTACCTATTCACTTACCCATATCCTTTGCTAAAATTTGAGTCAAGTATGGCATTTTGGTACTCAACACCTACCACCATGCCCAGCACTAAGAAGGAGGTTGATAAGGATTGAGTACATTAGAGGCTGGGGAGATAGCCCGGGCAGTAAGGTGCTTGCTGAGTAGCCTGAAGCCCTCAGCTCAGTCTCCAGCACCCACACAAACATGTTGGATGCGGTGACAAGCACTTAGAATGCAGCAATGGGGAGGCCGTGAGGATCCCCGGAGCTCACTGGGCAGTTAGTCTAGTCAAATGTATGAGCTCCAGGGATATAAGATACTTTCTCTCAAAGGCTATGGTGAGGAGGGGCTAGAGAGCTGGCTCACAGGTTAAGAGTACATCCAGTTCCAGGGAATCTGACACCCTCTTCTGGGCTCCATGGGTGCCCTCAACACAGACACACATGTAAAAATAAATACTAAACTATAAGGTGACANGTAATTGAGGAAGATGCTGATGTCAACTTCTATATGCACACTTATATGTACACAGACATACACAGATAAAATTAATAATAAAATTCAGCATACTGAAATATACCTTCTTCCCTACAAGATTTATTCCTGGTAATCAAATGGAATCCAAGGCTTCTACTCATTTTTAAAAAGATTTATTCTTTTTTTTAATCAAGGGGTGTTTTGCCTGTATATCTGTGTACCACATGCATATAGTACTCTCAGAGACCTGGAGTAACTGTTGTGAGCCACCATGTGGGTACTGGGACTGGAACCCGAGTCCTCTGGAAGGGCAGTCAGTGCTCTTAACCACTGGGCTATCTCTCCAGCTCCCCAAGGCTTCTACTCTTAAAGGCTGATACATAACACACACACACACACACACACACCAATACTAAATGTTAGCAAAAATATGGAAAAACTAAATCTTGCATGCATCACTGCATGACAATTTAGTAATTTCTTGGAAAATTAAATACATACTATGTGGTTCAGCCATTGTATTACTGGGTACTTACCCTAGAGAAATGGAAACACATGTTTANACAAAAACACATATAAATATTTATAATAGCTTTATTTGTGGCACTCAAAAACTGAAGACATTGACAATAAACTATCTGAAAAGGAAATCAAGAAAACAATGTCATTTACAACAATGTCAAAAAATCAATGAAATAAAAACTTGGGATCTTGAGAGGGGACTTGGGAGCTAAAGCACCCATTACACACATTTGAGGACCCGAGTTTGAATCTCCAGAACCCATGTAAAGCTGGGCATGGTAGTTCTCATGGCTGAAATTCTGGAATTCTTATGGTAAGGTGGAAGAACCCCCAGAGGCCCATGGCTCAGCCAGCCTGGTATCCAAAGCAGCCAACAACCAAGAGATCCTCACTCAAACAAGGTAGAGGGAGAAGATGGACACTTGAGGCTGTCCTGTCACATCCATGTGTGTCCCCACATCCATAGACATGAACACACACAAACACACACACACAGTTGTTCCTTTTTCATCAGGTTATAGGAAAGAATATATAATTCCTGTCTGTCATAGTGCAGAGTCAACACTGCCAAGCCGTCGCTGGGGCCAAGGCTTAGAGATACTAGACAATGGCAGAAACCCAAGAACCCAAAGCCAGCTGCAGCAGGAATTCAGACTGGATTCCAGCCAGTGGGTAAAAATCAAGAGGCATGATGGGAAATCAGCCAAATTCCTAGGTTTGAGCTAGCAATGGGATCTGAAGACACAGGCGAGTCCCTGTGAAGAGAATTGAAGAGTCCCTATGAAGAGCACCGAAGGCTGTGTGTACCACAGGGAACTGAGCGGTCCTCTGTGTCTGCTCTTGCTGACGCTGACAGTCAAAAACGGGGCCTTTGAGGAGGCAGGTGAAAACCCGCAGCCTACTAACCCTGTGACAGGATGTTCGCACCAGGGTCAGAAACACCCCTGAAAAAGGTTCATTAATCACGGAGGTGTCAACAGGGTCCTGGGCAACTGTGACCAATTTGGGGAAGTGAAAGAATGCTAGAGAAAACCAGAGTCAAGAGTGTGGGTCATTTGTGCCCGCACTGTCCCCAATGGAAATTCATATTNGAGTCCTTTCATCTTAAAATGAGAGTCAGGGCAGGAGGTGAGCCTCAGGGCCCAGGGACTCCAGTTCTACCCTGGGCAACTGGTGGGGACAGGCAACAGGGAGCAAATAGGTCTTCCTTCATGGTTCTCTTATTTCTCATTTTTCTAAGGCCCGAACCCCTAACACTCATCTAAATCTAATGATTAGAATTAATTTAACAGGCCAGGTGATGGTGGCGTATGCCTCAATCCCAACACTAGGAAGGCAAAAGCAGGTGGATCTCTGAGTTCAGGGCCAACCTGGTCTACAGAGTGAGTTCCAGGATAGCCAGAACTACACAGAGAAACCCTGTCTTAAAAAAAAAAAAAAGAATTAATTTAACAGACATTTAATAGGGTACTACTTAGAGAGCTTCCTAGAATGCGCTCATAGGTACAAAGCTAAGCCAAACTTAGCCCCAGGGTCATGAATTCCCAGATTCTGTCCCGATGGAGAACCATTCTTGCATGGATTCATGGATTCCCAGACACACCGCGGCCCAACATTCTTCTGAATCTGACTCGAAAGAGGGGAACAAGGGAGTGAAGATGGATTTGCAGGCACCTGGAGCTGGTGCCCTGCGATTGGATGCTTCAGACGGGCAATTGTGTTTGTGCTTTTTGTCCTACTTAGAACCAGGGTGTCGGCTCTGGCTTTTTTTGGGAAGCACTACAAGANTCTTGCTAGAAATCGCTGGTGGCCTTTCCTACAGCTGCGGCGGGAGAGAGAACGGAAATTAAAATCGCAGCCTCAGCGATCACAACCCATGTGGAATTGGAACCCTCGGGTCGGAGAGCTTGAGGAAAAGGGGATTTTCTTCTGTGTGTCTCTTGTCCACTCTTGCTGTTTAAAAGCACACTTAAAATATTTTACAGTTGTGTGAGACGTGGAAATATACATTTGGGAGTTAATTTTAAAAAAATCGCTATCAAGTGTTACCATAATACTCCTAAATAAAGCAGGCTTCCTTTACAAGGGCGCCCTGTGGCTTTTGCTTTCTCCTCACTAGGAGTGTGTCTTCAAGGTGCCTTTCACAATTGTCCTACACTTGAGCCGGTACAATGAGGTAATGGGCATTTGCTCTGAAATAGAAATCTGAATTTCNANATTTCAGCCTCTAAAATGNATGCAAGGATGCAGTTTTGAATTGATACTCGGTTGTGTTTGTAGCCCAGGAGAGCCATGAAATCTGAAATATGTGTACTGTAAATCTATATGTATTTTGATACATTAAATTTATATAGCATATATATATTCTACGGGCTGCAGGTAAGGGCACTTGCCACCAAGCCAGACTCTCTGAGTTTGATCCCCAAGACCCACACAGAAGGAGAAAACCAACTAGTATGAGTTGCCCTCTGAACTCTATGTGCATGCCATAGTACACAGGTGCCAACACACATAAATAAATGTAATTTGAATTTTCAAACCTATATATTCTCATATGTGTGTGTTAAATAGCCCCGGATACTGAGAAAAGAACTTAGTGTTAAATGCAACTNGTATTCTCTTTTAAAAGAGGAGTGAGGAAAGTATCTTTGTAGTGAAAGAGTTAAAAACCCAAGGAAGTAGCCTCATGAGCTGAGGGCAGAGGTTCTATCTAATTTGCTTTACCATCTCCATTTTCTTAACGCTNTGGTAGGTTCATATTCAGGAATTAATGTTTGACACAAAATGACCATTAATGAGAGGATAAGCAAAGCAAAGGACACTGAGGCCATTGGCTAAAGGAGAATCTGGGGCCAGGACATTCNGCAAGTTTTCTTTTGTACCTAATAAGCAAAGCTTTTATTTGGATGATCAGTTGATCGGGCTGTAAAATCCACCACATCTCTGGAAACCAGGTCAGTCTGCTCTTACAGGCTAAGGAAGTGAGGCAGAAATGCACGTGACTAGCTTGCTGATAAGCCAGCCGCAGGGGAAAGATGCTGTAGCTAGCATGATGTGAAAAGGGAAGGGCTGGGAGGGACCTTGGATCTCATCTGGTCTCACCACTGTTAACCATGCAGCTATTCGGTAGCCCTTCTGCTTCCAGTCCTTTACAGCGTCAGTAACTGTNGGTCCAAAATGACAGGTTGGTGGGTTGGAAATTTTGCTCTCTCCAGGTTAAAACAAAGCTGTACAAGCGCTGAGCTTGCTTAGGAAAGCAAGCGAGCTTAGAGAGGCCAGGCCCACCGAGCACTCGGGGCTTCAAGACATGAAAGAAGCCATGCTTCTATGCCCAGCTGCAAGCAGCAAGGTAGTCCAAGATCAGCAGCTTTTCTGAAATCTGGGAGAGCATTGCATGCTGTCCACTTCTGTCACAAACGTCAGCTGAGAGTTGGGAACCTATGTGATCATAAAGATGAGGTCTGCTGTCACATTGCTGGGCCCTCGGGGGCCCTCCTGGCCACATGACCTGGGAGAATTGTTAGACAAAGGCATTTCCTGGGAGAATTCTCCAGGGAGGATTTGGCCAATGGGAAGGAACCTTTGGAGGAGCCTGATCTCATTGGAGATGGGTGAACATACGTGTGTACATACATATGTGAATGAATACTCCCACAGATGCTGTGGTTTCCTAGAAACCGAGGTGGGAGAGCACACAGGGCTTCACAAACACCCTGTTAGGATGTCTCTTTTATTTCCAGGCTTCGTTCAGCACAGTGCTGGAAGGGAAGCCCAGGAGAGGTTCACCCACACAACAAGGCTTGTCAGTGAGGACTTAGTCTGGTCAAAAACCATGGTCTGCAGAAACCCACAGCACTCGGAACCCCAAAACAACTCTGTTCTTTTTGTGTGCAGTAATACCAGGGAAGTGTCAGCCATTCCATGAA
Source organism: Neotoma lepida (assembly GCA_001675575.1). Lineage (NCBI taxonomy): Eukaryota > Metazoa > Chordata > Mammalia > Rodentia > Cricetidae > Neotoma > Neotoma lepida. The sequence continues at coordinate 572,320 of LZPO01066272.1, forward strand.
AGTCCAGAGAGACACCCGGAAGCCACTTCTGTCACCCAGCATGTGCTCTCCTTGTCTAACACATGGACATTAAGCCAGTTCACGATCCCCTCTGACTTCCAGTGATTGCCAGCACTTTGGCCCTCACCTGCAGGGGCTTGTAGTCCCCTTTGAGAAGGAAGTTCCTGGGTAGAAGCTGGGAGAGCGGTTAGGAGGTGACTGCAAGGAAGGCTTTGATCAGTTGGCGGCAGTAGAGGTAGTGAAAAGTAGCTGGGTTCTGGTTGTGCTTCAAGATGAGAACCAACGAGACTTCAAGACAGATTGGATGTGGGAGGTAAGCAAAAGTCAACAGTGACGCCAGGGTTTTTTATCCAAGCAAACAGAAAGATGGAGTGCTCATGCTGACCTGGAGAAGGATGCTGGAGGGACAGCTTACGAGACGAGACAGAGTTCAATTCTGAATGGACTGTAGTTTAAAAATTAAAAGAAAGAGAGAGAAAGTGCCAGGTGTGGTGGTGCACACCCTTGATCCTAAGACAAGGCAGAGGCAGGTGGATCTCTGTGAGTTCAGTACCAGCCTGGAACACATAGCAAAGTTCTANAACAGTCAGGGATACAAAGTGAGACCCTATCTCAACGGGGGGGTCAGGGGTGGGGAGAGTATGTTTAATATTCCTGAAAGTAGAACTATTTCAAATGATAAGACAAAGGATTCAGAGACCCTGAAGCAAAATAAAATGAAATCATTATGATTAGAGGATTTGGAGCTTAGGAAATTGAGAGGTTACACTGAGCTCTCTGGATGGTCCTCCCTGAAGGCCCAGGTGGAATGAGGAGGCAGGGCAATGCAGACCTGAAACACAGATGGTCAGAGGTCACACTAGCATTAGTGTGAGGTGTGCAGAATTTGAATTGATTAACTCAAACCTTGAAAATGGGCAAAACAGCAAACAGATCAGATCTGCGGCACCACCCCAGATCCTACAACAAAACTGGAGTTTTGCAGGCCATAGATTTATAATTCTGTTGTGACACAACATAGAGCAAAAGCGGCAGACTGAANGAGAAACTCAACAAATTCTCAGAATTGAAATCTTTTTTGTTTCACTACGGAGCTGTGAATGACTCCTCTATCTATTTTTAGATGTGATGGAGCTCAATAATAGGGGCTGGAGAGATGGCTCAGTGGTTAAGAACATGTACTACTTACTGCAGTTCCAGAGGCCCCGGGTTCAAATCCCAGCACCCATATGGTTCACAGCCATCTGTAACTCCAGTTCCAGGGAATCTAATGCCTGCTCCTGTCTTCTGAGGGCACTGGACATGCAGCTGATGTACAGACACACACACACAGGCAAAACACCCATGCACATTAAATTAAACAGAACAAAACTACTGAACGCTAGCCTTTACATCAACTCATGAGGCATCTTATAAAGTATGCCCTGGGATGCTTTAAGGATTCCTTCTAGTCTAGCCATAGCTTGCCAGGCTATGCCCCCAGCCTTTCCCAACCCTGAACTATGTTTCCAAATTCAGTAACTCAAAGTCCCCTAGCTCAGAGGCCAGTGTTGGAGCTGGTGAAGGTCACAGTTGTCTGAGTCCACTAGGCTACAAGAATGACAACAATACAAGATTAAACAAGTTCTACAGATATTTATTTACATGTCCTGAGACTTCACTGGAGAATAGAAAACTTGAGAAATCCCTTGCCTCACATTTCCAATCAATAAATGAAAAGGAAGAGAAAAAAAAAAAAAGAGGTTGTTATATAATCTTTAACCCCCCCCACCTTCTTTCAGACTGCTAGTCACCTAGTCTAGACTTTCAACAGAAGTCCTGTCATTAGAATTAAGTATATAATATTTAAATCTCCTGGCTTTGTGAAATCCNCATGTTTGTAGATGAGTGAAATCGTTCAGCTTTGTAGACTTCATCATTTAGTTCAACAGAAAACTAAAATGACACAGTGGTTGAATACCTCCCTCCCAGCACGGGAAAGACGGTCCCCAGACAAGTCATTCACCTACTGAATTGGAGCTGATTGACATTTAAGTGGCTTCACAGGTGTTCACTCAGCCAAACAAAACAGGTTAATCATCTCCTATTCATTTTTTTCCTTTTATGAGATATCCTCAGTAAAACTTCTTAAGGCAAATACCAAAAAATACATGTCTGGGTCCATGGCATGTTTATCTAAACAATGGGTTTATACCAGTGCTTGAGATGGGAACACTAGAGAATGCCTGTTTCATCAAAATTAACCAGACTAGATTCCTCTCCACTAAATCAGAAAGGGGGAGAATTCCAAATCAGGATTCATGCAATACTGGATTGTGCAAACGAGACCGAATTAGGGTGTTCAAATAACATAGGTACAGAGAAGAGCAGAGCTGCAAAGCCACCCATCAGTGTTGTAGACAAAACAGATGTTCAGCTAGGANGTCCTGCCATGAGGAGGTCACCATCATAAGCCCGTGGCTTATGTCTAGGAGTTTGTGAGAGGCAAATGGAAAAGGGTCTCAAGTTCTACAGAAACTCACACATCAGTGATCCACAAAATAAGCCTGATTTCCCCCTTAGATTAACTGATTCACGTGCTGAACCTCTGCTGGTGCCCAGAGTTTGTCTGGGACCCCAGTTAGCCACATTCCCTGTAGACTTTGCTACCCACTGACTTCNTGTTACCCCACTTCCTTAGTCCCCTGCTTTTGATCTCTGCTTCCTCTTTTTTCAGTCAAGTTGAGAAAAGAAAAGCAATGTGTACNTCTAATAATTGGGGTATATGGAGCACCCCAAAACTCTTTCCAAATAATAGTCTCCTTTACAGCTCAATTCTGCAAGCCCCACACTGTCATCCTGTGTACTCGCTGCTGGTTGACCTACGCTAACCTGTCCCTTAACAACCTCCAACTTCATTGACAAAGTCCTCANCCTGCTCTGGTGTCATCTGTGTGTCGGTGGCCAGCCTTCCTTTAAAACTCTGAGTTATATAAGCAAGAGATACAAGAATTTAGGTTAAAAAAAATTAAAAGCCAGGAGGGCTGCAGAGGTGGTTCAGCAGTTAGGAGCCCTTGTTGCTCTTGCAGAGGACCAGGGTTCAGTGTCCAGTGCTTANATCATCAGCTCACAACTGTCCAGAGCTCCAGCTCTGAGGAATCAGGCACTTTTCTTTGTCCTCCATGGGTGTGAGGCACACACATGGTATACATATGTACATGTAGGGAAACATTCATAAACATAAAATAATTTGTTTGTTTTGAGACAGGATTTCTCTGTGTAACAGCCCTGGCTGTCCTGAAACTTGCTTTGTAGACCAGGCTGACCTCAGACTCACAGAGATCCGCCTGTTTCTGCCTCCCACCATGCCCAGTATAAACTTCTTTTTAATTAGACATGTTGGCACATGCCTGCAATGCCAGCAAGGAGGTGGTAGAGGCATGAGGGTCAGGAGTTCAAGGGCATCATTGCAAGTTCAAGGCCAGCCTGGGCTACATTAGGTCCTATCATAGATATATATATGTATGTATATATATATACATACATATACATATATATGTATAAAAACAGGACTTAGTTATTTTTAAATGAATGTAAATAAACTGTAAGTTTTTTGTAGGGCACTCAGTGGCTNCTTCCCAGTGACTGGGTTGCAGTGGGGATTGTCCTGGGAAGAAATATTGCTCTGGCACATCTTTTGACACCAGTGCAATGGGTCATAGCTATGTCACTCTTCCTATTTCCACCTAGGATTGTGAAGATGTCCAGCCCCAATCTGAACATTGTGACCTTACTGGGCAGTTGTCTGACTTACAGTAGTGCTTACCTTTTTGGGATTCAAGATGCTTTTGTGGGGAATTCAATGGAAGCACTCATTCAGGTAGGTGACATTTTCAAATTTTGTTTCAGACGCCATGTTGAACTTTGATAACGTTTCATGCCTGTGGCTCTTCCTATGAGTGGCGTTTATGTGTCTGTTATAGGCAAGTTCAGTGAGGCCCCACTTTCTACCCCATGTCCTCTGCGGCCTGAGACATTGAAGGTGGATGAAGGTTCCACCTATGACTCTTGCTTCTGTCCTCTTCTACCCTCAGATGAGACTGTCCATGCTGTGCATTGGGACGTCCCTCGTGTTTGGCCCTATTCTGGGGAAGAGCTGGCGACTCTACAAAGTGTTTACCCAGAGGGTCCCGGACAAGAGAGTGGTGAGTTGGCAGCCGGTCCACAATGCTGGGTTGCAGCAGGAGCTCCACGGGGGCTCAGAGCTGGGGGAGTTAGTGCAAATCTCTGGGATGATGGTAGGATGGCTGGAATTCTTGCTACGTATTTCCATCCTTGAGTCATGTGGCTCCGTAGAGCCCCAGACTTCTAGGACTGAGAGTGAGTGCTGCCGAGAACATGGGTTGCTTGAAGTACACCCACCCCAGGCTCCATGGGAACCTGTAAGCTGGCCAATACATGGCACAGTGGAAGCGAAGACAAGATGCCCAGAGAGACTGGCTCTTGGCACAGACCGGAGCTGCAAGTGAAAGAGTGAGTGTGGAGAAACTATAGCAAGAAGCAGAATGATTCCTCTCCCTGGAGCTCAGGTCTTTTCCATGCGGGCAATTCTCGGCACTGAGAAGGGCCTAGCTAAAGCAGTGAGCAAGAAAAGGGACTCAGCGGGCAGAATTAACTGTGAACCATGCGGCAGCCAGATCGCTCGCTGCATGTCCCTGACATCCAGCATCTATTATAACCATACTCTTCCATTTTATCAGATTCCCTGATATGACTGCCCAGACCTCAAAGCCAGACCGTGGGCTTCTTCAGCTGGAGACTCCCCAGACCTCATATATAATTCTGTCAGACTACTTCTCTGTAATTATGGGATTTTAAAACCAAACATTATTGAATCATGGTGACTACTTAGCAAAAGTTGTAAGCACACAGATGCAGAAAGTTGGCTAAACGAACAGAATTCATCCCTCTTGATACCTTCTCCAAAAATAGCTTTTTTTGAGGCGGAATTGACACACAAGAAATACAATATTGAAAGTGTGACATGATACTTNNCTGGCATGGGGACACCGTGATCAGAAAGGTGGTTTTCCTAGAGAGAGGCTCACCCTTTGCACTTGGGGTGTGCTGACCCCTGAGATNTCCGCACACACAGGAAACTCAATTGTGTAATTTGTGGTAGTGAGGGACTGTATTACCTCTCGCCCCTGAATAAAATGTGTGATATTATGTCTTAACCCATGAAACATGTGACCTAGCAAACTCCACCATCCCCAGATGCTCAACATCCTCTGCCCATTATTATATTTGTTCCATTGTTCCATTGGCCCTCCCTATCCCGAGGACACCACTGTTCTGCTTTCTGGCATTAAAGTTTTCCCTTTCCAGAGTTTCACATAAATGGAATCANGGGGTGAAGAGATATCTCAGCAGTTAATAGAGCTGAGTTCCCAGCACCCATGTTGGGCATGTGCACATACCTGCACACAGGTGCACACATGCANATAATTTAAAACTAAAAATAAATCCTTAAAAAATTTACATNTATTTATTTTATTTTATGTGTATGAGTGTTTTGCCTGCACATATGTATGTGCACCATGTGTGTGCCCGTGACCAAGGAGGTACGATGAGGGCATCAGATCCCCCAGAACTGGAGTTGCAGATGGCTGTGAACCGCCNTGTGTGTGCTGGGAACCAAATTCGGATCCTTTGCAAAAGCAGCAAGTGCTCTTAACCACCGAGCTATCTCTCCAGTTCCTAAANACAAAACACTGAAAAAAGATTTAAGGTCATCCTCAGCCGCNTAGTGAGGACACATGAGACTCTACCGCAAATAAACAAACAAACAAACAGCAGACAAATAAATAAATGAAAATAAAATTTGCTCCTGGTGACAGTTCAGTGGGAATAGTGTCTGCTGTGAACTGTGCCGTGGATATTCTTGTTTAGTCTAGTTTATTTTATTCATGTAATTTATTTTGAATATAATTACACATCCATGCTGCTGTGTAGATCAATAATTTATCTGTTCACCCGTTGATGGAGTTTGGGTTGCTTCCAGTTTGGGACCAATACAGATAAAGATGGTGTGAACATTCGTGTCCACATCTTTGCATAGACACACACTTCCCTTTCTCTTTGCTCAAAACCTGAGCCTAGAACGGTCGGTTCATATGGTTAAGTGTGTATTTAACTTTGTTTTGTATATTTTTGCTTTTGAGGTAAGGTCTTACTGTGTAGCCTTGGCTTGCCTGGAAATCACTATGTGTTACCAGATTGGCCTTGACTTCACAGAGATCTGCCTGCCTCTGCTTCCTGAGTACTGGAATTGCAGCTGTGTGCCCCCCACATCCAGCGCTAACTTATTNTTTGTGGATCATGCTTTGGAGGTTAAATATAAGAAATATTTGCTTGATTCACGGCACCAAAATATTTCCCCCTGGATTTACTTCTAGAAATTTTAGAGTTTGTATGTGTGTGGGAGGGGTACACTTGCCACAGCATATGTATGGTCCTCTCTTTTCACCATGTGGACCTGGGGATCAGCTCAGGCCATTAGGCTTGTTGGCAAACAGTTTGGCCTGCTGCGCCCTCTCTCAAGCTCTCAAACAAGTTTTCAAATTGGTTTACCAATCTACATAAAATCATGTATGACTGGAAATGTATTGAATCTAAGATCAAACTATTGAGAATTGATTACTTAACCATGTTGGTTTTTAACCCATGACTACTGTACATTTCTCCACTTCTTTCGGTTTTTATTAATTTATCTCGGCAATCTTGTGTGTTTCTCAGTATAGATCTTTCACATATTTTACCAGATTTATTACTATTTGCTNTACGTTGCATGTTTTATTGTTTTGTAAACTATACTTTTTCATTGATTTTTGCTCAGATACAGACAGATAGGTGAGTTTTGGTGCTGATCTTGTATGTTTCAACCTTGCTAAATTACATAACAGTTCTAGCAGCTTTGTTTTTTAAGACGGTCTCACAGTATATTCCAGGTTGATCTATGTACTCTAGGCTGGCCTCAGATCCATGGTGTTCTTCCTGCCTCAGCTTCCGAAATGCTGGGATTACAGTCATTTTAGCATATGCAGATTGTCTAGCAACTTTTTCATAGACTCCATTAGATTCTCTGTATTGATATCATATCACCTGTGAATAAAGAGCTCTTTTCTGATAGAACCTGTAAAAAAAATNGTACAACTTCAAATTGAGGTGACAAGAGCAAAATATCCTTCAATTATTGTTGTTTTATATAAATATGTGTGTCTGTGTACCATGAGCATGCAGTGCCCAAGGGGACCAGAAGAGGGCATCAGATCCCCTGGAACTGGAGGGACAGATGTATGTGAGCCTCCATATGGATGCTGGGAATTGAANNGATGTCAGTGCTCTTAAGGGATGAGCCCTCTTTCCAGCCTGATTCAATTAGTNTTGACTTATCTGGAAGGCATTCCTGACCCATGCTAAGCATGGATTGGGTGTGTGGCTTATCCCAGTAGTCCTAGCACTTGGCAGGAATTTGGTGAGTTTGAAGTCAGCCAGAGCAAGACTGTTTCAAAACAAAACAAAAAACAACAAAAAAATTATGTACACGTACGAAAATGTCATAATGAGTTGCACTATCGTGTATAATTAATATATACTAATAAAAACATTTTAAAGAACAAACAAATCCACGGATGTTCATAGATCATTCTTCTAGTTGTGGAAGGTTTTTTTTCCTCCCTTAGGTTCCTGAGAACTTTTATCAATATTGGTGTTGGGTTTTGTCTAACAAATTTCCGTACCTATGGAAATTATCATATTATTTTCTTGCTTGGTCTGCTCATATAGTGGATTGTGTTAAATGATTGTAAGATGCCCAAACAAACTTGTGTTCCTGGGCTAAATTCAAGTTGGTCATGCTGTGTTCAACTCTTTGTGTTTGGTAGAATTCCTCTTTAGAGAAGTTTTGTTTGGATTTGTGCACTTACTCTTTTGGTGGATATTGCTTTGTAGTTTTCTTTTTCTATAGTACATTTATTTAACTAGTTTGGGTATTGGGGTAATCCTGACCTTGTAGAAAGANTTGGGANCTATTCCCTCCTCTTCAGTTTCTAGAGTGCTTTGTATATGATAGTAAAATTATTATGTACTCCACACTGTCATAGGATAACCACTATGTAACAGTGTACTTCCATTTCTCCCATTCCAATCTTTGTGTTACTGCTTCCATTTTTACATGTGCTATAAGCCCCACTCAGTTGTCATAATTTTTATTAAACAATTACCTTTTAAAGGTATTTCATAGAATAGATCATGTATTTCCCTATGCAATTGACATTTCCAGTGCTCTTAATTTCCTGTACACAGTTTTTTGTTGNTTTTTTGAGAGGAAGTCTCACTATGGAGCCCTAATTGGCCTGCTACTCAGAGATCCACCTGCCTCAGCCTCCNAAGTGCTGGAATTAAAGAAGTGTGTAAGCACACTCAGCCGTACATCCTCATTTTCATTTGGTATCGTTCCCCTTNGATCTGAAGGATGGAAAACGTTCTAATGTGAGTGGAGAAGTGCTAAACTCTCAGCTCCAGAGGGCTGAAAAGGTCTTTATTTTGACTGTTTCCATAAGATATATTTCCATTTGTTTGTTGTGTGATGTTGGGGATGGAGTGTAGAGCCTTGCTCACGCTGGTCAGTGGACCTACCACTAGCTGTATCCCAACCTTTGGACGTTTNTTTTTTGTTTCTGTACTTAGATGGAGATGCCCTCTCCCACTGTCTTCTCACTTGGCCTTACATGGTGAGGTCTGATACTGTCTTAATCTTTGCTCCTTGGTTCACAGTGCATCTTTTTCCCTGATTGCTAGCAGAGGTTTCTCTTGTAAGCAATTTGATTTTAGCAAAGTTTATCTTGCTCTAGCGAACATAACTGGATTGCTTCTTTCCTTTGGTAGTTGTCAAGAATGTGGATTGACCACATCCATCACCCTGTACAAAACTCAACTCCAAATTGATCAAAGACCTCACCATAAGCCCAAATACCCTGAACCTGGTAGAAAAGAAAGNGAGAGTAGGCTTGACCTCATTGGCACAGGAAATCTGTGTCTGAGCAGGACAATGNTAGCATAGGCATTAAGACCAACAATTAATAAATGGGACTTTATGAAGCTGAAAAGTTTTGGTACAGAAAGAACACCATCATTTGGACAAAGCAGAAGCCTGCAGAATGGAAAACTCCTTACCAATTAGATAGAGTTAGTTATCTAGAGTATATAAAGAACTAAAAAAAACATCAAGAAAACAAACAATCCAATTAAAAAGTGGGTCAAAAAAAAAAAAGAAAAAACTGAATATCAAAACATCTTATATTATACATCTTTTATTAAATTGTCATAATCAATTTAAGATTTATTGTCATAAAAGGAACATTCTCTTCATATTAGTCAAATTGTAGAGAAAATATTAATAATTCCTCCATCTTTCAATCCCATCTCTGAGTTCATGGCGAAGTCTGGCAGTAAAACCTCCACATTTCTCTATGTGTTCATAGAGATTCATCTAGAAATAAAAGTGAACTTCCTTTATAAGACCCCTGGAAACCTCTGCCAGCAAAGTTAGAATATCAAAACATTAAANGAGCTGAGTGGTGGAGGTGCACGCCTTTAGTCCCAGCACTTGAGGTAGAGGCAGGTAGAGCTCTGTGAGTTCAAGGCCAGCCTGGTCTACATAGTAAGTTCCAGGACAGCCAGGGCTACACAGAGAAACCCTATCTTGAAAAACAAAAACAAAACAAACAAATAGAACATTAAACAAATGGCCGTGTTTAATGGTAACAATGACAATAACTGAATAGACTCACAGGGAAGGCATCAGTCTTGTGGTCCTCATCATGAATTGGGTTAGCAATGGTGGTGTTGATGGCTGCGTTTGAGGCTCCCACAGAGTGCTGTGCTCAGAGCACAGGGCACACTCTGGCACCTTATGTTAAATACAACCAGCAAGCCTGGAGACATTTTGACCTTGACTCTTTTNCAGATTATCAAAGACCTGCAGTTGCTGGGGTTGGTGGCAGCCCTGGTGGTGGCTGATGTAATTCTGCTTGTGACGTGGGTACTGACTGATCCCATCCGGTGCCTCCAGATCCTTGGTGTCAGCATGAAGGTGAGGGCCTCTCCCTAGGCAATCTAATTCCTGAATTGGGCTGGCTTCTGTGACGGTCATCATCTCAACAGCAGCACTGAGCAGCTGTCCTGCAAAGAAGTCAGGAGCAGTGGCCGCCCTGAGCACCCTGTCCCTTGTCTGCAGGCTATGCCGCCACCCACAATGCTCCTTGTGCCCCCNTNTCTTCTTGTGGGAGTTCTCCCAGATGTCAGTGCACGGGGGATCTGCCTGTCAGTTCTCTNGGTTGCACAGTCACTGATAAGAACTTTCAGTTTTAGGGAGTCGCCTTCCCCTNCCTGTTGAGGGATAAAGGTNAAGTTTTGTGGTTATCTTTGTAATCATTCGACTTCAGTTCAAATCACAGCCTGCATCAGCCGTGCCCCAGGGGGAAGGCCACATAACCCCTCTAAGTCTCCTTTCTAGATAGAGAGGTGAGGCGGAGGTAACAATACCGCCTCTTTCACTGGGCTCNGGTGAAGAGTAGGAGAAATACTCAGGTAAAGGGGCTGAGGAATGCAGTGGAATCAGTATTGCAAGGGTCAGTGAATAAGGAGTCGGCGGTTTGAGAATGATGGTCCACGATGTGAAATACTCTTGTAATTTTGCTGAGGTCATGTTTGAAGTCACTGTGGTAGCAAAGCACATGCCCTCGAGTGAGCCTCAAAGTGGCCCAGCATCTCTGGACACTCACCTGCCTTTCTTTCCCATCCCTTCTGCTTAGGCACTCTGGTTTAGGTTCTAACAGAACTTAAATTTTTCTACATTTTTTCCGTTTTTACACAAAGAGGAGAAATTCTATGCTACGGAGCTGTTCACACTCCAAAAAGTTCACAGAGCTCAGCTGTGTCGTCCCAAGAATTTGAATGCCCTTGGTTCTGACCCTGTGTCCCTCACAGGTGACAGGGAGAGATGTGTCCTGCTCTTTGACCAACACACACTTCTGTGCTTCGAGGTACTCCGATGTCTGGATTGCTCTGGTGTTGGGATGCAAGGTTGGTAACCACATCTCCACAGGTTACAGTCCGTCTCCAACAAAATGGATTTGGAAAGAGAATTAGGGAATTCACGATTTATTCATGGATAGTGATGACAGAGAATGGTGAGCTCATAGCCAACCTGGGCTCATGCAGAAGTCCCAAANCTGTGAACCATTTATTTCTCCACTGTTTACATTTGGAGGGGCACTTTTGTAACTCCTCATGCGCCTTCATTCAGTCTANCGACAAATCATTGGGAATTCCACTTCTCTCGTATTATGGTCAGTTTTTGTTGTGTGTGAGGGAGGGTTCTGGGGGAGGAGTTTTGTTTGTTTGTCTGTTGAGAATCTTGCTATGTAGCCCTCATTGGCTGTGTAAGCCAGGCTGGCCTTAAACTCCTAATGTGAGCCATTGTAACTGGCTTGGGAGTATTTTTTGTTTGTTTGTTTAAGAATCCAGGAAGCAAACAACCATCACTTGCTTGTATCCTGGAAATGGTTAGGAACCGAACCTCTAAATGCTACAGAATGGTGCTGAACTCTGCCCTGGCCCCTTCCTAGCTGAACCCCAACCTTATCTAACCTCCCGGAGCCATAACCCCCTCGACTGGGACCAACAATGACAGTCCCTTTAGAGTGCTCTCAGCTGCTTAAAATTCAGAGCTGCTTAAAAAAACAGAGAGTTTCCAGCCACCCCTGCCCTTAGCCAGGGCTCCAGAATGTTCCATCTTGTTACTCTTGTTCTTTCCCTGGTCCTGGACAGCTCCGAAGCACTCGGGGCATCTCAGTTCTTGGATCCCCTCCACCTCACCTGTCCACCCCATCCCTGTCTTCGTGCCATCACTCTCTGTACATTCCCATCACTCTCTGTACATTCCCATCACTCTCTGTACATTCCCATCACTCTCTGTACATTCCCATCGCACTTCTTCTCACCACCACAGTGTTCTGTAGGATAAGGAGAAAGAATAACTGCCTGAGCCAACCTTATGTGGGCCCCTGCCAGCAAGGAGCTCCTGAGGAGGGCTGAGCTCCACCCCCACACTTGCTGACAAATGGCAGATGACAGTCAAGGATCCGGTGTGACACCCTCAAATAGTAGCCATGGGTACAGTGGCCTTTACTCACACCTACTTCCCTTTTTAGCAAGAATATTAGTGGAATTAAACTGTTTCACTAAGAGCATATCTAACATTTCAGAATCACAGAGTTCATTTTATTCACCTTCGGTTAAAACGAATAATAAAACAACTCTAAACGCCACTCAATGGCATCAGTTACCCAGGAGTCAGGCCCCACTGGCCCCTCACTTGTGTCCATCTACTCAGTGAAGAGCCGATGGTGACTGGGTTTGACCCTGTACCCCCATTTGGGACATTGGGTATCAGGAGCACCTCTGCCATACTGATTCCTTCCCCTCTAGCAGAGCCAAAGCTTCCAAAGTCACCCCTTAGAGCCATGCCTGCAGGTGGAGTTGGCCAGGTCATGTGATCTCAGAGTCAACAGGACACCTGGCCTGACTTTCCTTATTCTCCCAGATCCTCTTGGCTCTCAGCCTCACCTCATACCCAATGGCATCTACACATTCCAGTTACAAACAGGGCATGGCCTGCTCTCCTCTCCTCTCCATACCAGCCAAGCCCTCGACTCNGCTGTTGCTGCCCTCATGTAGTTATTGGTATTGTTTTTTTGAGTCAGGGTCTCACCGTGTGGTCCAAATTGGCCTCAAAACTCACAGCAATCCTCCTGCCTCAGCCTCACCAGTGCTGGGATGCCTGGTCACCCATCATGCCCGGCTGTGAGTGTCCTCGGTAGCAATAGCTTGTAGCATAGTGCTTTGAGCAAGTCAGAAAGACTAGTGTGTCCAGAAAATGGACACTGAGTGTTGCNGATGAAAGCTTTGACATCCAGATGTGCGCAGCTGCCTCTGGGGGAGGCAGCACTGTCGGGTACCATGCCATTTTCTCCCTAGTACAAATGAGAACCAGAAGGACAGGTTTATGTTTGTGAAGAGAAGCCAATAGCTGGGCCCCAGTTCCTTGTTGGTAGAGGCGGGGAATGTCCCAAAGCAGTTCAGATACAGCACCTGCTGCCTGTGCCTCCCCTCATTTTTGCTGGGGTCCCAGCCTACCTTTGTTCTCCTCTTTTTCCATCTCTCATCTCCCAAGGACCCCCACTGCACAGAGCCAAGGGCAGCCTATGGAGTTCCTTTGTGTCGAACAGAAAACAGCGTTCTTCCCGGCAGGCAGATGCAGTCTTGCAGGTGCAGAGCCTGGCGAGCAGATGGTGCCTTGAGCTCCCTGGGAAAACAAATAATAACTCTCTTCCCTTGGCACTGCCCTGCTACTGTAGCACAGGGCTGGACAAGCGGACCACAGGTCCCTTTCAGTTCCCATGTGCCACTCAGCCTCACTCACTGCCAAGCCATAATGGATATGTAACACCCCCCTACACACACACACACACACACACACACACACACACACACACACACATACCAGCAGGAGCTGGCTCTCCTCTCTTCCTAGTGCCCACTGCCCTGTCTATGGAATGCCTCTCCACCTACATAAGGCTCTGTGCCTTCTCCCAGAAGAATGTTGTATTATCTGATAACGTGTTTGCCAGTCTGTGATAGACTTATTCTCAGTGAAGGACAGGAAGTGACATTCAGAACCCATAGGTATAAACCCGTCTCCTGGTTTCTTGTGTTGTATCTTAGTGGAAGCTCACAGCCCAGCGTTACTGATGAGGGAGGACACTGGCCCCAACCCTGCCACTCTGACCTGTGGTCCCCTCTCTGTGTCTCTGGTCCCTGCTTCTCCTGCAGGGGCTGCTGCTGCTGTATGGCACTTACCTGGCTGGCCTGACCAACCACGTCAGCTCTCCTCCAGTGAACCAGTCCTTGACCATCATGGTCGGAGTCAACCTCCTATTACTCACCGCTGGGCTAATTTTTGTGCTCACCAGATACTTGCACTCCTGGCCCAATCTAGTCTTTGGATTCACATCTGGAGGGATCTTCGTTTGCACAACCACCGTGAACTGCTGTGTGTTCCTTCCCCAGGTATGCTTGGAGTGCTCTGCGGGGTTCTTCACGGGGTATGACGGGTCATTTTACTTTCTCTGCAATTATGGTGGTCAGAAAAAGGGCTAGCTCTGTACCTCCTCAATGCTTAGGAGAAGATGGCTCCCCAGTCAGGCCAAAGAGGGCAACCAGTGGTGGGACCTGTTCCTTGAGGTGACCTCACCCCTGCTTCCCACCCAGCTCCCACTCTGCTCTCTACTCTATGCCCCTTCAGTCCCTGTTTTTTTTCCCAAAGAGAATAACTTTTTTTTTTTTGTCTCACTATGTAGCTCTGAAACTTACTCTGTCCAGGCTAACCTCAAAAAGAAATGCCTTTTTCTTTCTAATTTGGGATTGCAGGTTCATAGAGAAATTACTGCTTAGAATTTCATCAAGTGGAATGGTTTTCCTAGCGAGGTGTGGTGGTGCATCCCTGNAATCCCAGTGCCTGGGAGATGGAGGCAGGCAAGTCAGGTCATCCTCAGCTACACAGTGAGATTTTCCTTTTTTGTTGGAGGGAAACAGTCTTCTCTTTACAAAAGGGAGAGAACAGCCAGGCAGTGGTGACACACGCCTTTAATCCCAGCACTCAGGACGCAGAGGCAGGAGGATCTCTGTGAATTCGAGGCCAGCCC
>LZPO01066272.1:690609-700634 GCA_001675575.1 Neotoma lepida
GAGGAGGGAGGGAGGGAAAGAGACAGAGACAGAGACAGAGATCAATCCTAATAGTATATGTGCTCACCTCTGGAAATTACTAGTTTTAATTATAACTTGGGGACAAACCTCTGGGACCCTCCCGGTCCTCTGTGCTTGCTGCATCATTGTAAGAGAGCTCCTTCAGGCTGGGGCAGAGGCCATACCTGGATGGCTTTCATTCATCTTTATACTTCTGTACTTTTAGTGCTTACCATGGTATCCTACAAAGATGGTGAGAAGTAGATAAATGGTCATCAAATGGACNAGTGTTTTGTTAATTTTGGAAAATTTTCTAAAAAGAAATTGCTAGGGATAGGACATGAAGGCTACAGATATGTTTTTAGCTGTGTTAATTTGAGCAAGGCTGTTCAAGCTTGTTCTACTTGCAATCCTTTTTAGCTTGAGAAAATTTTATATGACCCCAGGTATATGGGTATATAAAATAGGTACACAGATGATGATTAATCATAAATTTATTTTCAAACAATTTGTTTACATTCTTTACTTCATTAAAAAAGAAAATTTGCATATGAATGAGATGTTATGTGCTTATTTATTTTTGCATAAAGAATTAAATCTTAAGGCTGTTGAGATGGCTCTTTGGGTAAAGGTGCTTACTGCCAAGCATGGAGAAGGGCTGAACCAATTCTTGCAAGTTGTCCTCTGTCTTTCACTAGTGCCTTCACCATACAACTACATAAATTAAGTATCAAGAATTAAATTTTGGTGGAATACTTGATATTGCATGATGTAGAACATCTTCAACATATTTCAGTTGAATATTTTAATTTTATAATCATCACTGTTGAGAATGTCACTTAGTGTTTTATTGCTGTGAAGAGACACCATGACCATGACAACTCTAATAAAGGAAAGCATTTAACTGGGACTGGCTTACAGTTTCAGAGGTTTAGTTCATTCTCATCATGGCAGGGACCATGGCAGCATGCAGGCAGACATGGTGCTGAAGAAGTAGCTGGAGTTCCACATCCAGATCCACAAGGCAGCAGGAATGGAGAGAGCCACTGGGCTTGGCTTGGGGTTCTAAAACCTCAAAGCCCATCCCCAGTGACATACTTCCTCCAACAAGGCCATAGGCCATATACCTCCTAAACTTCCTGTCCCCATACCTCCCATCCCCCGTTTTTCTTTTGAGACAAAGTTTCTCTGTGTTCTGGCTGTCCTGGAACTCACTCTGTAGCCCAGGCTGGCCTCACACTCACAGAGATCTGCCTGCCTCTGCCTCCCCAGTACTGGGATTAAAGGCGTGCGCCACCACCCAGCTTCCTCCAACAAGGCCATAGGCCATATACCTCCTATTCTTTTCTTCTCTTTTCTTTTTTTCTTTTTTTTTTCTTTTGAGACAGGGTTTCTCTGTGTTCTGGCTGTCCTGGAACTCACTCTGTAGCCCAGGCTGGCCTCACACTCACAGAGATCTGCCTGCTTCTGCCTCCCCAGTACTGGGATTAAAGGCGTGCGCCACCACCCAGCTTCCTCTAATCCTTTTAAGTAGTGCCACTTCCCTGATGACTAAGCATTCAAATATATGAGCCAAGGGGCGCCATTCTTATTCAAATCACCACAGTAACTATGCATAAATGTATAGTACAAAATGACAAAGGTATGTTTAAGGTCATTTCAGAAATTGTTAGAAAATCTGTCCTAGCCCCAAGCCAAAATTCATTAACATTTTTTTTTCTTTTTTTGAGACAGTGCAGCCTTGGCTGTCCTGGAACTTTCTCTGTAGACCAGGCTGGCCTTGAACTCATAGAAATCCTCCTGCNTTTGGGGAGAATTCCCACAGAACTATACCTGGTTTGGCTCCAGAGTGTTAGCACTTAGTTTTGTGATTGTCAGTCTCTGTACCTTCTGTTTGAAGTCTTACCTGAGAGTTTTCCTAGGGAATCAAAGCCTATGCAAACTTAGTTTAAGAACAGCCCAGAACACTGTGGTATTCTTCACTGAGAATCTGCATTTGGCATTGTCCCTCTGGGGGGCTTAGATAATAAGCTTTGGTATATGGAATTGACTTGCTAAAGGTGTGATTTGTGTAACAATAAAAGAGCCCTTTGGTGGACCAGTCCATAGAGAGAAATCCCCCCTGCAGCTGGGAAAGGCTAAAGACTCATCCTCGAGGTGCCTCTATCTCTTGATTCCACTGACCTGTGTGAACCTACATCCACACCTGACATATAACACCTGCTCTCTCCCGAGTGCTGGGATTAAAGGAGCGCACCACCACTACCCATCTACAAACCGCAATTTTTAAAATCAGGTATTTGGGGCCTGGAGAGTTGGCTCAGTGATTAAGAACACTGGTTGCTCTTCCAGAGGACCCAGGTTCAATTTCCAGCATCCATGTGGCAGCTCACAAGTGTTAGTAACTCCAGTTCCAGGCGATCTGTGGTGTATCTGTGGGCACCAAGCACAGACATGCATATAGAAGAAACACCCATANACATTAAACAATAAAATAATTAAGAAANTAAAATTAGGTATCCTAGGGCTCAGGATATGACTCAGTGGGTAAAGTGCAAGCATGAGGACCCGAATTCAGATTCCTAGAACCTGCATTAAAGCTGGGGTGTTTATGACCCCAGAGTTGGGGGACANAGGCAGGTGGATTCTCAGAGCGCACTGGCCAGCCAGTTTAGCCGAACTGGTGAGCTGTTGGTTGAGTAAGAGACCTGTCCTTTCTTATTATTATAGGGAGTGGTGTGCAGCCAGTTTAGCTGAATTGGTGAGCTGTTGGTTGAGTAAGAGAACTGTCCTTTCTTACTATTATAGGGAGTGGTGTGCAGCCAGTTTAGCCGAATTGGTGAGCTGTTGGTTGAGTAAGAGACCTGTCCTTTCTTACTATTATTGGGAGTGGTGTGTGCCACGGTGTAGTCATGTGGAGGCCAGAGGGCAATGTAATGGACTTGGTCTTCTTCCAGTGTCAGATGGATTCTGGGCATGAATTTAGGTAATCAGGCTTGTTTAGCTAGAGCCTTTAGCAGTCCATAGGGGATGTGGGGACTGTGTCAAGGTAGAATTGTGGAGGAGAAAATTGTGGAGGCTAAGAACAAGATTAGACGTGAATACTGGTTCTGCTAGGTTAATTTTGTGGATCTTGGAAAAATTAGTTAACCAAGGCCTCAGTTGACTCAATCTGAAAACGGTACTTTATTTTAGTGGCAGGCTGGGGGTATAGGTCAGTGGTAGAGTGCTTCCCTGGCATGCCCATCACTGTAAAAAATTTTTTTATCTATGTACATAGATAGTATGTACAAAAATATTTGGAAGCATTATCTAGGCACACTAATACTATTTNCAACAGTTCCCACCATATAGGAAGGGAAAGTAAGAGGTGTTAAAATTNAGAAAACCACTANTGAATGTGAAGTTTCAATATTTCTGTAGTGTTCATGACCCCCACTCCCAACTCATTATGTAGACCAGGCTGGTCTTGAACTNAAGAGATCTACCTGCTTCTGCAGTACTAGGATTAAAAGTGCGTGCCGTGTGTGCCACCACACCTGNTNGTCCTGTGTTTTGTTAAATAAGCCTTCCCCTTTCCCAAGTCCTATTTGTGGACTGAAAAGTGTATTTTTTTCCTATGAAAAGGGAAACCTTGGACAGATTTTTAAAAAAAGATTTACGAGTTAAAAATATCTGAAGGCAACAGAAAAGTTACTAATCATAACCTTAAGGTAGACTATTTTGGTACTAGTTCTATATATAAGAATAGCCATGTTGCCAGTTTCTATAAACTAAACATTTGTTATTTACTTTTCTGTTGGTATAATTAGGCAGGCAGGATTTAAAGTTTTGCATAAAAGCATTTTAGGAACAGTGGCAAAGGTCTTTCGTAATCGCTTGGAGAGGCACCACTCAAACGAGGCTGCCAAGCAAGGCGTTTGCTTTTAACATTCTTTACCCTCCCCATGGCATCAGTGACCTTCTATTNTATTCTAATTGTGAAGAGCAGGAGCCTCCACTGCTCTTGGGCTACCAAACCCAAGCTAAAGGATGACTTTCCAAATTGATTGCCTGTGGGCACATCTTTCCTGGGATTTTCCTTTGATCTCCAAGGTTTAGACATCCCAGTTGCTAACACTTAAGATTTAGAGATCTCGCACAAAAACCCAACGTTATGGTTTTGGTAACTAAAAAGGAGAATACGATTATCTCAATGGTGGGCCTACGTTCCTACAGGCAATAAACTGCTAAAGCTGAGCAGCTGCTCCCCTGAAGAGCATGGATGGATACTCCGGTTTCCACCTAACATTCCCATTGTCTATCTACCAGGCCAGTCTCATTCATTCGCGTTATTTGTCAAGCCTCTGTAGACATCTGAGTCTGCAAACANTCTCCAGACCTTGGCTGTCTCTCATCAAAGCTTACTTTGTTNTGCCCCAAGTCCCTCATCAGATTTTAAAGCAACAGCTAGGTAATCTGATCAAGTACGTGTACTTTTACATGTGCTTTCTGGAGATAGCATCTCAACAGAAAGAGACGACTATGCAGGTGGATATTACAAGCATCACGGGATTCCAATCAGGATTGCGAGTGTCCACTCTAATTTACTCTAGTCATAGCCACANCACACACTTTTCTGATGGACCAAGGCAATTGTTTNCCTTGTAGAACAATGGACACCGGACTAAGTGTGAAACCTACTTAAGCAGCAATGTGCAGATCACCTAAAAGACGAAACACTGCTACAAGCTTCTGACTTGCGCTTCCTCGGGGCTCCGGGGTAGTTGGGTCTGACCACATTTCCCCTCACCTGTTTTCGGGGTTGCTTTTGAGCTGGGCAAGTCGCGCCCAAGGAGCGCGCGCATCTAGCATGAGCTCATCTCTCGGGGGCGTTTCCAGAAGGCCAGGCCTGGCTGCATGCGCCTGGCGCAAAGGGCCCCATGCTAGCAGCGGCCCCCCGCGATGGGCGGGCGCGGCTGCCCAGAGGCGCTGCCTCTTTGGGAAGCTTTGTTCCCCATTTGAGCGCCTGAGGGTTCGACCCCAGCCACGGCGGCCCCTAAGCCTTTCGGGGAAAGAGGTTCTCAGCTGCTCAGCACGCGCGGAGGAGAGCCTCGGGAACACTGTGTAAGCCGCGCCCCGCCGAGCTCCGGGGGATGGGGACAGCCCCTCGCCCCCGCTTGAGCGCTCCGAGTCCAGCCCGCCGACCGCAGCACTTTCAGACCGGCTGCACAGACAGCACGAGCGTCCTGTCGGGGGAGCAGCCGCAGGCCGACCAGTCAGCCCGTCCGCCCGCTCCGGGGTCTAGCCGAGGCCAATCCCACTGCAGCTAGGTCTTGCGATTGCACGGCAGTGAGCACCCATTGGCTGCCGCCACGGGCTCCGCCACCCTCCGGCTCCCTTTTGCGCACCTCCCCTCCCCCCGCGCGTCTAGCTCGACGCTGCAGACCAATGAGCTCGCACTTTATAGACGCCCTCCCTCCGCTTTCTTCTTCTCCCCACCTCCAAGAGGGAGGGGAAGTTCTGACTGGCCAGATGTCCTCGGAAGCCCCCGTCCCTTCACCAATCACCGAGAAAGGTNCACGCCCAGCGGAGTTGTCCAGCCAATGAGGAAACGGGCGCGGCGCCCAGCCGTGCAGTTCCTCCCGCGANTCGGGAGTTTCGCCGTCCTTAACTCTTGAGGCTTTTCCCTGCGGGCCGGCCGCTCTGATTGGCCACCGTTGCTATTGTCGAATCTCTTCCCCAGCCAGCCACGGAACAAGGCGATTCCGCTCTCCTTCTGTTCGGCTCCCTTCGGCATTCCTCGTCGCCGGGGCGTGGTCTCCCAGCGGCGTCTTCTGATTGGTTCTTCAGGCCGCTCGGCTTTTTCCGGCAGGAGCCGCAAGCCAACGACGTCTTTTGATTGGTTCCGGTTTGGGTTTCGGCTGCCACCAGCCGAAGCTGGCGGGCGCGGGCTCGGCGGGCGATTCCCAGACGCCTGTTACGCGGGCGGCGGGGCGCTGGGCGGTGTAAGGCTGGGTGGGGGAGGAAGGAGGCGGAGGACGAGTAGGCAGGGGGAGGGGGAGTGGGGAAGGGCTAGGCGGCTGCGCAGACGGCGCGCCTCGCACAGAGCAGCCCCCGACCCGGCCGAATGCGGGCTTGTGCCGCCGCCGCCGTCGCCGCCGCCTGGGCCGAGTGACAAAGGAAGGAAGGCAGCGAGGAGGAGCCGGCCCTGCAGCCGCTGACAGGGCTTCGGGCTCGGGGCACAAGCGGGGACACTTCCTGAGCAGCCGCTGAGCCGAAGCGAGGGGCGGAGGCCGGCCGTGCCGGGGCCGCGGACGGGGGAGGGGACCCCGAGGGACGGAAGCGGTTGCCGGGTGCCCATGTCCCCGGCGTATGGGGAGCAGTCAAGGAGCCGCTGCCTGGGGTCTGAAGGGAGCTGCCTCCGCCGCCGCCGCCGCCATGGCCGCTGGATCCAGCCACCGCCTGCAGCTGCTCCTGGCGCAATGAGGAGAGGAGCCGCCGTCACCGTCGTCACCGCCCGCCGCTGACTCGCGACTCCGCTGCCCTCCGGTTCACCCGGCCGCCGCCGCCGCCGTCGTCAGACCGCCGGATCCCGCTGCTGCCGGAGCCGCAGCGTTTGCCGTCGCATCTCCGAGCCATCTCCTCCCTCCTTCCCATCCCCCTTCTCTTCAAGCGTGAGGCTCGTGATCCTTCCGCCGCTTCCCTTCTTCATTGACTCGGAAAAAAATCCCCGAGGAAAATATAATACTCAGAGTACTTATTTTCAATCAAGTATTTGCTCTCGTTCACGTGATATCTATATATTTTTAAGGATTCCACTCCACCCTTTTTCTCCCCTCCCACGAAAGGGAGGTGAAAGAATTGTATTTTTCCCCCCAAGCCCTAAATCATCTATGTGTTAAATATCAGTACTGATCTGTCTTGAAGGAGAAATACATCGCTCTCAATTTTTTTTTTTAAATAGCTATACAAAAGGAGTGAAAAGCCAAGAGGACGGAGTCTTTTTTTCTTTCTCTTTCTTGCGGGAGAACTTAATGCTGCATTTATCATTAACCTAGCACCCTAATATAAAACAAAAGGAAGAAAAGGATTAAGGAAGGAAAAGGTGATTCAAGAAGAGCCATCATGTCGGGGCGACCGAGAACCACCTCCTTTGCGGAGAGCTGCAAGCCAGTGCAGCAGCCTTCAGCTTTTGGTAGCATGAAAGTTAGCAGTGAGTATCGATTTTATTTTACACCCCTTTTCCACCTCACCATTAAGATTAAAAAAAACCTCGAAATACCAGGTCCTTAAACTAACAGACCTGATAGCNCAATCNGAGGTATTGGAAAAGGGCAAAACCTGTCTTGAGTCAGACGCAGCATCGCCTTTTTCTCCTCCCATATCCGTACCCCATCCCCCAGCCTCATTAACCTTGAATTGAGAGAATATTAGTTTTATTTGGCTGGTTGGATTTGAAACTCGTTTTCTTAGGCTCTCCTCGCTGCTGGTAGTCAGTCTTTAAAAGTCCTCCAGTGCCTCCAGGTTAAAAACGCGACGGAAGNGTTCCTTTGCCCATCCCTCTGAATAAAGGCGAGGACAAAACTTGATTAATAAACCATGGTGTACATTAGCGGAGTATGTGTCTTCTGGAATGAGGGAGGTTATTTTAGTTAGCTCAGGTTATCATGGTTCTGTATTCTAAATAGAGATATTAAGTGTCCCAGGCTCCTGATATTTCTTTTTGCCAGTGTGACTAGGCATAGTATTTCTTAATCTGGGGATGAACTTGCATGATAACCCACATTCATGTTCGAGGCAAGCTAGCATCCATCCCTCCCTCACAGGGGCTGGGGGAAGCTGATAAATACCCCAGATAAATATTCCCAGCAGTTGCATCTCTTAAGTGCATTGTCTTCAATTGGATAAGTGGTTTAATGTGTTATCTCTTAACCTTCCTGTTTTGACGTCGCCAATCTGCCACCATATAATTTGTTTAATCAAAAGGTAACTTGGAAGTAGATTCAACTTTTGATTGAGGTTGTGGTATCATTGTGCCAAATACTAAGTTAAGTGTTAATTGTCACTGACTCATTGTCATTCAAGTTTAATTTTGAGGTGCCTTTGCATTCATTACTTGTTAATCCCTTTGAGGATTATTTAAAATATATCAGTATCTATCTATCTTTTGCCCCGGGGATCTGTGTGGAAAAGTCTGTGTTCGTGAAGTGTTTGATATACTGAGTATCCAGTGTTCAAATGTTATCTATTTGTGGAGATGTTTATATGGTATTTAATGACAGCTTATTTAAACATACTTGAAGATTCTGGCAAAAATACCTCTTTTCCTTATCCTGTGAGAAAGAAGAGTGAGGACAGAAAAGTCCTTTGCTGCTGAGAGAAGCTAACTGGAGAACTGAGATTTTAAAAAGTCAAAATGTATATGCTGTTATGGGAGATTGATGAAGCAATCAGAAATCATTCCTCTCAGTTGCACCCAGGACTTCAGTGTGTGTAGGCTTTTGGAACTTGCCTGAAACTGGGTAGTCCAAAGTGATAGCTGAATGGGAAATATTTTTGCAAGTTAACTTTTTTCCCTCAGTGACTGGCTAGTTTAGAGCGTAGGGTATGGGAAGGGGGAAGCTGATTTTGCATCTTTGAGGGCAGAGTCATGCTTTCTAAGCACTTTATGGAGTCATTTGAAAGGAATTTTTAAAAATTTTAGGGTAATTTTCAGTTATGATGTAGACTTCATGATAACTGCTGAAGAGCCTTTCATGGTACCTCAGTATTTGTGTGTATTTGTGTGTTGTGTGCTTTGGTTAGTGAAACCAATCAGTCAATTTTAGGCAATCCACTTACTAGGTTTATGTCAGAGATCTGTAACACCAGAATAAAATACCAAACATTGGGGACTTTTCATGTTGTTTCAGGATTTTCTTTGAAAACAACTTGTTAATTCTTGATAGAGATTCCCCTTAGGATGGAGTAAATCCGAGGAGTGTAATTTTCAAGTGTTTTAATTTTTGTATTGCCATATCAGTGAACATTAAAAAGATTTTAATGTTGATTTTAAAAAGTTTAATGCTAATTTTTTTGTGTTTTAATAACCTTGACCTTAAGATTAAGGACCTGTAGATGAAAGAGACAGGCATTTGTTAGGGTGCTGGTGTTCTAAAGGGACTCTTTCAAAACCTTAGGTACGTAGGACATTATAGTCCTTGTCCCCAGAACCTTTGATGGTAAAGGCATACATTCAGAAAATGGTGAAGACAGGAACATGATAACTGCAAGATTATAAAATGCAAATTGAATCAGTTGTTCAGAGGGACAAAGGAAAAGGGTGGTGAGAAGGAAGGGCTGGAAGGAAGATTTCTGCAGAGAANGGTGTTTTAGAACAGGTGCTGATGGACGTGAAGATGGAGAAGCATGCCGCGTTGTAGGTACAAGGAGAGCACAGCCACGGAGTTAGTGTGTTATGTGGGAGGCGGAGAGCAAGTTGGCATATCTCAATTAGAGGGGCCTAAGTAGGCAAACAAGGCGATGGAAATGGAGACTTAGAGGAAAGTTAGTTAATAAAGAACAAAAGAGGCCTGTAAAAATTTGGGTGGGGATCTAAGAGCAATCTGCACTAACTGTGAATTGCTGAACAAGATGTTCCAAGGTGATTTGGAGAGACATAGACGCCTTTTTGGGAGATAGTAGATGCTGTTATAAATCATGAAGCAGAATGTGAAAATGGGATGAAAGGAACAGATTTGAAGACTGGGAGTGAAAAGCTGGCAGGACTTCTGGATTGGACTGAAGGGGAATATTTGTGGAGTCAGGAGTTAAAAATAAATTCTGAGGTTATTGGTCTGGAAGACTTGACCGCTGAGTTACATTGTTCATTGTAATGGCAATTGAGAAAACGCTGAGATGAGAGGGGACATGAGTTCACTTTAAAAATGTCATCAGCAATAGGTTTCCTTGAAATTCAGCAAACCAGCAGTTAGTGGCAAAGATACTTAGCTTTCTAGTTTGTTAATTGTAATTTCTAATCTTCACTCACAAATGTCAAGTTG
>LZPO01066272.1:701476-727154 GCA_001675575.1 Neotoma lepida
GGTTTCCCTGGAACTAGCTCTCTAGAAATAGAGATGCACCTGCCTCTGCCTCCCAAGTGCTGGGATCAAAGGTGTGTGCCACCACACCCGGCTCACTAGCTAATTTCTTGATTTTCCCATTTAATAGAGAAAACATTGTTCACGTGTGAGATTGAAAACTAGGACCTTGCTTTCCCTTCTGTCAGCTAGACTGACTCTCAGTTGTTAGAGGCTTAAGATATTTAGGTAAGATTTGCACAATCTTTTGTTGCATACACCTTTAGAATGCTAATTATCAAGTGACAAGCACTGTGAAACTTTGAAGGGACCCAGAGATTTAGCAGTTTGTTACGGCTGATTGGGGACTGCATTTAGAAGATGAGGTGTCTTCTCAGATTTCTAGCCCTTCAGATGGGCCTTGCATCCAGTTTCATCAGTCTCTTATATTGGACTTCAGCTGCAAGTGTGAGATTTTGTTTTGGCTGGAAAACAAGGCTGGAAGAGCCAAAGTCCTGAAGAACTAGCAATGTATTAAGAGATGGAGAAGTTCTCTTTTTGTGTGAGCTTTGTGCATAGACAGGACTGAGAAATATATGCTGGCCGTGGTGTCACAGTTCCTTTTTTTCTGTTTCTGTTTTTGTTCCATGCTTACTATTAAAAACATTACATCTATTAAGTTAGCATGTGTCTGTGTGTAGGGGGAGGTGAGAGGAGTCAGTTCTCTCCTTTCACAATGTGGGTGCTGAGGCCTGAACTTAGGTCATCAGGTTTGCTGGGAAGCACTTTTACTGGCTGAGCTATCTTTTCTTCCATATTTTTAAATAAGGTTCAGGGGCTTGAGAGACAGGGGTGAGGAAAGGCAGGATGTGAGAATGGTGCCTCTTGGGATGCTCTACCCTACGATGGAGAATGGGGAGCAGAAGTGCATGGGTGTAACAGCAGTGAGACCTGACAGGACCAACCCAATTCCCCAGACACTGTTCCACAAAGAACATAGTCACTCTAAGAAAATAAAGTTGTTGGAACAGTTAGCATCGTTTTCTGCCTGATCTTTCAGGGGTGTTCCAGTGGTGGTAAAAAGGAAAACTATGCATCATAAGAAAGAGTTTCATGGTACATGGATTTTGGTGTGGATGTTGCAATCTTGGTATCCAACTTTGGTTTTACAGATCTTTCCTGGTTATTATAAAATTTGCCTTTGAAAATTTTGAATATGATATAGAAAAGTGTGTTTATGTAAAAGCTGCTGTGCATAGAGTAGCAAGGAAAAACTGACAATTGAAGAGGAACCATTTTTCTTATAATTACCTCACTGTTTACAGATTAAGGCTGGTGGCATGGTTCAAAAGGTCAGGGCTCTCGGTGATTGCCTAAATTTGATCCCAGGAACTGCATCGAGGAAGGAAAGAACTGACTCCTTCAAGTTGTCTCTGACCTCCATATGCATGTTCCCTTCCATAAATAAACGGGGAAAGAGTTAAAATAGAAATCGAAGGGATAGTTATTCCATGCTAGTATTTATTACTGGGTTTTTATTCTAGTTTGTTTTTAACTGACATTCAGTAAAATTTCCAAGACATGCTTGTGTCTCGCTCGTAATGTACTTGGTCTGGTGCCAGATACAAAGACACAGCTTGAGAGATTTGTGTTCTGAGTTTGTCTCACCACTTTTGCTTGTGTTTTGGAGAAAAAGGATTGGCAAGTTTCAGGTTTATAAATTGTTTAGATCTTACATTTTGGTGTTTCATGGTTTTCAAAGCATTTTTGATGATGTATTTATTTCTCTTGGGAATAATTTTGCTAAATCACTTTTTTTTGTTTGTTTCCATGATACCATAGCCAATAATGGTGCACACTGAACCCTTATTTTGTTCTTTTATTAACATGGTCTGCAATGAAGGCGAACATTTCTGAGGAGAGAGGAATTTTAACTAAAAAAATTGTATTTTAGATTATTTTGTAATTTAAATGAACTTATAGGCCTAGATTGAGTAAATATGTTCAAAGGTCAGGAAAACCAGGCAGGCAGAACGTTGGAAACATTGGTGGTACCAGGCAGGAGCATTAATACTTGTACTTTTTGATTACTGTTAAATACTNTTCATTGTTTATAACAGAATCCTTGACGTAGGAAGGTAAAAAACAAATAGGTTGCTTTAGTAGAAGTCGTCCCATTGGTAGTAGTAAGGTTTGTTACTGAATATTTACTGAGCACTAAGTGCCCTGCCAAGAGGCTAGTGCCACCATCCCTATTGAGTTTTATTTTCATTTGTATTTGTATGTGTGTATGGATGGTTGTGTGTGCCATGTGTTGTGTGCAGGTGCCTGCTGAGGCTAGAAGAGGGTATCACATCTTCGCAGGGCTGTAGTTACAGGCAGTTTTGAGCTCCCATGTGGGTGCTCAGAACTAAACTCAGTCCTTTGAAAGAGCAGCAAGTGCAGTTAACCACGGAGCTACCTCTGCAGCCTTTTAATCTCCCCACCCCAAACTTTTGGTTTTTCAAGACTTGGGTTTTACTGTGTAGCCCTGGTTGTCCTGGAACTCATTCTGTAGACCAGGCTGGGCTTGAACTTCTCAGAGATCTGCCTGCTTCTGCCTCCCAAGTGCTGGGATTAAAGGTGCACCATCACTGACCCCAAATTTTGTTTTTGTTATTTTTTTTTAAATAAGTTTTTTTCTTTACTGATGTATTTCATGTGTATGGGTGTTCTGCCTGCATGTATGTCTGTGCATACATACAATGTATGTGTCTTCTGGCCCTCAGAGGCCAGAGGAGGGCTTTAGATCCCCTGAGACTGGAGTTACAGACAGTTGTGAGCTACGATGTGGGTGCTGGGGANTGAACTCAGGTCTTCTGGAAGTTCTTCTTAACTGCTTAACTCCAGCCAACACCTCCCTTACTCTTTTAAAATCTGAGCCAAGGTTGCCCCGATTAGCCTTGAGATTACTGGTAGCTCAGGCAGCATTTGAACTTGTGATCTTGCCTAAGGAGCTGGGAAAACAAGCTGGCCACCATAACCCAGCAAGTTTAAGGATAGCCTGTTAAGGATAATTTAGCAATGACTNTGTGATCTTTCATCATAGAGCTTTATGAAATTAGTTTCAGGTATGCCTGTTAGCAATTACAATATTAACTTATAGTTATGGTGCAAAAAGTATTAGGACTTACGCCAGCGCAAAGGGAAAAAGGAATGTGGCCTTTTTTTGTTTGTTTAATGTTAAGTCAGCACAGGTTTCTGTTGAGTAGTATTGGCAGTCTGTGAATAAATCTGCTTCTGCTGTATTTATAGCCTCAGGTAATATTAGAAAGTGTTTCTCCAAATTAGTCATTAATAAAAATTACTGTTTTTTCTCTATCTCTCCCCCTTCCTTTTTTTTTTTGAGACAGGGTTTCTCTGTGTAGCTCTCACTGTCCTGGAACTCACTCTGTAGACCAGGCTGGCCTCAAACTCAGATCCGCCTGCCTCTGCCTCCCGGGTGCTGGGATTAAAGGCATGCACCACCACCACCCAGCCTAACATGAGTATCTTAATTGTGCTGAAAAACTCTTTTTTTTGTATGTCTGAAAAATTTGTAGGGGCTTCACTGAGCAATATAACTAGCATTTTAGGTTGCTTCATAAATAAAGACTAGGTCTCTATTTCCATGTGGCATCCCCTGTTTCCCCTGTTCTATAAAATCAGTTAATGGTTTTCAATTAATTAACCATTTCCTTCATGGCATGTAGCTTAGTTGAGTCGAATACATTTATTTGGTCATCTACCTTCCAAGTCCTACTTCTCCGANGTAGCCTTAACTATGACAGCTTTTTTTCTCTAATAGTCTTTGTCGTATTCTTGATTAGTATAATTTTAGTTTATCTTTAAAAAATATGAGAGTGAGGCCTGGTGGCACAAGTCTGTGTTCCCAGCTGCTCAGGAGACTGAGGCAGGGTAGCAAGTCCAAGGGCTGCTTGCGCAACTGATATTCTGTCTCAAAATAAGTAAGAGTGCTGGGAATATGGCTCAGTGGTGGGGTGTTTGTCTAGCATATGTGAGGCCCTAGTTCATTCTCTAGTAGTAGAAAAAACAAATTCAAGGCAAATAGAAATAAATTAACATTAGGTATTGCTTTTGGCTTCTCATAGTAGATAGCATTGTCATGTCTATCTGCCTTTTGCTATAATATCAAACTTATTTTTAGTCAACTATTAAATTATTCTCATTGTCTAGACATTGAACAGTAGTCATAGCAGAAGTAAGTTGTTTATGATGCTCACACTTCCTTTTGAGAAGAGCTGTATTGAGATATAATTCACATACCGTAAAGTTCAACCATTGAAAGTATATATTTTAGTGGTTATTAGTATTTTGGCAGAGTTGTGCAACCATCACAATGAATTAATTTTAAGATATTTTTTGTCAACCCCTCCCCCCCAAAGAAACCTTGGGTCCATTACTGATCACTTTGAATCATCTATTGCCTAGCTATAGACAAACATTAATCTATATATCTCTAGTCTAGATTTCATATAAATGGGTTTATATGCTGTGATCTTTTCTCCACCTTCACTTGTGCTTTTTTGTTCTGGTTTTGAAACAGTGTCTGACTATGTATTCCTTGCTGGCCTGGAACTTGTTCTGTAGACNAAGTTGTCCTCAAACTCTTTCCATCTGCCTGTCCTCTTGAATACTGGGATTAAGCAGTGGTTCTCAATCTTCCTAATGCTGCAACCCTTTAATACAGTTCCTTATGTTGTAGTGATCCCCAACCATAATGTTATTGTTGCTACTTTGTAGTTGTAATTTTGCTACTGTTATGAATTGTAATGTAAATATCTGATAGTCAGGATATCTGATAAGTGACACCCCCCTACTCCTCCTACCCCCCAGTGGTTGAGAATCACTGTATTAAAGGCATGCACCACTATGCCTGGCTCCTCTTTGGCCTTTTGTGACAGAGTTTCTCTCTGAAGTCTAGGCTGTCGTGGAATGTGGGATCTTCATGCCCTCACTACTCAGTGGCTGGGAGGCTGAAATTATAGATGTGATGTGCCACTAACATCTGTTATTGCCATTTTCTTTTATAACTAGCTTCTTTTACTTGATGTGTCTTCACGGTCTTCCATGTTGTAGCAAGTATGAAAGAAAGTCTCCTTCCTTTTTATTGCTGAATAATATTTTGTGGAAATGTCATGTGCATCAGTCCATTAGCATTTGGGTTTTCTGCTTTTTGGCCAGTATGACTAATAACTGTTTCGGACATTCATGAGCAAATTTTGATGTGGATGTATTTTTAGAACTTTTGGATATGTATCCAGGAATGGAACTGCTAGGTCATGTGGTAAATTGTTTAACATTTTAAAGAACTGGGAAGCCTTTTCTAAGTTCATAGTCAAGTTTCCTTTGGTTATTTATTTTATTATTATTATTATTATTTTTAAATAACTTTACTGTTAACCATTTCTCTTTTTTCTTTTCTTCTTCTTCCTTCTTCCTTCCTCCTTCCTCCTCCTCTTCCTCCTCCTCCTTTTGTTGACTTTTCAGGATTTTTGATAGTTAAATGCAGAGGTCTGGTTCATTTCAGCTCCTTCACTGCCAAACCAAGGGGCAGGGACCACTTCGGTTTCTCTGCCTTCTTGTCTGTGATGACCATGCTGTAAAGAGACCTGCTGCACCAAACCTTGAACTTCACATTGTCCTTCTTTCTTCTTTTCTTCTTCTTTTCTTCTTTTTTTCTTTTCTTCTTCCTCCTCCTCCTCCTCCTCCTCCTTCTTCTTCTTCTTCATCTTCTTTTTCTTCTTCATCATCTTCTTCTTCATCTTCATCTTCACAGATTTGGCACCTTTCCGCCGGCTCTGACCAGAGAGGCCTTGATTTCCTCAATTTTCTGAGGCATGGCGACAGGCGCTTGGTGCTGGCAACTGCACCCAAAAAACACCCTATTACTATTTCTTTTTCTTGTACTATTTGCAGTGACAACAGTCTCGATTTTCCTCTACAGATTTATTGTTTTTTTCAGACCCTTGGATTTCTACCTGCTGCAACTCCCTTTCTTCTCTCCCAGCATCCTTTTTTGTAGAGCCCTAATTTCACTGTCGGTACATGAGCCGGTGACTCCCCAGGATCTTTTGAGCGGCTGTCACCCTCTGACTTCCTTCATTGCTCTACTCTACTGTTACTTGGATCTAGTATTTATTACTGAAGGGTTACTATTTAATACTACCTTGTGATATCAGCCAGTAGTGCTCAAAGTGCCATTTGGTAAATATATCCGGAAATGTTCTCAGTTCATTTTTATTTATTTACTTATTTAATGCCTTTACTTTGGAGGCAGAATCTCATTATGTAGCACAAGCTTCAAACTTGCAATTCTCTTGTCTTGGCTTCCTGAGTAGTGGGTTAAGGATGTGTGCCACTATACTTGGGTCATTGATTTTTCTGTATTTGTTCAAAAGGAAAATAGGAAAGGGACATGTCTTTTGGCAGATACCTTCATCTCTTCTGTATCAAGACATTGAGACACAAGTATTTGGAAGTTTCTTGTTAAAGTTTTATGATCAGTTGATTATGTGAGAATTCTGCCAACTTCTAAGTATATCTGTCCGAATTATACATTCTAGGACTGGGGAAATAACCAGAGGATGAGTTCAGGGACCCATTGGACCCACTATAAGTTGGACTTCAGCCAAAACCATCATCTGACCTCCATAAGCACATACCTGCTGTAACTGGAGGGCCACAATGTTCCTTGAGGTCTCCTGGAATCGGCATCAATTCAGAACCAGCATTCAGCNGACCCTGGAAAGTCTGATTGTTATCTTTCCCCTGGTGTACAGTCACCCTTGTATAGGGCTGTAGGTCCCTCTGGGGAAGGACTGGAGGAAGGCAAACAGTACAACTTTTAGATATTTGTGTTAGTCATTGTTTTGTTGCTGTAAAGAGACAAAGAGACACCATGACCACGGCAACTCTTGGACCAGAAAGCTTTTAATTGAGACGGGCTTACAGTTTCAGAGGTTTAGTCCATTATCATGGTGGGAACATGGCAGCATGCAGGCTAACAAGGTGTTGGAGAAAGAAGTAGCTGAGAGTTCTACATCTGGATTGGCAGGAAGAAGANAGCCACTGGTCCTGGCTTGGGCTTTTGGAACCTCAAAGCCCACCCCCAGTGATACACTTCTCCAACAAGGCCACACCTACTCCAACAAGAATACATCTCCTAATCCTCAAATAGTGCCCTTCCCTGATGATTAAGCATTCAAATATAAGCATGTGGGGGCTATTCTTAGTCAAACCACCATAAGTATTTTATCAAGGTCCTTGGGTTTGAGGGGACCTGGCCATCCATTCAAGGAGTTCTGGGTCTACAAACTATCTCAAGTCTGGAAATTGATTCACGGGCCAAAATTCCTGTCTTAGTTAGGGTTTCTATTGCTGTGAAGAGATACCATGACCACAGCAACTCTTCTAAAGGAAAACATTACAGTTCAGAAGTTCAGTCCATTATCATGGCGGGGAGCATGGCAACGTGGAGGCAGACATGGTGCTGGCTACATCTTGATCAGAAGGGAACAGAAAGTGGTCTGTGACACTGGGTAGTTTCTTGAGCATAGGAAATCTCAAAGCCACTCCAACAAAGCCATACTTCCTAATAGTGTCACTCCCTATGAGCTTATGGAGGCCAATTACGTTCAAACTACTATATTCCACCCCTTAGCCCCTATAAGCTTTTAACAGTATCATAATGCAAAATACATTTAGTACTACTTAAAAAGTCCCCATAGTCTATCATAGTCTCAACAATGTTTTAAAGTCCAACAATGTTTTAAAGTCCAAAGTTCAAAATCTCTTCTGAGACTCATGCAATCTCTTGACTATAATCCCCTATAAAATCAAAATAAAAAACATCACATACTTCTAACATATAATGGCACAGGATTTATATTAANGTTTCAAAATATAAGGAAGGGAGCATAGTGAGGAAATACTGGGCCAAAGCAAGACCTGAGAACCAGCTGAGCAAACGCCAAACTCTGCATCTCCATGTCTGATGTCAAAATGTTCTTCAGATCCCCAACTCTGTTCAGCTTTGTTGACTGCAATAGACTTCTTTCTCTTGGGCTGGTTCTATTCCCTGTTAGCAGNGCTCCTTGGCAAGTATCCCATGACTCTTGCATCTCTATTATTTTGGGTTCTCTAAGGCAATCCAGGCTTCACCTTCACAGCTTCACTCATTGGCCTCTCTAGGTCTCTTTCAGGGACACCTCTGACACATGACTGGCCTCAGTGGCTTTTCTTAGCCTGGGGGCGGGGTGGCAGTCCATACCCCCTTCNATCTGTAACCCCAGAACCACGTGCCCGAAGCTGCCAAGTTCCGCTTAGTGGGGCTGGAACATGGCCTCCTTGTTCAATTACCAGCTTTTTTTCCTTCATCACCTAAGGTTGGCTGTTCTGAAATGGATCTCTAGATCAGACTGGCCTCAAACTCAGAGATCCACCAGCTTTTGTCTTCCCAGTGTCGGGGTTAAAGACGTGCTCCACTATACCCAGCTCTAAGCTTTTCTTTAGTTCCTTTTTACAAGTTGAAAATTTAGCTGGATGAGATCTTGCCCTGAGGTCACCACTCCCTTTCTTCCATNTCTTACTTCGTTTATCTCTTTTAACACCGGATTTAGCTCTGTTCCACTTCCTGGTGCCCCTTTTCTTAATCTGTATATTTTGTATTTTTATTTGCTCAGCTTGCTCCGTTTCATTATAAATCTTCAGAGTTAACACTAATAACCATATGACAGAGTCTATACTAGAGTGTTTTGAGATTTTCTCTGCTAACAAAATTAATCCAAAACTCTTCACTTTAGCCTTAGGCAGATTCTTCGGACAAGGGCAAAAAGCAGCCACTTTCTTCACCAAAATATCACAAGAACGATCTCTAGGCAACATACTAAAATTCTTCTCTGAAACCTCTTGAGGTAGCCCCCCCCCCCACAGTTCATCAAATCATGCTCAGCACCACTGTCTTCCATGTTCCTACTAGTCTGACCCATAAAGCAGCTGTAAGATGAATCTTAAAAGGTCTTATTAATAAAAAACTCAGACCAGGTATTGGAGTAAATTCTGAAAGGTCAGAGAGACAGAACAAACCACAGCCAACCTCACCTTTCCAACTCCTCAGACTGAAGTCTTCTGAGTCCTCACCTGAATGAATTGCTGCTCAAAAGCTCAAAGTTTAAAAAAGCCTCTAGTTCCTGGTCCTCACGCCTTATGTACCTTTCTGCTTCCTGCCATCACTTCTTGGGATTAAAGGCTTGTGTTCTTCCCAAGCAAAGACATGGGATCTTAAGTGTTGGGATTAAAGGTATGTACCACCATGCCTGGCTCTGTTCTCAGTGTGGCCTTGAACTCACAGAGATCTGGATAGATCTCTGCCTCCGGAATGCTAGGATTAAAGGCATGTGCTACCACTGCCTAACCTCTATGTTTAATATAGTGGCTGTTCTGTTCTCTGACCCCCAGATAAGTTTATTGGGGTGAACAATATTTTGGGGGACACAATATATCACTACAAGCAGCACTTAAAGCATTCAACTGCTTTTCTAATCCACAATCCCAGGGTCTGTATTCCTTCAAACAAGAGCTTGGTACGGCCTATCACATTAATACTCCAGTCCCTAGTACCAACTTCTGTCTATTGCTGTGAAGAGACACCATCACCATGGCAACTCTTCTAAAGGAAAACATTTAATTGCGGTGGTTTGCTTACAGTTTCAGAGGTTTAGTCCATTATCATCATGACTGGGAGCATGGCAGCATGCAGGCAGACATGGTGCCTTGATCAGAAGGGAACAGGGAGTGGTCTGTGACACTGGGTAGCATAGGAGACCTCAAAGCCCACCCCCACAGTGACATACTTCATCAAGGCCATATCCAATCCAACAAAGCCACACCTTTTAACAGTGCCACGCCCTATGAGCTTATGGGGGCCAATTACATTCAAACTACCACAATTCCCATTTGCCACAATCCATTTGCCTTTCTTTCATTTGAGAATTTTTCCACTTAATACAGATCAAACAGAAATCCAGTAGGCATCCTATTTATTTCATGCCTAGAAACATTGATTAGCCAATACCAAAGGTCCATAGGAGTCATGCTACCATAAAATTCATTTTTCCACCATTATAGAAATTGCTTTGTCTATTTTGCCCATTACAATAACTATGATCACTTTGCCTTTGGCAATTCCGTTCTCCCACCTGGCCCCTGCTACCTCAAGGTCCAATTAAACCCATTGCATTTAATTTATCCAACTGAGCAGCAGCATCTCCAACCCTAAGGTCTGGCACAAGGAAAAGGGTGACAGCAAAGCTCTTCAAATGTGTTGGTGCCCCTTTCACCATTTTGCACCTTACAGGATTAGTGAAGGGCGTGTCTTCTAGGCCTTCCCACTCTAGCATTGCTATCTCTCTGAGTCTTAACACTAAACCAAGGGCTATCAGACATCTCCAACTCCTTTTCAGTAGACCATCTTTTGAGAAACGCTTCAGCCAACCATTCAGACAAACTTTGGTCACCTTTTTTAAGTGTGCAAGCTTCCATATTAAACTTAGGATCTCCACTCATTTGGCCCATATTAATAAACTTAGCCTGATCCAGTTTTATGTCCTTCCACTGTTATCCCACGCCCTTAAAACCCATTCCTACACATTTCCCCCAGACTTCTGCTTGAATGAATCAGAAAACTCATTAAGCTCTTTAGTAGTATAGCACACCTCCTCATGGACTACACTTTCTATCTCCCCTCTAGGAGCCTGCTTAGTCTTAAGTCTGGAAAGATCTAGAGACAACTATTGGTGGGCCCTGAAGGACAACAGTATTGTCATCTCCTTCAGAGAAAGTCACTACTGCTGGTTTAGGAGACAAGGATTAATTTCCTCAGTCAAAGGTGAAAAAAGCAATATTTCAAGACAGTGGGAGATGGGAGTACATCTGCTGAGGGTGGAGAGACTATTTCCTCAGGTGAGATAAACCTTTGAGAGTCTGAGGGTTCAAAGTTCTCAGCCTCAATAGGGTCCTCCCACACATCCCCATCCCAGGGTACAGGATCCCATTCTTTACCAATAAATGCTCTTCAACCACCAACATCCTCTGAGGCTGGGACTTGAATTTTTGCTGTAATTCAGCCAGTCTTATATTTGGTTTTATTTTCCGCAACTTGAGCTCTGTGGCTGCTATAGAGAAGATTCTCTTCCAGGGCACACTTTAGAAGATTCATCCTTACACTTCTGCTGCTCTAGAATCACTTCTGGTATCAAAATCTGTATTAGTCAGGGTTCTGTAGAGTAACAGAACTTAAAGAATGAGTCTTTCTCTTTGTATAGAAAGGCGATTTATTAGAATGACTTACAGGCTGCGGTCGAGCTAATCCAATGATGACTGCTTATGAATGGAAGGTCCAAGAATCCAGTAGTTGGTCAGTCCATGAGGCTGGATGTCTCAGCTGGTCTTCAGTATATGCTGGAATCCCAAAGAAGTAGGCTCTCATGCCAGTGAAGGAATGGATGTGCTAGCAAGAGGACAGGCAGGCAAAAAGCAAAAGCTTCCTCCTTCTTGTCCTTATATAGGCTTCCAGCAGGTGTGGCCCAGATTAAAGGTGTGTATTTCCCCTTACCTCAAAGACGACCTGGATTAGAATAGATCTTCCCACTTCAAATTAAGCAAAAATCCCTCACAGATGTGTCTTGCCATTTTTTGGTTTTAGTTAATTCCAGATGTAGTCAAGTTAACAACCAAAAATAGCCATCACAGTTACCCTGGTAACATGAAGCAAGCGTAGAAATCTGAAGAATACTAATATTAGTGTTTAGATCAAAGCCATTTAGAGTTGTGTAAGCCACAAGAATAAGTCATGTAGGCAACTTAAAATTTTCTGTGGATCACAAAGTAAAAAAGACATAAATTTATATATTTGTATATATTTAACCCTGCACATTAAAATGTTTCGACATAATTATGAAGATTATTACATTCATTTTTCATATTAAATCTTTATAGCTTAGTTTTTCACACTTAATTGCTGATTTTGAGTAGCCATAGTGGTTATTATACTGAATAGTGCAGGTTTAAAATTTTGTTCAAGAATTAGTTCAATGTGCTATTTGTGTATTTTAGTTATTTTCAAGTAATAGGAAAAATGTATATGGGTTAAAGACTTCATTTTGATTCATGTCTTTTTAGTCATGTTTTCTGTTTCTTTTGAAAATTTAAGTATGCAAAGGTTGAGAAAATTTTATGTTCTTCAAAGGGTGCTTACTATTAGGGTAATGATTTCTGCCCATATTTTAGCACAGCTGCTAATATATATGTTGATTTTTTTAAAAAAAGATTTATTTATTTATTATGTATACAGTGTTCTGCCTNCATGCCAGAAGAGATNACCAGATCTCATTACAGTGGTTGNGAGCCACCATGTGGCTGCTGGGAATTGGACTCAGGACCTGTGGAAGAGCACGAGGGTGGGGAAGAAACTGAAGCAATTTGGTTACGATGGGATTGAGTCTCCCTAGTTCTAGGTGATGGTCGAGCTTAGCAATATAAGAAGTCTCACTTAGCTCCACTNGGAGTGCCTACTGTGTAAAGC
Source organism: Neotoma lepida (assembly GCA_001675575.1). Classification (NCBI taxonomy): domain Eukaryota; kingdom Metazoa; phylum Chordata; class Mammalia; order Rodentia; family Cricetidae; genus Neotoma; species Neotoma lepida. The sequence continues at coordinate 714,075 of LZPO01066272.1, forward strand.
ACTGTCATTTTAAGTCCAAAAACGTTGAGATGTTATTGTCNGTATTTAATAGATGAGGAAGCAAGGTAGCCATGCTTAAACTGATGTATTCAAAATCTTACAGCTATAGGAGAGACCAAGTCCAGGTGTTGTGTTGAATCCCAGCTCTCCAGACTTTGAGGATTTATTACATCACTACACAACACTAAGGAAATCAATTTTATCTTCACCACAATCTTAAAGACACATGATTTATAAACGAGGAAACTGAGGCTTACTGGACCTCACATCTTGCAAGATCCATAGCTAGCTGGACAGTGAAACTGTTATCTTAACTAAGAAAGGAGGATGGGAAGTTAGTAATGATGCAGACCCGGAAATAAGCTCATAACTACTGTGCGGTTGCTGTTAACTGCTGCCCACTGGGCTTACTCTTTAGAAACAGCAGCTCAGTGGTAGTGTGAGGAAGATTCCATATATTGCAGAGAGGTTGAGAATGGTACGTTGACTCTGATACAGGCAGGCCCTACATCATTTGCTTTGTACAGATGAACTCCATGTACCATAGGGGAAGGTTGCAAAGCATATTACAAGTTATGGTGCTTTTTATGTGAGATTTGATACTATCTTCAGGTGTCTGTAGTTTTTTTAGAATCAATTTTTAACTTTGTAAGATCATTCTGGGCTCCTCTCTGATCATGTACAATAGACTTCTGTTATTTATTTGAGGAAAAAAAAATGACCANATTCCTTTTTCAAGTAGTAGAATCCACCTCAAATATGTTTTACAGGGCTTTAAAGAAAGTGTAGTTTTTAGGGATCTGGCACTCTTTTTTAGTATTAGTTGTAATCATGAGATGTTGGCCAGCAGATATTTGTATATACATTCTTTTTAGACTTCATTAAAAAAAAAACAAACTTTTTAGTATGATATGTATATGGTGGCAGTATGGTATGTGTTGACTACCAGGTAGTAACTGTTTCATTAAAATGGCCAAATATGTTAGAAATACCAGGTTACTGTGGAGCACAAAAATCTTTTCCCCTGCTGGGTTGTCTGTAGTATTACTTAGTAGGAGCAGTTGTTCTGAGATACCCTTAAAAATATGGATAACTATTTTGGTCATCTAGAACCATTAAGGTTATTAATTAAGAATTAAGCAGAATGTTATATTTCCCCTGTTGATCTCAGTCTAGGGCATTAGAGATTGCCAGTGGTGAAATTCTATCATTGCTTTTGAATTTTATTTACTAGAGTTCTTGTATCAGTATAATATCTATTATTCTGATGAAAAACAGGGTAAGTACATGTTTTTTTAAAGGAAATTTGTTTGGAGTGAGATTTTTAAGTATCTGAGCTCTGATTTTGAAGGTATTAGGTATTTTAAGTTCTTATAGTTACTCTTTTTGAGTCTCAGAATTTCCCAGTGATGTTAGTGCAAACCACTTGATGTTGATTGCTGAGTTCTTTCCTATAACTTTAGTAGTCTTTGACCATGTTTTCTAGTATGGCAAAGTGTTGCAAGTTCATCTCGTACATGTTCATTCCCACTTCCCTCAGCTCAAGAGCCAGTCATTCCTCTTAGAAATCCTGGTTGTTTTAGTAGGAAATACATTTGGGGATCACAATATGGATGTTCTTTGTGAAAAGTGACGGTTTTATTGTGAAATAACATACAACAGTTGACCATTTTAACCATTTTAAAGTATACACTGGGTGGCATTAGGTATACTCATGATGTACACCATGTACTGTGTACCTTCAGAACTTGTGCTCTCAAAAGAAACCTNTACTCATTAAGTGGTTGCTCCCTGTCTCTCCTCACCACAGACTGCGGCACTAACCTACTACTCCTATGGGTTTCCTTGTTCTTGATGTTGATAGAAAGGTAATCAGTCGTACATTATGTGATTATGGGGCCTTTGTGTTTGGCTTCTTAGTATATTTTCAGGGTCCATCCTTGCTCCATGTTCCATTTTAATGGCGAGATTGTGTGCGTGTGTGTCCACATTTTGTTTATTTAGTTAATGGATATTTTGATTATTTCTGCCTTTTTTTTTTCCTATTCTGAATATTCTGAATAGAGTTACTCTGAACATATGTGTACAAGATTTTGGTTGACAACAGGTATTTCTTTGGGGGGTATATACCTAGTGATAGTGCTTGGCCGTATGTCATTTCAATGTTTATTTTCCTGAGGGATAGTCAGTATGTTTTTCTTAGGAGTTGTCAATGGCCATGCAAGTGACTCTCCCCGCATAACCATCCTTCAGTTGCCAATAGCTCCTCTGCTGATTTTGCTGTCATTTTTTTTTTTTAGGAGTAGCCACCTTATTTTGAATTTGATTTTATAATTGTGTAGAGCACAGCTTCAAACTCCTAACTACACTATGTGAGAAAGTTAGGAAAGTCTTAAAGCCTTTCACTGAATAAAGAACATGTTTACTAGGTTTCAGTTAAAAGTAAGCATATGTACACACTCGTTTTCTTCTTAGATGAAGCCTAGACTTATTGTTTGTATCTTATGTATTTTCTTTGAAAAAAAATGTTCAATATCATTCATGGCAGTATATGGTGCCAGCATAATCCCTAACAACAATCTATAAACATTTGTCTTTATACTCACAGATAAGTGTAGTTCTCATCCCTCATCAAGGAAACTTCTCCTTGCAACAGACAAAAACCACTACAGAAAACCACAGCCAATCAAACTGCAGAGCTCTGGAGCCCAGTCCCAGTAGATACAACTACAAGACACTCCCCCACCTAAGGCTCATTGCAGAAGAGGGGACTGAAAGATTCTAAGAGCCAGAGGATCAGGGAGTTTGCTGTAAGATTGTGTCTCCTAGTAAAACTAGAAGCTATACTTCATTTCTCACCACTGTATCTGGCTTTTTGATAATAAAAATGCAGAGCATCTAAAGATTGTTGTTGCTGGCAGTAAAGNCTTATCAGAATGAATGAGTGGGTGGACTTGGTCCTTGGTCCTTTTTTTTCATGGTAGTGCAATCATTTTTCATTCCCAGCAGGAACTCAGTTAACTGTTATAATTAATACTTCCTTCTTATGGCAGTCTCACTGTCCTAGCCTAGGTTGATTTTGAGTTTGTAATCTTCCCTGAGCTTTCCTCATACTGGGGTTGTAGGCATTTGCTTCTATGCCTGGCGTACCTTCTTAAAAGCTGATTTTCCCTAAATCTTCTGAGTCTTAACTTTTATCAAGAAGTGAGAAAATTAGGGCTGGCGAGATGGACAGCAGCTAAAAGCACTAGCTCTCCAAGCATGATGATCTGAATTCAATCCCCAGGCCCCATGTGTTGGAAGGAGAAAGCAGACTCCCATAGGCTGCCTTGTATATTCTGCCTTCTACACAAATAAATAAGTGTACTAAAATAAAAAAATATTAAAAGCTTTATTTTGATTTGAGTGTTTTGCCTGAATGTGTGTGTACAATGCACACGCAGTGCCTGAAGAAGCCTGAAGAGCAGTTGGAGTTAAAGATGGTTGTTATCTACCGTGTAGGTTCTAGGAATTGAACCTGAGTCCTTTGTAAGAGCAGTTAGTGCTCTTAACCATTGAGCCATCTCTCCAGCCCCGTAAAATAAAATAAAATAAAATAAAAAAATATTTTTTTCAAAACATTTAGTCCAACAGGTTGCTGTTTATGAATCTGATCTATTCATGGCAAAAACCTATGCTAGATTTAGGTACTTTTTTTTGAGACAGGGTTTTTCTGTGTAGCTCCTGGCCATGCTGGAACTTGATTTGTAGACCAGGCTGGCCTCGACCTCAGACATCCATCCACCTTCCTCTGCCTCCGCAAGTGCTGGGATTAAAGCCTTCTACCACCATGCCTGGCTGGTACTTTGATCTTTAAGATTTTGTTACGTATTTTTAAAGGTTATCTTGTTCTTATTTAAGAACTTCAGCTCTTGGCTGTACGTTTCCCACTTTCTTGCTAACACCTATCACTGCATACTATATAACTGTGTCTACTGTCTGTCTTTGCCCATCTCTTTTTTAAAATGTAGGCTGCTGCCTGGGAGTGGTGGCGCACGCCTTTAATCTCAGCACTGGGGAAGCAGAGGCAGGCGGATCTCTGAGTTCAAGGCCAGCTTGGTCTACAGAGCGAATTCCAGGACAGCCAGGGCTACACAGAGAAACCCTGTCTCGAAAACAAACAAACCAAAAATAAAATGTAGGCTGCTTAAGTGCAGGATTTTGATTTCTTGCCTAGTTTATTGTATTTTCCCAGAGTTTAGAATGATGCTTGCGGGCATAGGAGGTTTCAACGTACTCACTTTTTTTTNAATGAATAGTAGGTATTGGTAGATGGTTGGGTGCTTTGTTTGGTGATAAAGATGAAATTTTAGTGTTTACAGGTTAGGGTTCCTGTAAACCTTTTTAGGATGGCTGTTTTATTCTAGTTTAGTGATGGAATTAAGTAATTATAGGCCAGTTTCAGAACTTCGTTCTTTGGCACATGGTATCTTATTAAATAATCCAAAATGAATGATAGGAAGAAAAAGAATAACTAGCTAGAAAGCTAAAGAATGAGTGTATTGTGGAGAACCTAGCTTGCTGGGAGTTCTAGTGTTAACAGATGATACATCATTTATTTATTTTTTATTTATTTTTTATTTTTTTTATTAAAACATTTGATATACAACTGCAGGAGAAATAATATACAGATATCTTGAACATAAATACAGGTTACAAATTCTTATCCTAATAGTTAGTGAAATGTTTCACTAAAGCATGCCCAGTGATTGGGCAAACCCAAAACTTATTTTATGCCACAGTCATCCTAGGGTCCTTCCTGCTAGGTAGCCTCCCTGGATCTGTGGGTTGCAGACTGATTGTCCTTTGGTTTATATCTAGTATCCACCTATTAGTGAGTACATATCATGTTTGTCCTTCTGAGTCTGGGTTACCTTACTCAGGATGATATTTTCTAGTTCCATCCAGTTGCCTGCAAATTTCATATGGTCATTGTTTTTTTCTGCTGAGTAGTACTCCATTGTGTATATGTACCATATTTTCTTAATCCATTCTTCAGTTGAGGGGCATCTAGGTTGTTTCCAGGTTCTGGCTATTACAAATAATGCTGCTATGAACATAGTTGAGCATGTATCTTTGTGGTATGATTGAGCGTTCCTTGGGTATATACCNAAGAGTGGTATCACTGGGTCTTGAGGAAGATTGATTCCCAATTTTCTGAGAAACCGCCATACTGATTTCCACAGTGGTTGTACAAGTTTGCACTCCCACCAACAGTGGAGGAGTGTTCCCCTTGCTCCACATCTTCTCCAACATAGACTGTGACACATCATGTAATCCCCACAGCATTTCTATGAGGTAGGCACTACTGTCATTGTTTTAAAGATATAGGGAGTTTTCACATGTTTTGTTTGTTATATGTAATAGGTGCCTTTTTGGTGAGGGAATGCAATTATAATTTCAAGTTTTCTTGTTCTCACAAAAGTTTCCCCCAAGACTTTCAAAGTCTATTCCTCGGGAAACAATGTTATAAGGAAGTAAGGTGGATAAACCTGCTGCAGGATATGCTGTTTTGTAATTATTTGTTGAACTTCTTTCAGCACTAAATAAAGCCTGTGTGACGGTTTTTAGGCTTAGGGATAATAGACTCATTATGGGAGGAACAGATTAGGCACTTTAAGGCACCCACATTTATTCATCCTACATTTAATACCAGCTACGCTTGGTACTCTGCTAGACTCCTGAAGATTAAAAAGTCAAATAAGGCAATTTGAATAATGAAGAAAAGGTAAAAATGATTTGTTCCAGAGCACTTCTTCTAGTTTGCTGTTTCACAAAAGGTAGAAGAATTTATTATCTTGGATCTTTTTTGAGGTTGGTTTAATTTTTTAAAAAGATTTATTTTTATGTGTATGTGTGTACCTAAATGTATGTATGTGCACTACGTGCTTGCCATTCTCCCATGAGGCCAGAAGAGAGTGTCAGATTCTTTGGAATTGAAGTAACAGGCAGTTGTGAGCCTCCTGATATGGGTGTGGGAACTGAACCCAGGACCTTTGCAAAAGTAGTACATATTCTTAACCGTGGAACCATTTCTCTAGTCCCTAGTTTAATTAAAAACATTTAAAAATTTTATTAATTTATTATTTGGGTGTGAACTTTAGAGGACAACTTGCTGGAGTTGGTTCTTTCTTGTCAGAGTGTGGGTTCTGGGCATCAGACTCTTGTTGTCTGGGTTGATGGTTGACATCTTTCATAGCTAAGCCATTGTGCTAGCCCAAAGGTCGATTTAATTTAACTAGAAAGAATGTGAGCCATAATAATATGCACAGTAAGTATAATGTTATTGTCAATTTTCCAGGGAGTTAATGTTTGTGGGCATGGGTCCTTTGGAAGGAATTAGCATCTGCTGGGTGTTTATTATATCTCTTATTGTTTACTTACATCATTTTCCTTTATTTCTTTAATAATTCTGAGATACAAGAATTGTTGCCTGTATTTTGTAAATAACAAAATTGAGTTTAGAAACATTAAATAATTTGTTTAAAGTTCACAGCTGATAAGTTGTGACTTTAAAAACAGGCTTTGCTACTCAAGTTCATCAGTGCAGAGTTCTATCCATAGCACTTACCTCCAACCTTAACCCAAATTTCCATGAAAACTTCCTCTATCTTTAAAACAATGTAATAATAATAATAATAATAATAATAATAATAATAATAATAATACTCACCCAATAGAAATGTTGTAGAGGTTAAATGATGTAATGCACAGAAAACAGTTTGGCATTAGCATAGAGTAGATATTCAGTGTTGTTAGTTAATAATTATTTTTCCATCTTCAGATTTTTGATTTTTTTCCAAGCTTGATGTTTCTAGTAGTCTTGATAAGAAGGGTGTTACTAAGCTGAACTATAATTCAGGTTATTGAAATATTTTATAAAAGGAATAGTGTGAAACAGTCATATGACAGATTGAAAGTCTAGAAGTGCAGTGAGAATTTGCAGCAAATAGTTTAGAAGTTGGTGGCTTGTTACTGCAGTGTAAGATTTCTTAGACTCTTGGAAACAATGTTTCCTAAAGTGATCTTGTAATCCTTTTCTTTCTAACTGAATAATATAAAGTATTTAAAAATAAGGGGGGAGGTGAACTGGTGACCTAGAAATACTGTGTGAGGTATTTACTTTAGGGATGGGAGATGGGCAGTAGGGGTTTGTGAACTAGCTATTTTAAGACAGGAACTTCATGTTACCTGGTGGGGTTCATGAATATTGCAGGTTTAGTAACAGAACTACTGGGTAACCTGTAATTCTGACCTGGGGACACTACTTAGAAGACAGGAAGTTAGAATTTGTGCCACGGTCTGAGAAAGCCTAATTTTATTTTTATATATGAGACCTGTGCTCCTGAGAGTCAGAGAGTGATAACTGGCAGCTTAGTCATTCCTCCCATCCATAAGCTGTTGGGCTTTGTTTAAAGAGTCTGGAGAATTGGTGCTGCTTGATAAAGAGCAGCACAGGTGCATGGGAACCGTGTTTTGTGGGTAGCCTTCTCCATTAAAGTTCTGCTGCCCCACCCTTTATAACTTCATAAAGGCAAGAGACACTTGGCGTATTTAAAAACGGTAAACTGTTCTTTCTGGGAATTTCTCCGATGTGTTGATGTTAATTCTTAAGCTTAGACATTGCTTAAGCCACATGGGAATTTTAATTTGTTTTAAATGTTACAGTACCANGTTTTACTTTTATTGATAACTGGTTTAGTAAAAAAGATTATGTTGTTAAANTCAGCAATGATTTGGCATAGTAAGAGTTTCAAATAGCATTACACGCTTATCAGTGGGAGAAACTGTTGTGCTATTTATGGAAGTATCGAGTCAATATGGTTTAGTGTTTTTGACTTGGAATAAGATTTGACTGCCTTGCATTAAGAAGTTGATGTCAGGGCTGGTGAGATGGCTCCGCAGTTAGCCATAGCAAATAGCACTGGCTGCTTTTCAGAGGACCTGGGTTTGATTCCCCACACCCTGGCAGCTAATGATTGTCTGTACTCCAGTCTCAAGGGATCTGATGTCATCTTCTGCCTCTTCAGGCCCCCATCACATTTATTTGATATATTGACATACCGTGGGTGAACACCCATACATATAAAAATAAATAAATAAAATTTAAAAAGATATTGGTGTCATAGTTTAGTGCTTTGGAAAACCAGTAGTCACACTAACACATGGAAACCTCAGTAACTCTTGTGGAGACCTCTCTTACTTAAGCTAAAGCAACAAACAAAATCCCCCAAACTCGTATTTTGGTTAGTGATAAAAAGAATTATCTGTAGTGCTGGGGTAGAAGAGGAGTTCATTATCCAGTGTCCATGTCAGGTGGCTCACAACTGTAACTCTAGCTGCAGAGGGTCCAATGCCTCCAGTCTCTGAGGACACTTAGCATACCATGTGCATATATACTTCTCCACATGTACATACTTACAAAAGAAAACAATCTTAAAAATTAACTGTTCAGAAGAAGTTGCCATAATGTAAAAATTGTTTCCAAAAGAAACCATATTATAAAAATTTGCTTTTACATTTTTAATGGTTTTAAGCTTTGTAAAATTTTAGGAAACCAGAGAGAATTCTGCTGCCTTGTCCTTTCTTTATAGTTTTTAATACATGTTACTTACTGTTACATGAAAAAAAAAATCCCCCTGAAACTTAGCTTAGAACATTCACCATTTATAAGTATTTGGATAAGTTGGCTTCCATTGCTGTGGACCAGAGCTAAGTGATTCTCTCGGAGCTTCCTCACATGGTGTGGTGACTGAGCTGGTGAACTGAAGCTACCAGTCTAGGGTGACCGCACTCAAATATCTGCTGTTTGGCTGTGTGTTAACCGGACAGCAGAATGTCTAACCCATGCATCCGTACCTGTTCTCTTTGCTTTAGGCTCCTGTTCAGCATAACGGAGCAGGTTTCCACGAGAGAGGACAGTGAGCATGCAAGGAGTGGTTCTAAAGGCCCAGCCTCAGAACTGGTCAGCACACTTTCTGTTCTCTTCACCAGAGCAAGACACATCGAGTCACATGAAGGAAGCATGGACAGTTGGGAAAGTTAGATAGTTATTTTTATAAATACTCGTTTATAAAATACATACATGTTTTAAAACCTTTGTTAATGATAAAACACATTACAGGATAGCCTGAATTTTAAATCTCTCCACATAACAAAAACTAGGGTCTGTAATTAGTAGAGGTGATAAACAGTGATAATTGAGTGAGTGCTTTTGGACTCGTATAACACCTGGAAAATGATGCCAGCCAGTTGTCTATTTTAATGTGCTTACACTAGATTGGAGAAATCCTGTTTTCTCATCATGGTTCTTTGATGTGCTCACTGCTTTTTTTTTTTTTAAGTTTTAGGTGAAAGGACATAAAACATCCTTTAAAAATATGTGATTCTATGTTATTTAGTACATTTATAGTGTATATCTACCACCTTATCAAGTTCTAAAACATTTTTGAGCACCCCTCAAGGAAACTACCCATTATGCAGCCACTGTCCATTTCCTCCTTCCTCTAACCCGTAATCACTGATCTGTCCCTTATCAGTTACTCTGTTTGCNTGTGTGTGCATGTGTTTGTTTGTGCATGCATGTGTAGGCGTGTGGAGAGGCTTGAGGTTGATCTCAGGGGGATTACTGACTGTTCTTTACCTTACTTTTTGAGGACAAGGCCTCTCACTGAACCTGGAAATCACCAGTTGGGCTAGACTGGCTGGCCTTCAAGTCCCAGGGATCCTTGTGTCTCTGTCTCTTTGGGACTGGGATTACAGGTACCCTGCTTTTTCGTGGGTGCGGGGCATCCAAACTCAGGTCCTCATTCCTTGCCAGCCCTGTCATTTGTTTAACTGCTGTGTTCCTTACAACCAGAATATCCTACGTTCTACTGGACTTTGTCAGTGTGGCTCATTAAAGGGCATCCTCGGGAAGATTCTGTCTTGCTTTTTGACTCCACTGAAAATGTTCGCACAGTCCTCTCAGTCTTCCCTGCAAACNAGTCCTCCCTTTCCCTTCCTACTTCAGTGTTTAGATTTTTATTTTAGCCTTTTGTTGTTCCCATATTCCTTCTTGGCTGGCCTTTGCTGCTTCTGTGGCCAAATTTAGACTTAAAAACCCTTTTATCTCTTCAGAATTCCAGACCTGTTTGAATGTTCTCCGAAATGTTCTCTAACCACCTGAAACTGAATCTGTTAAAACAGAAACTATTTTCTCACTCTCTGTCCTTTGAACAAGGTAAAATATTTCTGCTTGTGTGTCTTCCTCTTCTGTGTAAATGGCATTGTTGTTCATAGGTTTCCCTTGGCTTTCTTTCCGAGTCAGTTGTTTCCTCTTTATACCTATTTATTCCCTTTAGTTATTCTGCAGGTGTACCTACTCCTTCAAGATTGATCTCTCCAGCCCTAACTAAGTTGTAGATGTTAGCACCCTTTGCTTAGACCGGTGTTGTGCAAACTGTAGCTTATAAGGCTAAATATGGACAGTTACTAGTTACTATTTGTGAAAATCAAGCTGTAATTGAATACTGCCTTGCTCATTAATTTGTGTGTTCATTACAAATACCCCATGGTGTCCAAAACCTAAACTGTTCCTTGGCCCTTCATAGAACAAATTTCCCTGCTCTCGGACTGTTACTAGTTTTCTGTTTCTAGCTTTGTCTGCCTTTCTGTTCCACCCACATCCTCTTGTGTGCATCTTTTGTGTAGTAATCATTCCTTACAGAGGAAAATTACAGAAGACCTTTATCACCATATAAGACCTGCCGGTCTGGGGTCGTGTTTTTGTTCAGATGGTATCCTGTGATTTTACCTTTCCTGAGCTGTCCTTTCCTCTCTTTTCCTGATCCTGTCTTCCTGCACAGTTGTTACAGTTAGAGATGATGCCCTGCCCCATGTGTTGAATGCTTTGGTCCCCAGCTGGTAGTGCTCTTGAAGGGTGGTAGCCTCATGAGAATGCTGAGTAGGCAATTAGGAGGTGGGCCTTATTTGAAGCTGGGCTCTGAAGTGCTTATCCAGACCTCTCCCCCCTCCTTCTTGCCTCCTGTCTGCCATGAGAGCTTTTCCTCACCACGTCCTGGCTGCCAGGATCTTCTGCTTCACCATGCAACAGAAGCACCATGGAATATGACACACGAAACCATGAGTGAGCCCCAACATTCCTCTACCAGCATTTTGTCACAGTGACAACAATGACTAGTGAATCTTCTCACATTCTAGATTATGTCCCTTTCCCTGCTTCTTCACACCATCTATAACTTTAGGTATTGCCCACGTTCAGGAGGGTTAAACCTTTCTGGAAATACCTACATAGACACACCCAAACATAAGACCCTAGGTTGCTCCCAAATTTTGTCAGGTTGGAAGTCAAGATGAATCATCACAGGGTGTGGGCATCAAAGTAAGACAAATAAGCCCATTGGAAGTAACTTGATTCCTTAACTGTTTACCCACTAACTGCTGATTTCTCCACTTGTCCTTATAGACATTTTCCTCCTCTCCTATATTAGAACCCATGGCTTCCATTAAATATTGTGTACCTACATAGCGCTCATGTAAGGAACAGTTTAGATGGAGTGTGCTAAATTGATGCATTACTAGGATTTTATTCCAAAAGTACGGAGTTGCTCTCATTAAAATTTGTAGCTACTATGTCAATAACAGTTAGCTATCTATACTATTTACTTACCAGACTAATCCTGCCTGGGTTTTGTTTTGTTTTTGTGCATGTAGGTACTTCTGGCAGTAAATGTGCAGCAGCAGCAGCAACAGCAGCACACAGTTTATCTATGTTTCTCATGTGCCAGCTGCTGTTCTGAGCACAGTGCATAAATTATTTAATCTCAGTAACTATCCTCTGAGGGAAGATCCTATTCTTCTTCTTGTGCAGATGAGGAACTTAAGACACAAGGAATTAAGAAAATAAGTAAATTTGACCATGGTATAGCAGCTAGTGAGAGTTAGGTGCAGAATTTAAATCAGACTGGCTCTAGCTCAGTGGTTCCCAACCTTCCTAATGCTGGGACCCTTTAATACAGTTCCTCATGCTGTGACCCCAATCATAAAATTATTTTCATTGCTACTTCATAACTATAATTTTGCTACTGTTAAGAATTATAGTGTCAACATGTGTGTTTTCCAGTGGTCTTAGGCAACCCCTGTGAAAGGGTCATNCGACCCCCAGGTTGAGAACCACTGCTCTAGAGGGATTGCTTTTAGTGACTGCTAAACTCTGAATGGATCATGGGACATTTCAGGTACAAAGTCCTTGCATTCTTTCCGTTTTCCTCAAACCTAAAGTAGAGCTTGGGATCATCATGGAAACAAAGACATGGAAAATAATGTGCTAAGTAGTAGAAAGTCATCACTAGAGTTGGATGAAGTCAGTTTTTCTTGTATTGCTTTTAGCAGGCTTAAAAAAGAAAAGAGATGTAGCTGTGCAGTAGGTTGCACAAGTCTTAAGGTCACAGCTAGGTATATACACTTCCATCACATTAACTACAGAGCTCCCTCTGCCTCTCTGTGGAGAACACAGGGCCTTGGTTTTCATCATTATTTCAGAAGTCTTTTTTTAGGGGGAGCGGTTTAAGACGGTTTCTCTGTGTAGCTTTGGCTCTCCTAGAACTTGCCCTGTAGCCCAGGCTGGCCTCAAACTCACAGAGATACTCCTGCCTCTGCCTCCCAAGTGCTGAGATTAAAGATGTGTGCTACCACCATCCTCCTCAGAAATCTTTTAAATGCCCCCCACTCAGTAACTACCCTATCCTTTACTTTGCTTTATTTTATTTAAAAATATGTTTATTCCTCTTGACTCCTATGAGTTTGTTTTCTCTATTGGGGTGTAAGTTTGGTTTTGTTATCATTACGTTTCATTGCCCAGCATAGTACATGATACAAAGTAAATGTCCAACAACTATTTTCTTATTAAATTAATTGAAAAATAAGTGATTGCATAATGGACTCCACAGTTTTTTGTGTGCTTTTATTTGGCTACAGTTTGGTGGTTTGGTTTGGTTTTCCTGTTTGGGTGTTGTTTCATTGGTTTGGGGGGGTTTGTTT
>LZPO01066272.1:727220-739087 GCA_001675575.1 Neotoma lepida
ACCAAATATCTTTAAATTTAAAGATTGTTTTAACTAATAAATATATAATTAAAAGACAAGTAAATAAATAATTCAAATTAAAAAAAAGAAAAATACNTGATTATTGTGTACTGTATTGTATAGTGCCTAGGTACTGTTTTGGTACTAGGTTCTAAGGATAGATGATTAGTGTTGTGTGTGGATACTTTTTTTATAGATTTATTTATTTATAATGTATATATAAGCACTCTATCTGCATGTACACCTTTATGCCAGAAGATCCCACTATAGATGGTTGTGAGCCACCACGTGGTTGCTGGGAATTGAACTCAGGACGTGTGGAAGAGCTGTCAGTGCTCCTAACCGCTGAGCCATCTCTCCAGCCGAGGATACTTTTAACATTAAAAAAAAATCATTTTATGTGTATGAATGTTTAACCTGTATATATGTCTGTGTACCACATTTGTGCTTGGTGCCCATGGAGACCTGAAGAAGATATCAGATTCCCTTGAACTGGAACTAGTGACCATTGTGAGCCACCATGTGGGAGCTGGGAACTAAACCCTGGCTGTTTGAAAGAGCAGCTGGTGCTCTTATCTGCTGAGCCACCTCTCTAGCCCACCTGCCCTCCCTCCCTCCCTCCCTCCCTCCCTCCTCCACAGGGTTTCTTTTTTCTTTTCTTTCCTTTCCTTTTTTTCTTTTTTCTTTTCACAGGGCTTCTTTGTGTAACCTTGGTTGTCCTAGAACTCTGTAGACCAGGCTGGCCTTGAACTCGCAGAGATCTGCCTGTCTCTGCCTCTCTAGTGGCATGGGCCACCACCGCCAGGCTTAGCCATGGCTTTTGACATTTAGTATGGAACTTATACCAGTTTTAAAAGTAGAATTGTGTAGGCACTGTGCTTAGTTTGTGGTGATCTTTGCTCATGTGAAAGTTGGGAAGCAGGAGAAAGTTGCTATCAATTGAGAGATAATGGTAGCTTATCTATTGGATAGCCTTCCTAAGACCCAATTTCTTATGTTTATCTCAGGTTCTTAGCTTACACTCCTGATGATTCTTTGGGTTATCTCAGACAGTTGCAAAGCAGTAAATGATTTTTTTTTTTTGTTTTTGAGGATAGAATTGTGATAGAGACACAATAGATTAATCAATCATTAGTTCCTTTATGGATGTAGTTGATTGCCTTTGTAGCCCTTTGGTTGAAAACAATGGAAAACCTGCCCATCTTTATTAGTTTTAAGATAAGTGAAGAATATAGGGCTCTGGCTAGCAGTCCTGCTGTTTACCTTCATCTTTTTGGTGTTATTTTTGGCAGTGCTGGGGATCCTATCGGGGCTCACATACCTGGGCCAGCACTCTACCATTGCGCTGCATCCTAACTTAGAGGTCGTTTTAATAACCACTGATATTCATGGAGAGGACAAAAAAATTTTGAGGTGAATGTAATTCTATAGTTTTGATTTTCCTTTTTGGTCTCTTTCACTTTACAAAGAAATTAGGTTATAGAGTAGTTTACCACCTAATAAAAACCAAAACAGCCTGCTCAACTCACTGGTTACTGATTTTTTTTGTTGTTGTTTGTTTGTTTTTGCATCTTGCTGAGGTAAAATTACCTAGGGAGCTTTATAAACATGTATGTCTTAGTTGCAAACCCACTTCCAGCTTTAGTTTTTATTAGAGTTGAGATGGCACTGAGACAGAAGTAAAAGGGTTACAGAAACAAAACAGACAGCAGACACAAAGCAGCATTCTTTTTTTCTTAAAATGTTAATCAGCTTTCCAAAGATTCATTATGCTATTATACCCTTTTCTCATTTCTTTTTTTAAAAATAATAGATTTCTAGGTTTACCAAAAATAGAAATAGAATATATAGATGGTTCCTGTATAACCCCCGTACCCTTGGAATTGATACATTGCATTAATGAGGTGCATTTTTATAATTAATATTTATAATTACAATGTTGATACTAACTAAAGGCTGTTGTTTATCATTCCTTATTGCGATTGAGACTCAGGCCTTTTTGTATGTTTTGACTAATGATAAGGTCATGTTATCACTATTAAAATAGCATATAGAATAATTTTACTACACTCATATCCATCTTATCTGTTTACCAGTCACTGCTATACTGCAGTAAACCTGAACTTTGTAAGTACAGTTTTGTCAGAGGTCATATAGTTGTAATCTCACAGTATGTAGCATTTTGTTTTTCCTTCACTAAGCAATATATAACGCTCCCTCATACTTTTTCTTAGCTTAATATGATTTTTCTTTTCTCTTTATGGCTATTTTTAAACAGAGTCTCACTGTATATCCTAGGCTGATACTGAACTTCGGATACTTCTTGTTCCAGCATGCTAAGGTCACTTAATTTCATGAGTGTTTTGCTTACATATATATATTGTGTGTGTGTGTGTGTGTGTGTGTGTGTGTATGTGTGTACACCATAGGAGTGCCTCTTGCCTTCAGAGTCAAGAAGAGGGCATCAGATGACCTGGAACTGGAGTTAGAGATGGTTGTGAGCCACCCTGTGAGTGCTGATGATTGAGTCCCAGTCTTCTGGAAGAACAGCCAATGCTCTTAACCACTGAGCCATCTCTCCAGCCCACCATGTTCTTATTGTTGAGTTTTAGAAACTCTTTGTATAGTTTGCATGCAAGTCTTTTATCAGATAATGAATTTTGCAAGTTTTTTTTTTTTTTTAATGAAGCTTAGTTTTGCCTTAATAGCCTATTTAGTGTGTGCATATTTAGTAGTTTTTTTCAAGATCACTTAGATTGTTATTATCTTTGGAAGTTCTATAGATTCATATTTTCTTTAGATACATGAATATTGAATTAATTTTTGTGAGTTTTGTGCTTTTGACTTAATTACATAAAGTTGCTTTTCAATTCCTTTTCTTGCATATGGGCATCTAGTTCTAGCCATTTTTCAAAAAGATTATCTTGTCTTTTATTTTTCTGTTAAAGATTTATTTTAATATATATTTCTTTGTATTCGTGTCTGTGTGGGACCTATATGCAGGTGCCTGCAGAGGGTATCAGATCCCCTAGAACTGGAGTTACAGGAGCTGTGAGCCACGTGGCATAAGTGCTGGGAATTGAACTCTGGAAAATCAGCAAGCACTGTTAACCACTGAGCCATCTTTTTGGCTCCTTAATTTTCTGTTTTGCAATGCTGGGGATCAAGTCTAGGGCCTTGCAAGTGCTGAGTTACATCCATAGCTCTTGCCATTCCTCTCTGATGTTTTCTCAGTGGAATACTACTAAGCATGCATTGTGATAATGAAAATGAACTGAAGTTCTCACAATTTTGACTATATATATTTCTTTAAAGTAGCTTAACAGGGCTTGAGTGATGACTCAGCTGTTAAGAGCAGTTGCTGCAGAATACCTGAGTTTGATTCCTAGCACCCATATGTAGCTTACAACTCTAGATCCAGAGGATCAGGCTTCCTACTTGTGTTCCTCATGGGCACCAGGCACTCACATACACATGCATACGTGTAGGCAAAACATATACACACATAATGTAAACTAAGTCTTAAAAACTTTAAAAAAATCGGGATATTAGTCCAAACAAGAATAAACAGCATACTTGCATTTTTGGTGTCATTTTGTTTTGGTGTCATTTGTGCCTTGTGTCTGAAGTAGATTTATATAAGTGAGTTTAATGACTGATTACACATTTAAAGGATATAAAGTGAAAAACTTGGGTTACTATATTCAACATGTTCAGCAATTTCTAAAAGCAGCAACTGACAGCTGCATGTGACATAGCTCCTGCTGTTCTGTCACCTTTGCCACTTGGTAGATCTGTAACTCCCTGAGTTGATGGAGGAGCACTTTACAGTATAATTAAGAAATGCTTACCTGTTTTTCAGGTTAGGACTGGGTAGATGAGATGGATAATAAACAGGAGTTCTTAAGAGTAATACCCTGAGTAAAAGCTGTTTGGCTCCAGGAACTGACTGATAACTAAAGCATATCCACAGGAACAGGTAGTGAGATGCTTAGTGGTCAGTGNCTGATAGAAAAGACTTGTGGAGTCACCAGAAGCTTTGAGTTTTAATGAAAGCCAATTTGGTTTTTAGGTTGATTGTATTTCTGCATTTAAGAACGTGTGTGTCTGAGAGTGACTGTAAGGTGTTCATTGGAGTGTGCTGTGGTTTTGGTCTTTGCATACTTGTTCCTTTCTGAAACCTACTAGAGGGCATAGATTCATTGTAACTCAAAATTTTTTCCTCAGAATTATGTAATGGTTAAATGAATCATGGCACCTCTAATTCATGGTATCTTGAGGATGTTAAAAACATAACAGCAGGGCTGGAGAGGTGGCTCAGAGGTTAAGAGCACTGACTGTTCTTCCAGAGGTCCTGAGTTCAATTCCCAGCAAGCACATGGTGGCTCACAACCATCTGTAATGAGATCTGGTGCCCTCTTCTGTTTACATAATAAATAAATCTTTAAAAAAAAACATAACAGCAGTAGCAATTAGTGATCAGTCTTAAACAGGTGTCCTTAATGTGGGTCTTGTCTTATTGTTTCTATTACTGTGAAGGAGACACCATGACCATGGCAACTCTTATAAAGAAAACATTTAATTGGGTCTGACTTACAGTTTCAGAGGTTTAGTCCATTATCTTCACAGTGGCATGCAGGCAGACATGGTACTGGAGAAGGAGCTGAGAATTTTATATCTTGATCTGCAGGCAGCAGAAGGAAACTGTCCCACACTGGGTGTAGCTTGAGCATAGGAAACCTCAAAGCCCGCCTCCACAGTGACACAAGGCCACACCCACTCCAAGGCCACACCCACTCCAAGGCCACACCTCCTAATAGTGCCACTCCCTATGGGCCAAGCATTCAAAGGTGTGAGTCTATGGGGGCCATACCTACTCAAAATACCACAGATACATATCTTCTGAATTACTAGAATAAATTGGTATTTCTTTTTCTACTAAATAATGCCGTAAGACTTTTAAAAACATGCGTGTGTGTGTGTGTGTACACGTGTGCATGTACATGTGCATGTATGTAGTATATACTGGCAGGTATGTACATGGGGAAGTCAGACGATAACTTGGAGGAGTTGGTTTTCTTTTTTGCACAGGCACAAGGGATTGAATTTAGATAGTTATGTTGGCAGCAAGCGTCTTTACACACCAACCTATCTTATCTCCATAAGACTGTTGTTAAGTTGTAGCCACTGCCAGCTTCAGACCTTGAACTCATTAAAGAGAACCAGTAAGGTACACATTGTATAGATTATACTTTACATTCATGAAAAAAAGAAACAAAACAAAAAGCCCCAGAGCACTAGGTATAGAAGACAGCTTTGTGGCACAGCCCGCCCCTTCCACATTTCACAGGTTCCAGAGATGAAACTCATGTTACTAGGCTTACACAGCAAAGCTCCTTTAGCTGCAGAGCCGCCTTGAGAGGAAAGGGTTTATTTCAGCCTACTTCAGGTTACAGCCCGTCATTGAGAGGAGCCAGCGAGGGAACCTGGAGTCAGGAACTAAAGCAGAGACTGTGGATGAGTGCTGCTTCTCTGGCTTACTCAGCTACTTTCTTACACAGCTCAAGTCCACCTGCCCAAGGATACCACCCCCCACCTGGGCTGTGCCTTCCTGAGTACTCAGTCAGCAAACACGAAAATACCCACAGACCTGTGTGAGGGAGGCAGCTCCTCAGTTGAGATCTTCCTCTTGCCAAGTATGTGTAGGTTTATGTCAAGTTGACAAAAGTTAACCAGCATATCACCCTTTCTGTACTCAGTACAAGAACCAGGGCTTAATAAACATTGGCTGTGAGTTCGGTATTCAATCCAGCTCCTTGTAATGTTCTAAATAAATTTTAGAACTAAGGATACATTATTTAAGAAACAGCTATTTGTAGTTATGCATACCTTTAATCCCAGCACAAGAGGCAGGCAGATCTCTGAGTTTGAAGCCAGCCTGGTCTATGACATAGTAGTTCCAGGACAGCCAGATCTACCTAGTGAGACTTTGTATCCAAAAAAAATAAAATACAAATAAAAGAGACAGGAGGTAAGGGAGGAGGAATAGCTATTGTAATATTGTAGTTAAAATAGAAGTTCAGTAATATGAAGAATACTTCTGGCCAGCGTAGTGATGCACACCTTTAATTCCAGCACTCGGGAGGCAGAAGCAGGTGGACTTTTGTGAGTTTGAGGCCAGCCTGGTTTACATAGTGAGTTCAGCCAGGCTATGTAGAGGGACCTTGTCTCAACTCCTCCCCCCAAAAGATACTTCTAGGGGTGGCGCTGGAAGGATGACTCATTGGTTTAGTGCAAATGTTGCTCTTGCAGAGAACCTGAGTTTGATTCCCAGCACCCATATGGTGTCTCACAACCATCTGTAACTCTAATTCTACAGGATCTAACACCCTGTTCAAACCTCAGAGGGCACCAGCCACTCATGTGGTACATATATATGTATTCTGGTAAAACATTCATACACATAAATAAATCTAAGAAGAAAAAAAAAAGCTTGTGAAGAAGGAATATCCTTATAGAATGTGAAACAGATTTATCTTATTAAAATNTTGTAAGTGCTCAGTTATAGGTGATTTAGAAATTATAAAAAGATACAAAAAAGGCAAAAAAAAAATTTGTCTGTTTTCATGATTCAGAGACAATTCCTGTTTGCTTTTTGATGTTGGAGACCACACAGTAAATAGCACTTTGTAGCCTTCTCTTTAATGTGATCTTGTATTGCAAAGACCATTTTTATAACAAATACCATTTGTAATTTTAATAGTTGGTTAGTATTCTTTCAGTGTGAGCATATCAGTTTACCTAATGATACTTTTTACAATTGTTCTAGATTGGCTCTAGTTGATTGCTATTCTACATGAAATCTCAATATATTCATTGAGAGTTTTTTTATATATTCATTAAGATTTTACACACACACACATACTCAGTTTTTTTGTCACATGACTAGAAAGTGAAATACTGGGTTAGAGTATGACTTCGCTGTTACTAATCCTTATACGTTATAAAAGAGAAGTGGTGTTTAAAGTTAATATGTACATATTTATTGGGTAATATGGCATTTAATCACCTGTCCTAACAGTGGTTGATTTGTGTATGGGTTTGCACTGTTTTGTAGCTACAGATCTTTATGATGTCATCCTGACAGCTAGGTTGAGACTCACTCTACTGGAGATAATCAGCTAGCTTTAGTTCTCTTTCAGNTGGTTTCACTAAAATGGCAAGTATANCCCTTGCCCTTAACCAATTTTCTTTTCCTCTTATTTAGTGATTTTTTTTCTTCTAGCATCTTTTGCTTTAGGTTTTGGGAATAATCTTAAACGATTAAAAAATACTTACATTTGAGGGCTNTGAGTACCGTATAAGCTTAATGACAGAAGTTAGTATTTGCCCTGGACTGCACCTCTCCCACCAAAACATTTGAAGACACTTAGTTTTGTTGTATCCCTTGTTAAAATTTTGAATGTTTTGAAAATGCATTCAATACACTTAACCTACCTTAGTTTGGCAATATGGAACACTGTAAAGTAGTGTTTGTTTACTCTTGTGACTGGGAGGCTGCCACTGTGGGAACAGTACAGGAGAGAATGGTATAGTACACATTGCTAGCCTCAGAGTATAGCTTACTGAATGTATATCACTTTCCCACCATATTGAAATTGAAACTTTTTAAATCAAAGATAACTGTTAAATTGATGTCTTAGGGTTACTGTTGCTGTGGTGAAACACCATGACCAAAGCAACCTGGGGGGGGGAAGGGTTTATTTGGTGTACACTTCCACATCACTGTTCATCACTGAAGAAAATTAGGATAGGAACTCAAACACAACAGGATCCTGGAGGCAGGAGCTGATGCAAAGACCATGGAGGAGTGCTGCTTACTGGTCTGCTCCTCATGGGTTGCTCAGCCTGCTCTCTTGTAGAACTCAAGACCACCAGCCCAGGGATGGCCCTCCCCACAGTGGGCTGGATTCACTAATTAAGAAAATGCCCTACAGCTGGATTGTATGGAAGCATTTTCTTCATTGCAGTTCCCTCCTTTCAGGTGACTCTAGCTTGTATCAAGTTAACATAAAACTAGCCAGGACAGTTGGAAACTGTATGCGTTTGCTAATTTGAAATATAAAATATCATAGGCAATTTAGGGATAGGAGAAATGGTTGAAATAATTTCTTTTCTGACCTGTAACTTATTAACAATTGGAAAGTGAAAGTAGACTGAACACCAAGTGTTTGAAATTATCATTGAGGTGGTTTGAATATGAAATATCCCCTGCAGGCATGGTTCTCAGTGTGTGGTGCTGGTTGGGGAGGTTTAGGTGGTGCAGCCTTTACTGGAGGAAATACATCAGTGGAGGCCACTTTGGAGATTATATAGCCTCACTCTACTTCCAGTTAGCTCCCTCTAAATTGTGCTTGTGGTAAAAGATGTGATCTCTCGTCTTCCAGCCCCTGCTGCCATGCTTGTCATATGCTGCCGTGCTTCCAGCTACTCTTCTTCACCTAGAATCATAAACCCAAATAAACTCTTTCTTCTGTAAGTTGCCTTGGTCATTGTGTTAAATCACAGCAACAGAAAAGTTACTAATACAGCCCTCTTCATCTAGCTTCCGGGTCATCATGTACGGCAGTATTTCAAGTTCATGCTTGTTCACTATAAGTATTTCAAATATTTCACTATAAGTATTTCAAATTCATGCTTGTTTCTCTATAGCTTTCTTAAGCTCAAATCTCTCCCCTGCCCCTAAAAAAGGAAACAAAACAATATAGTGTGTTGGGCTTTACAGAGATGCACATTACTGCCTGCCCTCCAGGCATCATTTAGTGATTACTTTGTACATTTGTTTGGGTGTTGTCTATCTGGTAGATTAATCTTTGGTCTTGAGTTTAACTAGGGCACTTCACTTCTTCCTTTTTAAAAATTTATTTTATTTTATTTTTTTTAAGGATAGAGGCCTGTTGTGTAGCCAGAGATGACTCTAAGCTCCGTCTTCCTTCCTCTGCCTCCGGCTTGCTTAATCTTCCAGAGCCTGTTCTTTCTAATTTACACTGTGTCTTTTTGTCTTACAGATACAGCTTTTTTAACTTCTAGAAGTTTTCATTATTAGATTTTTTTGGTATCATTTAAAGAATTCACTTTTGGACCAGTGACTCATCTTTGTTTTCCATATTTATCTCCAGGATGACTTTAATCTTCTTGTTGACTCTGTCTACTATGATTTCCTTTCCTCCTTGACATTCTGCTGATCATGTCTCCCTGCTCTTTGCTGTTTCTTCCTTATTAGATCTAAGATTGTTCTGTTAAGCTAAAGAATAAGTGATAGTCTAAAAATGGCCCTTTGGAAAATGAGTTAAAGCAAAACACCATGGACTGGATGGCTGAAGAAGAGTGNTGTTACCCCCTTTCTCCCAGTTCCTGAGGCTGAAAATTCTTGGTCCTAGATGTCAGCAGATTGAATTCTTTCACCCTGTTGCTTTGAGGGTAGGTAGCTTCTTACTGTGTTTTCATGTGGTAGAGAAAGAAAGGTCTAATGACCCCATCTAAATTTAATTACCCACCAGTGGCCCTACAGCCTGACATCAACATTTTGGGATTTAGAACTTCAACCTATGAATTACGAATTATAGGGGAGGGGGCTCAAATACTCAGTCAGGAACAATAGTAACATCAAATTCCTGCACCTTATGGTGATGCCTTACCTGTAAAATGAGTTTTTGTAGATTGCAGTTAATTTAAGAATCTTGAAATAAGGTCATCTTAGATGATCCACTGGGACGGATATCCTTAGAAAAGAGCACAGGAGAGAACAGACAGGAGAGGTTTACCATAGGCAAAGTGGACTGATGCAGCCGTAAGGACACAAGGCAGGGGCTGCACCCAGCAAGAAGGGGGAGTTGCAGCTTTGAATTTCTGGTTCCACTGCTGATAGAGAGCCATTTTTGCTTTGTAAGCTACAGCTAGTGGCAATTTGTTACTGTAGCAACAACAGCAGTCTAATGCAGAGACCAAACCGATTTTTCCCTCTTTTTAACTGTTATTTTATCACTTTTGCCTTGAATTCTTGTTTTACTTCATGTTCTTAAGTTCTTCTGTAGCATCTAAATCTCAGAATAATGATTTCTTTTCCCCCCGCCTCTTGTATTTTCTTCCATCTGTAGGTTTTTTAAAGACAGATTCTCACTATGTAACCAAGCTAGCATTGAATTGCCAAGTGCTCAAATCTGCAAGTACACCGACATCTCCTGAGTTCACTTAGAGTTTTTAGTTTGGTTTTTGCATTTTTCCCTTGTAGTATGTTTCTGTCTTTAAACAGAAAAAAACTTTATACATGGCTAAAATGAGCTGTTTTGCCCCATTTCTTTAGTTTTAATATAGTGACTTTTCCTGATACCTTATCTCCTTTGTCCTTTATGTATATGGCTGTTTTTAATTCATTCCTGTGTATCTTGAGGTATAGCAATGAGGTAAAGAAAAGTCTTCCAGATGACTCAAGATCAGGGGTACATTCTTTGTGGGATTTTGTTTCTCCCCTCAGTTTAGTACAGTCACCTGGAAAGTGGGTGGCCTTATAGATGATGAGTGGGCATTGGGGGCCAGGGAGTAGAGATACTAAGTGTAGGAAGATTTTACCGTGTGTTTTTTTCACTTTTCCCGCACACTTTAATAGCTTACTTTGAAGACTGTCATAGACAGTTGTCAGGGGAAAATGATGCTACAGAAGGAAATAGTGGTGACACAAATTGATTTTACTTTCCCAGCCTAGATGATTTTTAAAAATTAAAACAGCATCTGTGTTTTGATTTCACTCCTTATCATTGTTTTCTAAATGTAGCTTGGTAAACTGTCTGATTTTACAAGTGATTTGTTTAATTGGGAGCTCTTCACTTCTCCTCGACTCTGTCCAATTGAAATAACTGACTGGAGATGACAAAGAATATCTGAAAAGGAACAAACTAGACATAGGGCCATCCAAGGATGAGATTGTTGCCTGCCTTTATGTCTCTCTTAGCTTCTGACATTGCAAGTAGTGAATAAGCAGTGTGGGAGATGTTCTATTAAAGGTGTACAACACACTATTAAGATAGCACCCAGACTTCTCAGGCCTTTTTTACTTACTAAGAACTCAGCATTTCTTCTAGTGCAGCTTCATGGGGGAGAGACACTTAAGTGGCTTTGCTCTGTGAACTAACATAGTTTGCCATACTCTTCCTTCCTGGATCCATGGATTTTGATGTGTCTTCTTTGCATGGCATTGCTAGATTTTCTTGTCTTCCTTTAAAAAAAAAATCTATTTTATTTTATTTAGCAGGGAAAGGGTTGGGGATGTTAAGCCAGTTTTTACTGGAAGATAATGACAAATATAAAAATGAATATGGTTTGATTCTATATGATTAAAATTGGGTTATTAGTTAACGTCTTTTTAAAATTTCATTTTATTTATTTTTGTTTTGTTTTTTGTTTTCTTTCGAGACAGGGTTTCTTTATGTAGCTCTGGCTGTCCTGAAATGGCAGGAAATGCGCTCTGTAGACCAGGCTGGCCTTGAACTCAGAGATCGTTGTGCCTCTGCCTGGGATCAAAGGCATACGCCATTACCGCCTTGCAATAATACGTCTTTTTAAATGTAGTTTCCTAGGCTGTTCTATAAAGGCTTAATAACTGAGCAACAGTTACCATAAATATTTGCATATTTACAGTGACAAATAAAAATTTCACTAATAGCAAGTAGATGGAGGGATGTTGGAAGTAGAGACTTGTGGGAAATGGATAGGTCTTTCTACACATGCGCAGCACCTTTATAAGTTGCTGACATTGTTTTTGTGTGGTACTGGCACAGAAGAGCACTCCTGTGCCTGCCTCTCTCCCTCCC
>LZPO01066272.1:777038-789861 GCA_001675575.1 Neotoma lepida
TAGTCTTTATGTGAGTTGGAAAAGATATTGAAGTTCAGACACTTCTCAGGTTGCTTTTCCTTTACTTGAGGTTACCTTGGGTCTCCTAGGGAAGTATTTTACAGGGTTTGGGGAGAGTGGGTTTCCTGGCCTTCTGTAGCTGGAACTCTGCTGAAACTCTCTCATCTTTAACATCCTGTGCCTCCTACACCTACTTTAATTCAGTCTTATTAGTCTGTGTCATCCTTGTTGTTCTGAAATCAACATCTTACGTTAGCCATATTGGCAGTTTTCTGTTTTTATCTTAATCCCTTAGCAACTTTTGGTATAAATGATCATTTAAATAAATAAAAAAAAGCTCTTTTATATCATTTAACAAAAAACTCTTTTATGGATCCAAGATAACATTCCTTTCTTTCTTTACTTACAGTTCCATTATCCATTCCTTTCTGTTTCATGATTCCTCCTGCCCCTTATTATTCAAACTTATTCTGTTCAATTTTTAGAGCACTCTTTGGAATGGTAAGTCAGCTCATAACTTCACCTGTCAAAATCTCTGTTGACTTCTGTTACATTTAAAGTGAAATTGAATTTCTTACCGTGGTTAAAGAGGCTTTATTCCTTTTTACCCTCTACTGCCTCTCTCTGAACTTATCTACCTTTCTCCCCCTTACTCTCAATGATGCAACCTCCTTATCTTTCTAGCTCTTTCTGGAACATTCCAAACATATCCCCTAGAGTTTTCATTTAACTGCCATGCTGTTTCCTCACAGCTTCAAATATGTCTTCGTTATATTTCCAGTTTTGTAATAAATACTCTGACAAGAACAACTTCAGGGAGAAAGGGTTTATTTTGGTTAAAGTTCAAGCATACAGTCCATCATGGCTGGCAGAGTCCTCCTGGAAGGGACTGACATGCTTCATCCACAGCCTGGAAGCAGGGAACGGTAAATGTTAGTGTTTAGCTAGTGTTTGTCTTTTATTCAGTCTAGGGCACAAGCCCAGGGAATGGTGCCACGGACTTCAGGGTGGGTCTTCTTGCCTCAGTTGGCTGGATCAAGATAGTTAATCGAAGGTGTGCCCAGAGGCTCAGCTCTTAAGTGACTAAGTCCTGTCGAGTTGATGGTCAGTAGTCACCATCACAGAGCGATTCTCATTTTCATTTAGTTCAAGTGTGTGTAGCTTTTACCTCCTTACAAAGTTCCCCCTCACACCTTGATCTGAAATATCTATTTTCTATATCTAGTAAATTTGACATTTTTAACATAATTTTTTATTGATTCTTTGGGAATTTCATGTCATATACCCCAAATCCCGCTCATTTCCCAGTCAGTCCCTCCATATATTCTGCCCCTCACCCCCATAGCATCTCCTCCAAAAGAAATTTTAAAAAATATTAATTAAAAACAACAACAAAAACCCCACTTCGCTCCTCTGTTCCTGTACATATTTTTCTAGACTAATTGCAGTAACAGAGAGCTGCTAAATTGACCTCACAGGTGACAGATAATTACACCTTTGATCAAAACCAATACCCAAATAAAGAGGACTTAATATCCTGGATGTTTGTGGGGTGTGTGGGGAGAGGGGGAATAGAGGGGAGAGAGACTGAAGAAAGACCTGGAGTATCTTTATCATTCTCCTGTCTTCTTCAGTTAGACAGGGTCGCTCATGAATCTGAAATGTTGGCTGTGGAAGTTAGGTTGGCTGGCCAGTGAGCTGCTAGGATCAGCCTGTTTCTGCCCATGAGCTCTGAGATTACAGGCATGCATGGGCTGTTTCTGGAAGCTGGACATTGGAAACTAGGTTTTATGTTTGCCTAGAAAATAATCACCCACTGAGTCAGCTTATGCTTATTAAATTTCCATATTTTCAAATTCCCTTTGGATGTAGATATAACCCAGTGATAAAGCATGAGCTCGTGCTCTAAATAGCAATGTTTTTTCTTCCTTTCACCATAGACACTTAAGTTTTTTGAGTGTAGAACCTTTCTTAGTTTTGTTTATTTGTGTCCATAATATTGAACAGTGTGTGGCACAGAATAAATGTGCTGCTCTTGTAGGCTAACATTGCTCCCTGTGGAGTTGGTATATCATTACTCAACCAGTAAAGAACACCTTAGTGAGAACATGAGAATGGCAGTAGTTGTCTGTCAAGTGCATTTCAGACAGAGACTTCACTGAACATTGATTTGGCTGATACTTAGAAAAATTGCCCTATCAGAGATCATTTAGGGAATTTTATGGTCCTATAATATTGGAATGAAATCCAGACCTTAATTTCTATATTTGTTCTACTGATGAGTAATGGCAGATGATTCATTGGTTGGCACTGGTCTTTCTCTTTTCCCTGCTTTTTATTTTGTAGGTAAAGTAGCCCAGATTGGCCTTGAACTCATGATCTCAGGAGAGCTGAGATTTCAGTTGTGTGCCACTGACTGGATGCCTGTCTTGGCATACATTTTAACAGCATATTCAGAACCTGTTTCTATGCTTAATGTTATTTTAGAAGTACCTTGATCATTATGATGAGTAGCTGTTATTCTTAAATATTTTATGTGCTTTCTTTGCAGAACCGAGAGCTCCAGATCATGAGAAAGCTAGATCATTGTAACATAGTCCGATTGCGGTATTTCTTCTACTCGAGTGGTGAGAAGGTAGGTGTGAAGAAGTGTGAACTGACTATGCATTCTTCTAGAAATAACCCCTCCATCCCTCCAACAAATAGCTTTGCTGATTGATTGGAAGAATTCAAAGCACAAACCACGGTGATTCTGAACCAAAGATACAGTCCTAGGGTATTGTTGATTATAACAAGAAAATGTTGATGAGGAAATGAACTTTAAAAAATCTTCCTGTGGCTACTGGGAGACATTCCATCAGCTCCTGCCGTATCAGTATGAGGACCTTAGTTCAAGTCTCCAGAGCCTGCAGTTAAAGCTTGACATGGCTGCTTGTACCTATAGCCTCAGCTCTGGGGTGGGGTGGAGACAGACAGATTTGGGGGGCTTGCTGCCTGCTAGCCTAGCTTCAGGTTCAGTGAGAGAACCTGTCTTGGAAATAATAGATCTGGACATCCAGTATCCTCTTCTGGCCTCCTCATACAGACATGGGCTTTCGTTCTTGCACACATGAGTGTACACACACACACCCCACACACGATTTAAAACGAAAGCAAATTTTCTGAGCTCACTGTGGTGGCATATGTCTATAACCTCAGCACTTGGAAGTGTTGAGACATAAAGCTTTCCAGTGAGAGAAAGGTCATCCAGTGCTGCATAGCAACAGCCTCGTCCTAAACCCCAAACCCCCTAGACCACTTTAAAAATGGAGGGGGAAGGATTTTCTGCTTTAAAGATGTCTTCAGTTCTCAAGCACATTTATACCTTTTATTAATTGTTCTGTATTCCTTTTGAACCCTCTGATAGTTACCTGTTTAGTAGAAGAAGGAAAAATTATGTGATTATGTTAATTGGAAGTTGATTAGAAGAGAGAGAAGTAGGGGACCTTTGCTTAGCCAGGGGAACCTTTGAAAGATCTATAAAGCTCACTGTAAATAGTCACTGTTTCTGGTTGCATTGAATTTTATGAAAGTAAGGATAAGACTTCGTGTTAGGACGCCCCACCCACTTCCTCTCGTGTCTTTAGGAATGTCAGGGTACTTAGTAGTCTCTTTAGTCTCCTCCTTGCTGCCTATCCCTGCCCTCCTCTCCACTTTCAACCTTATACTGATTTGAAGTGAAGAAGCAAGACAGGGAACAACCAAATAACCTGATTTTTTAAATTAATCTAAATGAGATCACTTGATATCTTAGGCTTCAGATTTTATGCTTATAATATTTAATGTTATTAGGCCAATATTGCCTTTTGACTTTACAGAACATTTGTAGTGTAACCATTTTTAATGCTTTTTCACAAAACTTGATTTAGGTGTCCTTAGATATTTGAGGTGTCCTACCTCAAACCTGTAACACAAGAAGATACTTGATCCATGTTTGTGATGTTCATGTCTACAGATCTATACTTATTGTCATAACATGGTTTAACAGCCATTGTTAACAGCTTGATCCAATAACACTTGTTTCTTAGTTCTTTTTACTTTTAAGATCCTCTACTAATACTGGGAATTGTAAACTCTCCTAAGTATTTGGAGTTCTTTTATTTCTAAAGCCGATTGGTTGGTACTACTTCTTTTCCTTTCTCTTAACCTGGCAAACGGCCCATTCCTGTTTATTTTGGCATGTCTTTACTTTTTCCTGTCCCTTCCCAAATAAGATTATAGAGCATCTGCTCTGTCCACCGCATTTTATAATGGGATTTTGTATCCTCATGACTTCTTTATTATTAGATACTAGACATTATAATGCCCCAGAGAGCAAAGTAAAGGTCAGAATTATTTGTTTCATGATCTACTAGATAACATATAGATTCATTTGCAAATGCCTTCTTAAAAGTTCCCTAAATATTGTGTCTTAATTACTGTAATAAACATAGTCTCCATGTATCAGACATTATTTTAATGCTTTGTAAATGGTAACACATTTAACTCTTACAAAATTAAAGGGCAGAGAGAGAGGCTTGCAAGGTACTGAATGGCTTTTCAGGGGTTGCTTTGGCAGGAGGGCCCATCATCCTGACTGACAGCTGACTGGCTATTATTTGAGTACCTCAGAGGGAGATTTCCCCCTCCTTGCTCCTGCGTTCAGTTTTCTGTTTACCATAGCCATTCTTTAGCCACCAAAAGGCTTTAGCAAGTTTGTCAGAAGAACAGTAAGTCTGTGTCTACTAAAAATATAGTTTTTACGTCATGTATCTCAACTTTTGAGCACTGTATTTTTTTTTTCAGAGTAAAAGAAAAAGATACTTCTTGGTTTGGAGTAATTTCCTGCTCCAGATTTCTGTTCCATTCCTTCTAGACTCAAAGTTTCTGTCTCTGTAGATTTATTTTCTTTATCTCTTTATTCCCTTTGTCTCTGTGCTCTCTCTCTCTCTCTCACTCCCCCCCCTTATTTTTCTGTCTTTGAATCTGTATGAATTCTGTTTTCTGGATTTCTGGATCTCTAGACTTTTGCTAGGTCTTGACCTATCTTGGATACTCTCCCCCCATTTCCTCTCTAAATCTTTGTGCAGATTGAGAGAGGCTTGAATATTTCTTCTTTTCAGTATCCTAACACTCTGGGCTTAAAAAAATTTGTTTAGACTTATATTTTATCTATATGTGTGTTTTGCCTGCCTGTATATCTGTGCACTGTGTCTGTGCAGTGCTTGTGGAGGCCAGAAGAGGGTGTCAGATCATTTAGAACTGAAGTTACACTTGGTTGTGAACCAATCATGTGAGTTCTGGGAGTCAAACTCGGGTCCTCTGGAAGAGTAGGCAGTGCTCTTAACCACTGTGTCATCTTTCCAGCAACTACTCTGGGCTTTTTATCACTCCATTTTTGGAAAATTAACAAAACCAAACCTTCTCTGGCGCTGTCCTTACTTTTGACTTCAATTCTAATATTCCATATGTCCATCTTTACATGGTTGTGTACCTATTGCATTGAACCTTATTAAAATTGATCTCATTAAATCTTACTCTATTATGTCATAATTTGTGGAGTTATATATTGTTTTCTTGAGCTGTATTATATTGCACCACTCTTGACCTGTTAATTATTTTTAACTTTAGAGTTGTTACTAACCTCATATCTTAATTTTTGTCTGTAAGTGCACTTCAGGTCTGAATAGAGTTTAAAATAGGATTCAAATATTTTTAATGACCAGATTTTAAAATTTATTTGTATTTTATGTCTGTGAGTATTTTTATCTATCTATCTATCTATATATGTCTATGCACCATGTGCATGCATTGCCCTGGGAGGCCAGAAGAGGGCATAGTATCACCAAGAGCTGGAGTTACAGAAGNTTGTGAGCAACTATGTGTGTGCTGGGAATCACACCAGGGTCCTCTGGAAGAGCAGCTTGTGCTTCTTACTCTGAGCCATGTCTCTAGACTCCTGATCCCAGCTTCAAAGACTTTTCCTTTAGGCCGTCAACTCTCTGCCTGTACTAGGGAAATGCTAGCTATTGTTACTAGATGGAGCTACTCAGTCAGGATAGGGACCAGAACTATGAACTAGCCATGATTAGTCTTGTTGGGGTTATTTTGCAGTAGTAACTGAAGCATGTTGTAATCAACATATATTGTAGGTCACCCTGTAAATTTTAGGAGCTCTAATTTAGAGTGAATAGTGCTTCCTCTACTTTGATTAGGTAACAGTGGGAATTTTGAGTGTTTTCAAACTTTAGACTTTAACAATTTTGTGAATTTCAAGTCTGTAGAATAGTGATTTTTTTCTTTTTTATTATTATTATTATTATTGTTATTAAAACATTCGATGTACAACTGCAGGAGAGATAATATACAGATAGCTTGAACATAAATAGAGGTACAAATTCTTATCCTAACAGTGAAATGTTTCACTAAAGCATGCCCAGTGACTGGGCAAAACTCAAACTTATTTTATGCTACAGTCATCCTAGGGTCCTTCCTGCTAGGTAGCCTCCCTGGATCTATGGGTTGCAGAGTGATTGTCCTTTGGTTTATATCTAGAATCCACCTATTAGTGAGTACATACCATATTTGTNCTTCTGAGTCTGGGTTACCTCACTCAGGATGATATTTTCTAGTTCCATCCATTTGCCTGCAAATATCATATGGTCATTGTTTTTCTCTGCTGAGTAGTACTCCATTGTGTATATGTACCACATTTTCTTAATCCATTCTTGAGTTGATGGGCATCTAGGTTGTTTCCAGGTTCTGGCTATTACAAATAATGCTTCTGTGAACATAGTTGAGCATGTATCTTTGTGGTATGAATGAGCGTTCCTTGGGTATATACCCAAGAGTGGTATCACTGGGTCTTGAGGAAGATTGATTCCCAATTTTCTGAGAAACCGCCATACTGATTTCCACAGTGGTTGTACAAGTTTGCACTCCCACCAACAGTGGAGGAGTGTTCCCCTTGTTCCACATCCTCTCCAGCATAGACTGTCATCAGTGTTTTTGATCATAGCCATTCTGACAGGTGTAAGATGGTATCTCAGAGTCGTTTTGATTTGCATTTCTCTGATGACTAAGGATGTTGAGCATTTCCTTAAATGTCTTTCAGCCATTTGAGATTCTTTTTTTGAGAATTCTCTGTTTAGCTCTGTAGCCCATTTTTTAATTGGATTGTGTAAAGTGAATCTTAAACGGTCTTATTAATTGAAAACACCAGGCCAGGTATTGGGGTAAATTCTGAAAGGTCAGAGAAATAGAACAAGCCACAGCCAACCTCCTCACCTTGCCAACTCCTCAGCTGATCTTGTTTCCTCAGACTGCAGGCTTCTGAGTCTTCACCCAAATGAATCTCAGCTAAATTGCTGCTCAAAGCCTAAAAGCTTAAGAGTCCTCTAGTCTCTGGTTCTCATGCCTTATATACCTTTCTGCTTCCAGCCATTACTTTCTGGGATTAAAGGTGTGTGCCACCATGCCTGGCTGTTTCCAGTGTGGCCTTGAACTCACAGAGCTCTGGATGGATCTCTGCCTCTGGAATGCTCGGATTAAAGGCATGTGCTATCACTGCCTAACCTCTATGTTTAATCTAGTGGCTNTTCTGTTCTCTGACCCCAAATAAGTTTTATTAGGGTACACAATATTTTGGGGAACACAATATAATCACCACAGGATTGTTCAATATTTTGATGTCTAGTTTCTTGAGTTCTTTATGTATTTTGGAGATCAGCTCTTTGTCATATGTGGGGTTGGTGAAGATCTTTTCCCATTCTGTAGGCTGTCATTTTGTCTTATTGACTGTGTCCTTTGCCATACAAAAGCTTCTCAATTTCAAGAGGTCCTATTTATTAATGGTTGTTCTCAGTGTCTGTGCTACTGGTGTTATATTTAGGAAGTGGTCTCCTGTGCTGATGCGTTCAAGAGTCCTTCCTACTTTTTCTTCTATGAAGTTCAGTGTTATTGGATTTATGTTGAGGTCTTTGATCCACTTGGGCTTGAGTTTTGTGCATGGTGACAAATATGCATAGAATAGTGATTTTTTTTTCCCCCAACACTTTAGTATTTAGTATTTCAACACTGTAGAAACCATCCTAATGAAATTTTATGAAGAATTCTGATAGAACAAATGAACAACAAAGTAGGTTTTATGTAGCAACAACTGTATGTCTGTCCTTAGCTAGAGCTTACTCTACAGCACTTTGTGAATCGGAATATAATATAAAGCTGTATTCTGTGTTTGTAGGAGTCCTGGGTTCTATATAATTTGTTTTCTCTTAAGTTACCTTGTATGTAAAATTACTGGATGTCATAGATTGTTTGAATGAAGAGAAGAGCTTTTCCTTCTTAGAAGAGACTTTTTAGGTAGAAGGTGCCAAATTGGTTTCCTTCCTCACTTTTAGGAACTTTATGTGGTGCTGAGGTTGGGCAGAGTTAGGCTAAGCTTAAATGTCCTTGTCTTCCACTGGCTGTGGGTATGTGACAAGAATCTACTCTGAACATGAATTATATAATTCATTTGGAAATGAAATAGATGACCTGCTTTGTAGCTGGAAGTGTTTGAGTTAGCCTTGCAGTTCTGCCATGCGGTAGCACCATGACTCTGGGCAGCTGACTCACCTTTGTAAGTCTGCCTGCTGCTACCTCTTAACAGTTGGGGTTTTGTGAGGAGCATCAGTGTTTATCCTTTGCAGATAACGTTGGACTGTAATGAACCCTACATGGTAANGTATCATTAACAATTACTGCATTTAGTAATTGTGTGAATACATAGAGTACTTGCTGCCATTAGATGGTATCACGAGCCTTTCACTTGTACTTCATAACTCAAACTGCATGGTATCCTCTGTGAAGAATGCTGTTTTTATCTTAATGTTACAGATGCAAACCACACTGAGATAATAGTCTATAAGTAAGTTACCTCAGATTTACGCAGGTACTAAATGAATTTTGGGAGTATTACCTAGGGAGTCTGAACCCAGACTATGAACTATGCTATATTATTCAGCAAAGGATGTGGATTTCTTCAGAAATTGTGCAATAGAAATGTTGCTTAGTTGCTGGGCGGTGGTGGTGTACACCTTTAATCCCAGCACTCGGGAGGCAGAGGCAGGTGGATCTCTGTGATGTTGAGGCCAGCCTGGGCTACAGAGTGAGTTCCAGGAGAGGCTCCAAAGCTACACAGAGAAACCCTGTCTCGAAAGAACCAAACCAAACCAAACAAAAAAGCTTAGTGGTGATGGTTGAACAAGGGCAGATTATAGTGGAAATAATAGTTATAATAGTAGAAATGATAATGATAGCTAAAACGTACTAGGTACTTACTGGATACCACTACTGTTAGTTTATCAGAGACTTTACATGTAAGCATCTGAAGACTTGTTGGATTTTATTTTTTTATTATATATTTCTTTTCTGTCCCGAACCTAAGCAATCTTTCAAAACATATGTAACTCATAGTTACCTCATATTTACTATTATCAGTTGAAAAGGGTTNTATGGGTCATTGTGTTGAACATTCAGTATCTGCTCTTAGCAAAGGTGTTATGATTAATGACCATTGGTAATGACCATTGGAGATGGAAGTTTCAACTGTTGCTAATGTAAAATAGCAGCAGGTAGCTTTCTGATTGCATCACTTTTCTTGCTTAAAAGGGAAACTCCAGATTTCTTAGCATGACATAGAAGATGGTCTCTTTATTTTATAAATTTATTTACTTTTTATGTGTAGGAGTTGTGTCTACATGTATGTATGAGAATCATGTGCAGACCAGGTGCCTGCAGAGGTCAGAAGTGGATGTTGGATTCCCCTGAAACTGGAGTTAGGGATGATTGTAAGCTGCCATGTGGATGCTGGGAACCAAACCTGTGCTGGAGCAACCCGTGCTCTTAACCGTTGAGCCAGCTCTCCAGCCCAGNTCTTTGATNTTTGTGCTGTAACTGTGCTTGTCTCACCTCCTTTGGCCAGGCTACTGTATTCCAGTCTTCCCAAGTGCAGTGTTGTCTTTTCTGTTACTACAGGGCTTTTCAGAATGCCTTACCTACCTACACTGCATTTCTACTGTTCTTCTTAGTAATCGTGTACCTCAGTTCATCAGATGACTCACTACATCCTTTCCACTCTGCCTCTNTAACCCTCAACATTTATCTAACGTGGTGTTTTCTTAAACTTTTACCATGAGTTTTACAAAAGNTAGATTTGTATTATTTGTATTATTGTTGTTCTCAGAAGCATTCCTAGATCTTACTCAATTTTGTTTCTTCAACACTTACTCTAATTCTCGAGTCAGCATTTAGTTTCATAGATGATTTATCAGAAGCCTTCTAGATAGTCCTAGAAAACTGAGTGCTATGCTGGGGA
Source organism: Neotoma lepida (assembly GCA_001675575.1). Classification (NCBI taxonomy): domain Eukaryota; kingdom Metazoa; phylum Chordata; class Mammalia; order Rodentia; family Cricetidae; genus Neotoma; species Neotoma lepida. The sequence continues at coordinate 787,414 of LZPO01066272.1, forward strand.
CATGATTCAGTGGGGAAGAGTGCTTGCTGTGCTCAAAGCTTGAGAACCTGAGTTCATCACCACAGCATCCCCATAAGAACCAGGCATGGCTGCACATGTCTCTCTCTAATCCCAACATTGTGGGGTAGAGCCAGCCAGCCTAGCTGGAAAAGCTTAGTGAGAGACCCTCCCTCAAGGAGTTAAGGCAGAGGGTGGTAGATCAGGACAGTTAGCAACTCTCTTTGGCCTACACACACGCACATGCACACTCGCACGCACGCACGTGTGCAATAAAAAATCCAAGTGCTAAAATAGCTTAGCATAAACAAAAGTATATTTATTATTTGAAGTTAGGATTTATTTTATATTATTCTCAAAGATTAATTTTATGCATATGAGTGCTTTTACCTATGTGTATGTATATGCAACACATGATGCCTGGTGGAGGGCAGGGTGTCCTATCATTGGATTGGGTTATCCTGGGAGCTTGTGAACCACCTTGTGGGTTCTCAGCAAGGGTAACAAATGCTCTTAACCACTGAGGGCNTCTCTCTATCCCCACTTTATCTTATTTTTAAGGTAGTTGTTTTCTTCATATTATTTTTTGAGATGGTCATTGTACGCTTATTGAACTTAATTTCTAGTAGCTTTTACGTCGATTGTTTTTACAATTTTAAAATTTACGACACCTTACTATCTACTAATAGAAATAATTGTACTTCTCCTTATCCAGTGTGATACCTTAAAAATACATGTAACAAAATTTGCTGCCATTTTTAAAATGTGTTTTTATTACATTTATTTATCGTGTGTGTTGGGTGCAGGGGTACCAAGGCACATGTGTGGCNGTGAATTTGGAGGAACTGATGATCTCTTCTCGTGTGTGATTCTTCGGGATTGAACTCAGGCCGTCAGACTTGCCTCCATGCAGTTACATGCTGAGCCATTGCACTGGTCCTTTAGCCATTTTTAAGTGTATAATTCAGGAACATGAGTTAGGTTTACAAGGTCGTATAACGATCATAAAGTTTGTGAACTTTTTTTTGGGGGGGGGTTGAGACAGGGTTTATCTGTAACTTTAGAGTCTGTCCTGGAACTCACTCTGTAGACCAGGCTGACCTTGAACTCAGAGATCCTCCTATCTCTGCCTCCCAAGTGTTGGGATTAAAGGCACGTGCCACTCTATGCCCAGCTATTATTTATTTATTTATTTATTTATTTATTTATTTATTTATTTTTAATTTTTCAGTTCTTTTCTTTTTTCTTTGTTACTTTAGCTTAAAGGTGTTTTAATTTTTCTGATGGGGTTGGGGGAATACCCAAAGCTTAGACTAGGGAGTGCTTGCAAGGATCTGAGTTAGTCCTTCAAATCCACATTGATGCAGTGACACATCTGTAGCTGGTCACAGATGGGTTCTTGAGGTCCCGGGCCAACTAGACTGGACTGCTAGATAAGTTCCAGGCCAGCAAGAGAGCCAGGCTGTCCTCTGGCCTCCCCATGCTGCACATGTATGCCATGTACCTTCTCCCCCAACCCAAGTTCTGTTTTTGTTGATTCTGTAGTTGTCTATTCTCTATTTTATTTATTTCTACTTAAATGTTTAAGTAGAATTACTTAGAATGTAATTGCTTTACATTTGGTTTGCTTTTTTTCTATTAAGTGTCCTGCCGGGGTAGGGGCGGGGTGAGCGCACACATGTGCTTGTGTGCGTTTGTGTGTGCGCATGCGCTTGCATGCACAACAACCTGAGAGTAGAATTCAGAGAACAACTTGTGGGAGTCAGTTCTCTCCTTCCACTGTGTGTTCCAGGATTGAACTCAGGTCATCAGACTTGGTGGCAAGCTCCTTCCTTACCAGCTGAGCCATCGCGCCAACCCTCCTTCTGTCTTTGATGGCTAGTATCCATTGTGGCTGGAGAAGGTATTTCATACGATTTCACTCCTTTTAAACTTAATGAATTTTGTTTTGTGGCTTACCATGGTCTGTCATGTGTAATGGCCCACTTGTGCTTGGGAAGAATGTGTATTGCTGTGTAGGGTGAGGTGTTAGTGCATTTGCCTGCAGTGCTCAAGGTCTCTTCATTAGGAAGGGTGGTATATTACAGTTTCCAGCAGTTCCTTTCTTTATGTCAGTGTTTTCTTAGTGTGTTTTTGGCTCTGTCCTTTGCTTGTACATACATGTGGAGCTGTTCCATCTTGATGGATTGACCCTCTTATCAATATATGATGCTCTACAGGTTCTTGCTACTGCTCTGGATTTACAGTGCTCTGTTTAGTCAGCAGTGCATCGTTGCTCTGATATCACAATCAATCCTAGTTGTCTTACGAAGGTTTATCAGAATTTCTTTTGTTTGTGCTGCTGGCATGTACACCTGCATGCCAGAAGAAGGCACCAGATCTCATTACAGATGGTTGTGAGCCACCATGTGGTTGCTGGGAATTGAACTCAGGACCTCTGGAAGAGCAGCC
>LZPO01066273.1:8626-20087 GCA_001675575.1 Neotoma lepida
CTTTTTCACAGCCCCCTCACCATTTTTTCCTGTCCCATCTCTATTCCTATCTGCCACTTACCATCCTGTAGAAGCACTCTACCAGGGACCCCATAGCCACTCCACTTGCCTAAGATCCAAAGAGGGCAACAGTAACCAGAGAACAGAANACCNATCCAACAATGACAAGACNGGATATCACCTAGAAACCCTTCAGTCATAGCTCCAGATACCTCTCCCAGTGAAAAACCAAAAACATGAACAGCCAAGAACCCAATAACTTTACTACAATAAGCCCTGAGAAATACAATATAGGTGAAACACAACACAAAGNCTTCAAAATAGCAATTATGAATATGTTNAAGGACATTAAAAGAGAATNTGGATAAATACCTTACTGAAGACCATGAAAACAGTTGAAGATATGAAATTAGAAATAGAATCACTGAAGAAACNCCAAATTGAAATAAAACAGGACATGAAATATTTAGGAATTCAAACAAAACCCTCAGATATAAATCTCACCAAAAGATTACAAGACATCAAAAAGAAAACCTCATGTGTTAAAAAACCAAGGTAGAAAAAAAATGGATACCTCAGTAAAATAAAATATTAAAACTAAAATAATTCAAGTACAAAACATTAAGGAAATCTGGAAAACTATGAAAAGACCAAATGTATGAATAAGGAATAGAGGAAAAAGAAACTCAGATTCAAGACACAGAAAATATTTTTAACAAAACCAGAGAAGAAAATTTCCCCAGTCTAAAGAAGGAGGTATCTATCAAGGTACAAGAAGCATACAGAATAGGCAGGACCAGAAAAGAAATACCCCGTAACACAAATAATCAAAACGCTATTACAGAAGAAAGAAAGAATATTAAAAGCTGCAAGAGGAAAAAAAACATGTAAAATATAAATGCAAGCCCATTAGAATTACACTTGACTTGTAAGTGGAGACTCTAAAAGGGCCTGGAAGGATGTTCTATAAACACTAAGAGACCACAGATGCCAGCCAGACTGCTCTACCCTGCAAAACTATGAATCACAATGGACAGATAAATAGAAAAGCCCATAANAAAATTTAAACAATATCTATCTACCAATCGAAATCTACAGAAGGAACTAGAAGAAAACTTCAGTCTGAAGAGGTGAACCATACCCTAGAAGACACAAGAAATAAATAATCCCCGAACAGTAAATCAAATGGGGAAGAACCCACACACAATAACAAAAAAAACAAAAACAAGAATCAGTATAAACACTGCTCAATGACAACAATATTAATGGTCTCAATTCATCAATAAAAAGACACAGACTAACAGTTTGGATTAGAAAACAGGATCCATCTTTCTGCTACATCCAAAAAACACACATCAAAGACAGGTATCACCTCAGTGTAGAGGAATGGAAAAAGCTATTCCAAAAAATGGATCCACAAAGCAAGCATGTATAGCTATTTTAATATTTGACAAAATAGACTTCAAACCAAAATTAATCAGAAGAGATAGGGAAGGACATTATGTATTCACCAAAGGAAAATTCTACCAAGAGGNTATTGCAGTTCTAAACACAAGGCACCCAAGTTCATAAAAGTAATGGTATCACAGCTAAAATCACATATTGACCCTCACATGGTGGTAATGGGTGACTTCAATACCCAGCTTTCACCAATAGACAGGTCATTCAGGCAAAAATTAAACAGAGAAATGCTGAAGTTAAATAATGTTATAAATCAAGAGGACCTACCAGATTTCTATAAAACATTTTGCNCAAACACCAAAGAATTTATCTTTTCAGCAATTTGTGGAACTTTCTCCAAAATTGACCACATACTTGGGCACAAAGCAAGTCTCAACCGATATAGGAAAATTGAAATTNCATCCTGCACTCTGTCTGACCACCATGAACTAAAAGTGTATATCAACAACAGAAAGTGTAAAAACTCCTGGAATCTGAACAATCATTACTGAAAGAAAAATTGGTCAAAAAGGGAATTAAAANTTTTTTTAGAGCTGGATGAAAATGAANATAGAGCATATAAAGAATCAGTGAAATTAAGAGTTAGTTCTTTGAGAAAATCAATAAGATTGACAAACCATTATCCAAATTAACTAAAAGATGGAGAGAAAAGATCCAAATAAAATTAGAGATGAAATAGGGAACATTATGACAGACAAAATCCAGAGACTCAAAAGGATATACTTTTAAAATCTATACTCCACCAAACTAGAAAATTTAAGTGGATTAATTTCTTGATATTATTATATGACCTGCCAAANTTGAATGAAGATCAATAAACAATTTAAAGACCCAGAACCCCTAATGAAATAGAAACAGTTTGTAAATGTCTCCCAACCAAAAGAAGCTCAGATGGATTCAGTACAGAATTCTACCACACCTTCAAAGAAGAACTAACACCAATACTACTCACATTATTCCACAAAATAGAAACTGAAGGAATATTTCCTAACTAGAGACTACTCTTACCCTTACCCAAACTACACAAAAACCAAAAACATAAAATTATAAACCAATATCATCATGGACATGGATGGACAATTTCTCGATAAAGTAATTGTAAACCAAATCCAAGAATACATCAAAAATACTATTCACTATGATTAAGTTGGCTTCACCCCAGAGATGCAGGGATGGTTCAACATATGTAAATTGATAAATGTCCACCACANAANCTGNAAGACAAAAACCACATGATCATCTTATTAGATGCAGAAAAAGCCTCTGGCAAAATCCAATACCCCTTCATGATTAAAGTCTTAGAGAAACAAGGGATACAAGGGACATACCTCCACATAATAAAGGCATTTTACAATGATTCCGTAGCCAACATCANNCTAGAAAGAGAGACACTCAGCATGTCCGCTAAAATCAGGAACAAGTCAAAGATGTTGACTCTTCCCATCCCTGCTCAGTACAGTGCTTGAAGTCTTAACTAGAGCAGTAAGAAAACTGAAGGAGATCAAAGAATACAAATAGAAAAGGAAGAAGTCAAAGTATCTTTATTTGCAGATGATATGATTATATACACAAAAGATCCCAAAAACTCCACCTGAAAACGTCTACAGCTGATAAGCACTTTCAGAAAAGAAGTAGGATGTAGGGGCATAGAGGTCTTTGTGCTCACAAACATTCACTAGGAGAACATGGAATGTTAAATNCATAGGCTTGTNCAAAGGAGTNCAAAACTTGTTTTCCATCCAGAAGGCTGGAGTGGACATTCTTTCTAGCCTGGTGACNTTTGTATTATCTGCNTGCCTAGAGACTTTTCCATCACTGGACCCTCCTCCAGACCCTTATTATAAATTTTTCCCAGTCAATCATAAACCTGTTTTTCTCTGTTGATCTATAGAACCTATCTTTATGGACTTTACAAAGTGCTTCAATGTAGTCGTACCTAATTAGTATTTTGATTACTTTATCCNTCAAGATTTCTGTATGCTTTGTTGTGCACATGGGATTGAATTAAGCATCACCAGAATAATTTTCTCCAAATTGTTCTGTGCTTAAATATGCCTAAAATAAACACTCGGGGTCAGACTCCCAAAGTTTGAACCANCACCCTCTACTAAGTTGTATTGTGCTCAACTGCCTTCTTGCCTCCTGCAGCTCATCTCTCAGCTGTCTGTGAAGGTTGNAGAGATCCTCACAATAGNATACAAAAATAACACACAAAAATCAGTAGCCTTTCTATATACAAATTTCAAACAAATTGAGAAAGCAAAAAAAAAATGGTGTCTTTCACAATGGCCTAAAATAAATAAAATATCTTGGGATAACTATAACTAACCAAGTGAAATANTTTTGTAATTAAAAACTTTAAGGTATTAAAGAAATAAATTGAAAAAGAGATCAGAAGNTGGAAAAATCTGTTCTCATGCATCACTAAGATTAATATAGTGATAGTGGCCATCCTACCAAAAGCAGTCTACACCTTTAATGCAATCCCCATATGCTGGTTTGCATAGAAATGACCCCCATAGATTCATNTATTTGAATGCTTGGCCCATAGGGAGTGGCACTATTAGGAGATGTGGCCCTGTTAAAAGAAATGTGCCACTGTGGGAGCTNGCACATTTATATGCTCAAGCTATACCCAGTGTGATACAGTTTCCTTCTGCTGCCTGAGGATCAAGATGTAGACCTCTCAGCTCCTTCTCCAGCATNATGTCTGCCTGCCACTGCCATGCTTCCCACCATGATGATAATGGAATATACCTCTGAAACTGTAAGTCAGCCAAATCAAATGTTTTCNTTTATAAGAGTTGTTGTGGTCATGTGTCTCTTCACAGCAATAGAAACCCTAACTGAGACAGAAGTTGATACCAGGCACTGGGATATTACTGTTATAGNTCTTACCATGCTTTTGTTTGGAGGAATGTCAATTTGGGGACTTTGGATAAGGAAAGCAGTGGAATGCTTTAAGATGGGTTTAATGGGCCACTCTAGTAAAAACATGAAAGACAGTGGTGCTGAAGGTGATTTGAACTGAAAGGGCTTGCTTGATTCAAGAAGTTTCAGAGAAGAAGAATTTTAGTATGTGGCCTAGAGACTGGTCTTATCATATTTTGGTCTTGTGAAGAATGTGGCTGCTTTGTGCCCTTGTCAAAAGAATCTGCCTGAGGCTAAAGTAAAGAGATTTGGATTAATTCGTTGGCAGAGGAAATCTCAAAACAACCTAGTATTGACTCTGTTGTATGGTTATTAGTGTTCACATATCAGGTACTAAGTTTAGATTCTTCAGGACAGGACAGCTATTGGAGTAATCTCTGTAATTTGTCATTTACCTATGGTCTGGACATTTAGTATGTGTTTCTTGCTTGATGTTGTTCTTGTTGGTTGTAGTTTCATTTTTATTTATGCTATTAACCTTTCTTTCTCCTGGATAATACTTGATAATCATTCTTATTGTATATAGTTTTGTATTAGGTTTTGAACTTTCTTATTTAGACAAAAAGGGAAAATGTTGTGGGTATTAGTTCCACCAATAGCTTTGGAGTACCAACCAGCCTTAGGGTGTGGCCTCTTAGTAGGTTATATGACTGTGCTCTTGCTCTCTTGTGGTGGTCTGAGATAGGACTGCTGGTCCCATTTACCCCCGTGCCAAATGGAGGACCATGGCAGCTGTTTACTTTGTTCTGTATCCATGAGTGCATTTTATACCCATTTTATAGCTTAATAAATCCTTGATAGCCTTTTAACAGACTCTCATTGATTTGCTTACATNGTGCTAGTAACTTAACAACATACCCGAAAAGTCTAGAACCAAATTAAGAAATTATACCCAAAAAGAGTAGAAATAATTAAACTCAGGGCTGAAATCAATGAAGTAGAAACAAACAAGTACAAAGAGTCAATGAAACAAGTTGGTTCTTTGAGAAAACCAGTAAGATTGACAAAATCTTATCCAAATTAACAAAAAGGCAGAGAGATAATATCCAAATTAGCAAAACTAGAGGTGAAAAGGGGGACAGAACAACAGACCATGAGGAAATTCAGAAACTCATAAAAATGTACTTTAAAAACCTGTACTCCACCAAATTGGAAAGTCTGAAAGAAATGAATAGTTGTCTCAATACATACCACTTACCAAAGTTAAATCAAGATCAGATAAGCAATTTAAATAAACCTATATCCCATAATGAATCAGAAGCAGTAATTAAAAGACTCCCCAACTGANNAAGAACTGTAGGAGCCAGAGGACACCAGGAGAACATAGCCCACAAACTTAACTAAGCAGGGTTCATAGGGGCTCACAGGGACTGAAGTGGCAGTCACAAAGCCTGCATGGGTCTGCGCTAGGTCCTCTGCAAATACATTATGGTTGTTAGCTTGGTGTTTTTGTGGGACTCCTAAGAGTGGGAGTGGGAGTGTCTATCTCTTTTCCCCTGATCTTGGGACCCTTTTCCTCCTACTGAGTTGCCTCCCTGAGCCCTGATATGAGGGTTTGTGCTAGTCTTACTGTAACTTGTTATGCCATGTTCAGTTGATATCCCTCGGAGTCCTGCTCTTTTCTGAAGGGGAAAGGGGAGGTGGGAGGGACAGGAATTGGGAAGAGTGGAGGGAGGGGAAACTGGTCAGGATGTATTGCATNATAGAAGAATAAAAAAATAAAAAGTCTTCCAACCAAAATTGCCCGGGGGCAGATGGTTTTAGGGCAGAATCCTACTAGACTTTCAAAGAAGAGTTAATGCCCCTCGAATTATTCCACAAAGTAGAAACAGAAGGAACATTGCCCAGTTTGTTTTCCCAAGGCCACAGTTATCCTGATAGATAGCCACACCACATAAAGACCCAACAAAGAAAAAGAATTACAGATATTTCCCTTATGAACATACATGCAAAATTTCTCAATCAAATACTTGCAAACAGGGCTAGAGAGATGGTTGAGTGGTTAAGAGCACTGGCTGCTCTTCCAGAGGACCTGGGTTCAATTCCCAGCACCCACATGACAGCTCACAACTGTCTGTAACTTCAGTTCCCAAGGGATTTGGAACTCTCACACAGACATACATGCAGGCAAAAATAAATATATTCTTTAAAAAAATAGCTAGAGCAATAAGAACTGAAGGAGTTCAAGGATAGAAATAAGAAAGGAAGAAGTTAAAGTATCCTAATTTGCAGATGATCTGATTGTATACCAGGAAACTTCTACAGCTGATAAGCACTTTCAGCAAGGATATAAAATTAATATACAAAAGTCAGTAGCCTTCCTTTATGCAAAGGACAGACTTAATGTAAAAGAAATAAGGGAAACAGTGCCTTTCACAATAGCCTCAAAAACATATTGGAATAACTAACCACGCAAGTGATAGATTTGTATAATACAAAACTTTAAGACACTGAAGAAAGAAATTGAGGAAGACACTAGAAGATGGAAAGCTCTTTTATTCTCATGGACCAGTAAATTAATATTGTGAAAATGGCCATCCTAACAAAAGCAATCTACAAAAAATCCTATCACAATTATTCACATAAGCTGAAAACAAATCTTAAACTTCATATGAAAATGCAAAAACTCAGGATAACTAACACAATATTGAATAATAAAAGAACTGCTGTAAGTGTCAACATTCCAAATTTTTGTGGTTTTTTTGTTTGTTTGTTTGTTTTTTGAGACAGGGTTTCTCTGTGTAGCTTTGGCACCTTTCCTGGAACTCACTTGGTAGCCCAGGCTGGCCTCGAACTCACAGAGATCCGCCTGCCTCTGCATTTACCCCAATATCTGACTCTGGGTTTTTTATTAACAAGACCTTTTAGAATTCGTGTTATATGTTTCATCTAGAATACCCACAGAGGCTAGGTAGCTAGTAAAGGACTAGAGGAGAATAGGNGATCTTTCAAGGAAGTGGAAATAGAATANAGAATTGCAAAGGGATAAAGGGGAAACTAGAATAGAATTAAATTGGGAAAGGTATGGGAGGACAGGATAAAAGAGGGATTATAGGGAAGGGAAACTAATAGTAAAGGTCTTTAGAAAACCTCTATGGAAGCCATCTACCATAAAAACCTAAAATGTATACGTATTAAAGAAATTTAAATGGAGTTACCATATGATGGGGGAGACAATGCTCCAGCTACACATTTTATGCTACAAGTAAAACACCACTACCAGAAATGGGTTATATCTTATTGAGTCATTATCCAAAGGGGTCCCATAGCCCTTTCCCCAAAGCACTGTAGGCTTTTGATAATGCTGTTTGTTACTGTCCAAAACTGGATGGAAAACCCTATTGTTGAAGACACCACTTATGTCATTGAACATAAGTGGAGGAATCGAGCTGGTGCCCAACTAGAAGCTTCACCAAACTACAAATCCTGCAAGGTATAACAGCAACCTGACTGCAAGGTATACCCACTGATGCAATAGTGGCACAATGTTAGTGGAGTAACTAACCACATTTTTATTGGATTTAAGTCCTATTTCATGAGATGGAACCCATACCTGACAGTGTAAAGTGTCTAAAAACATGTGACTACATACATAGGTCATTGGCCTTAAGGGGAAGCCTANTACCATTATTCTGATAAATGAATATAGTACTAAAATGCTTCCAATTGACATATTTCTATACCAATAGGTCAGTGCCTCACTCAGCATTCATCAAAAAGCTTCTTGCAATAGATGGTAAATAACCCAGAGCCACAATTGGACAGTACAGAGAGTGAGAGACTTTGGAACACTCAGCCCTAAATGAGATGTCTTCACAAAAGCCTTCCCCTCAAGGTTCAGGGATCTATTCAGAAGAGGAAGTTTTGGAAAGATTATAAGAACCAGATGTGATGGATGACTCCAAGGAAACAGTGTCTTCCAGATACAATAGAGCTGATTTACATATGAACTCACACAGACTATGGCAGCATGCATAAGACCTGCCCAAGTTTAAGTCAGACAAAATCAATGCACATAAAATGGGCACAAAAATGTCACTCCTAACCAAAAGCTGTTTGCAAATGATAGTTGCTAGGAGAAGGAAAATCAGTTTTCTACAATGAAGTTACATTGAATGGATCAACTACACTTCAGGACAGACCCCATGCTCAGGAGTAGTTGGCCAACACAAGACTCCATGTTTTTGTGTGATGTTTTTATTTGCTTGCTTGCTTGGCTTGGGATTTGTGTATGTGTTCCTTTTTTTGTTTTTTTTTAAATATACTCTTCTTAAGGAAGAGTATGAAATTGGGTGTGTGGGCAGGTGGGAAGGATCTAGGAGAATTTGAGGAAGAAAAAAATATGTTCAAAATATAGTGTAAGAAAAAAATTTAAGTAAATACAAAAAGGATACATTTTCTTTTGTTTGCAATGCTGGAATTTGAACTCAAAGCTTTATTCATGCTAGGAAAGTACTTCTTCCACTGAGCTCCATCCTCAGTCCTAAGAATTTTAAAAAGGGAGAAAATGAGCCGGGCGGTGATGGCTCACGCCTTTAATCCCAGCACTCGGGAGGCAGAGGCAGGCTGATCTCTGTGAGTTCAAGGCCAGCCTGGACTACCGAGTGAGTTCCAGGAAAGGTGCCGCCAAAGCTACACAGAGAAACCCTGTCTCGAAAAACCAAGAAAAGAAAAGGGGGGAGGAGAAAATGATGGGAAAGAATACAGTTAAAAATACTAAATGGAGAAAAATTGAAGTTCTTACATTTTTATTTCATTTACTAAAAAATAAAATGAACAAAAAATATATAACTAGACCTAACACCAACTCTTTTTTCCTTCTTTCTTTACAGATTTAAAATTTTATTTACTGAGTTGGAAATAAAACAGAAAACACTGGGCATTGCCAACTTTGGAGCTTCAATCACTACAATGGAAGAAGTTTTCCTTAAGTGAGTTATAATACCCTGGAAAAAACTTTCTACCCCTAAACTCCTATTAAAAGCAAACCTCATCCTTTTACAGCTGAAATAAAGTGTCACTAAGTTTTCAAATATGCTATTTTATGGTAATATATTTCCATGCATATTCTGCTGAGATTTAAAAATGTTGAACTTGGGCCTTGATGAATGTCTTTTTTTTTTACATTTTTTTTCAGAATTTCATGAGTGAGTACTGTATTTATACTATTTCCAGTTCATATTCCCTCTCCTCCAACTGATCTCATGTCCCCTCTCAAATTCACAACCTCTTCTTCAATTAATTGTTACATATATATGTATNTATATGTACATAGGTATATATAAATGCATCCTACTGAGTCCATTTAGTGTTTCTCATAGTTATATGTGTTAGAGATGACCACTCAGAACTGGATAACCTATCAGGGGGCTTGTCACTGGAGAAGACTGATTCTCTCTCTCTTATCAGCCATTGATTGAATATAGCTCTTTATCTAAGAGTAGGACTTTGTGAGATTTTCCCCATCCACAAAGACATGTCAACTGGTGTAGTCATTATGCAGGACTTGTTTAGACAGCCATATATGTTAAGGTTTCATGGATACAGCTGTCATATATAGAATACACTATCTCAGAGCAGATATCCCAGTCCTCTGTCGCTTAGAGTTTTTCCACCCCATCTTCTGTGCTATTCCCTGAGCCTTAGATATAGCAGTTATGTTGTAGATGTATCAACTGGGGTTGGGCATCCCACAGTCAGTTTATTCTCTGCAGTTTAACTAGTTGTACATGTCTGTAATGGTCTTTATCTGCTGGGAAAAACTTCATGATGAGGGTGAGAGCTACCTTTAAGTGTGATTATACGGAGAAATACATAGAATGTAGTTGGGAATTACACTTGTTTGAGAAAGTGGCTGTAATGAGTTCTCCTCAAGGTTTTTCAGCACTAGGCCTGAATTTCCTCCTATTGAACAAGATTTAAGTCCAATTAGACAATTGTTGGTTGCCCCCCAAGATATAAGTGCCACTATTGTACCACTGGGAATTTTGCAATGCTGATCATTGTGGTTTGTAGACTTTTACAGCTGGGTAGGACTATTGATTCCTTTTCTCCCTTGGCAGCTTGTATAGCTCTTTCTATTACTGTGAGAGCTAGTCCTTCCAGGTCAGTTCCAGCTCAATTTTCCAAATCCTATGTCCAAAGTTTATGGTATTTTTACCTATAGGGTCTTATTTTCAAGTTCTAGGAGGCAACCAAGGGCAATGTCAATATTGTCTATATTGTTTTATAGGCTNGTTTCATATTCTTGGAGGAAAGTAATTTGAGGCTACGATTAAGAGGAAATACTTTGTGCTCTTTTTGTGTATCTATATATGTGTAGGGTCAATAAGCTGGCAGCTNCCCAAAGGAATATTCAGACTCACCCCTATGACTTGACATACAAAAAGATGGGACAAGATAAGCAGCAGAATGTGAATATACCCAGAAATTATAACAGACCAAATTTTCCCTATTTGAGTGAAATTTCTACCACTAAATTTAACACTGGGGTAAGCATATTATATTTTTTTAATTTTTTATACTTTTTATTTAAAATATATTTACATCATTTCCCCCTTTTCTTTCCTCTTTCTAGCCCATACCAAGTTCCCTTTCACCAATTCCTTCCATGCCCCCCAACTGTCAAATTGATAGCATTTTTTCTTTTGACATATCACATTTTAATGTCTAAACTTAAAAGATGCTTCCAGNTTATACAGCTAGAAAAGGACTAGTCTGTGGGACTTGATATGGGAGAACTGGGCTCTAGATGAAGATCCCAGCTGCTTCTCTCACCATTATTATTTCTCAGAATCCCTTTTCTAAAGTTCTCATTAGAAACTCTCCCTTTAACTGACCTAGACTCTCTGCATGTGAGTGACAGTTGTGTAGCTTGGTCTGTTTGTGGGGCCCCTAGCAATAGGACCAGGACCTGTCCCTGCCACATGAGCTGGCTTTTTGGAACCTATTCCCTATGGTGGGATGCCTCACTCAGCCTTGATGCAGTGGGGGAAGCTCGGGCCTGCCTCAACTTGGTTTACCATGCTTTACTGACTCCCGTGGGAGGCCTTACCCTTTCTGAATGGAG
>LZPO01066273.1:32886-46229 GCA_001675575.1 Neotoma lepida
TCTAATAATAAAACCATGTAAAGACACAACAAAAAAGAAAACTACAAACTAATATCTCTGATGAACATAGAGACAAAAATTTCCAGCAAAATATTTGCAACCTGAATACAGACTAACAAAGATTGTACACCATGGCCAAGTTGACTTTAGCCCTGAAATACAGAGATGGTTCAACATATGCAAGTCAGTAAGTATAATAAACCATGTTAATGGACTTAAAGATGGAAATTATATATTCATCTCAATAGATGCTGGAAAAGCCTTTGACAGAATCCAACATGCCTTCATGATACAAGTCCTAGGAGGAAGTAGGACCAGAGGGCACATACCTCAACATAAATAAAGCTAGCCATGAGAAACCCATAGCTAACCTCATCTTAAATGGAGAGAAGTATGAAACAACCCTACTGAAATGAGGAATGAGATAGGGAAATGCACTGTCTCTACTCCTTTTCAGCATTGCATTCCAGGCACTAACTGGAGCAAAAAGGCAAGANAAGGAAAGTAAAGATATGTAAGGAAGGAAAGAAGTTAAATTTGTTTTAAGATTGTCTTTAATTTTAGGGTATGAATGTTTGCCTGCATGTATATATGTGTACCATGTATGTTTCTGATGCCCCTGGAGTTCCAGTTCTACTGGAACTGGAGTTATAGATAGTTAGGAGCCACCATGTGTGTGCTAGTAACTGAACCCAGGTCCTCTGCAAGAGCAGCTTAGTGCCCTTAACCGTGAGCCATCTCTCCACCCTCTGCAACTTCTTCTTTCTAAAAATCTTACTCTGCCTTTCATATCAGCTTATCTCCTCGACAGACATGTATTGAAGAGTGTAAATAGAAGCTTATCTTTTGATAAGCTTAAATTTAAGTGAATATTAGAATTACTGGCCTTACCAAGAATTTGCATAGCCAAGTCAATATTGATTTGGAGATAAGCCTCAAAATATGCTGTCCTCATTAGATATCTCTATTCCATAAAATCTTCAGGGAGGAGTGTTTTCTTCTTCAAACTTTAATGCCTCAAATACAGTTTATTTTACCAATATTGTTATTGTCTATTTCCCCCCTCACTCAAAAATTATTTCATAGTAAAAAATGATGTAATGATTCTGGGGCTTTTTCCTAAATAGCTAATTCATTGCTATAACATTCTTTTAAAGTAATCAGTCTTTCCCCACTAGTTTGAAATACTGATTTTATACTATAATAACTAACAATATGCATTTAAGTATATTTTGTATTGTGTAATTCTATCCCATTGGTGTATATTTAATGGGCTACTTTGTGATGGTACGTACTACGGACTGAACCCAGAACTTATTAAAAGCAATAAGTCTACAACTGAGCTATGTTTCCAACTCTGTAATGTGCTACTTATAACAGTCGCTCTTCATTGTGACAGTTTTAAAGTACACTTCATTATTTTTGTGCATTGCCATTCCCACACTTCCTCTATTAATCATCTTTTGCAGAATGTCCTTTTTACTATGACATAATTTGGTTTTCATATAAACTTTCAAAGCACCTTATTTCAAGAAAATTCTAATTTTATTTAATTTATATTATTTTTAATTTCATATTTTTGATACATTGACTCACATCCTATGTAACAACAGACTATATTGCATCACTTANCCAGGTAAATTTAAATGAACTTTGAAGCCAGTTGGGGCTTTTCTCACACTTGTAAGTCTTAGAACAAAGGTGCCTCTGAATTCCCCACAGTTTCTCCCTGTCTTTACAGTCCTCTTTGTTGCTAGAGGAGGATCCAACCATAGTTAGGGCTATTAGATTTTTTTCACCTATGATCACTGATTCTCTTCATTTGCTTCCTTCAGACACTAGTGCTTGAATAGAAACTATTTCCAAGAACTACACAGGATTTTAATGGAATATTCTTAGTTTAGCTGTTCCTTCCTAAGTAATCATGTCAGTGATCAGAAGGTACAACTGTGTTGTTTTTAAAGAAATTGAAATTACAAGCTAAGAGGCAGATTTTTNAAAATTTCTTTAGTGGTACTAATCATTATTTTCCAAATCCAGATCACTCTAAATTTGTGTGCTCTTCAGTTCACCTCTCAGTTGTAATTAAGAGTAATTGAAAAAGAGCCCTAAAGTTCAGATCAACCACCAGAAGGCACTCTGAACAATGCAGCCATAGGGAAATGTAGTGATTATATTGTGTCCCCCAAAATATTGTGTACCCTAATAAAAACTTATCTGGAGTCAGAGAACAGAACAGCCACTAGATAGATATAGAGGCCAGAAAATGGTGGCACACACACTTTTAATCCTAGCATTCCAGAGGCAGAGATCCATGCGATCTCTGTGAGTTCAANGCCACACNGGAAACAGCCAAGCATGGTGGCACACACCTTTAATCCCAGCACCTGAGATCTCGTGTCTTTGCTTGAGAAAGACACACACTTTTAATCCCAGGAAGTGATGGCAGGGAGCAGAAAAGTATATAAAGCGTGAGGACCAGGAACTAGAGGCCTCTTAAGCTTTCAGGCTTTGAGCAGCAGTTGAGCTGAGATCCATTTGGGTGANNACTCAGAAGCCTGNAGTCTGAGGAAANAAGATCAGCTGAGGAGTTGGCAAGGTGAGGTTGGCTGTGGCTTGTTCTGTTTCTCTGTCCTTTCAGAATTTATCCCAATACCTGGCCTGGTGTTTTCAATTAATAAGACAGTTTAAGATTCACTTTACAGGGAAATCCTAAGAAAAGTGGCTTATATCCTAGGTCTTTTTCCCCCAAGGAAAATTCAGTTTGGCTTAATACAAATATAATTACTTTGTCTTTGATCATGGCTGTGGGAAGTAAGGACTATTTCAAAGAGGAGAAAAACAGAAAGAGGCACTCAATTACTGTGTTCACTGTTATATTCTCGGTTGGGAAATAGTCCACCAAAGGNTTACTCTCTAAAACTTAAAAAAATGACCAAAATTAGTAGCTAATAATTATGGCCTAGTAGAAACAGTAGCTGTGCACAGTATCCTTCATCTTGCTTTTACCTCTATACTCTATGTCCCAGGGCGTATTTAGATTCTGCCAACTGGATGCATTTGTTGTGAGTTACAACTTTCTGGACACGATGCTGATTTTTATGCTGTATGGCTGGTGTGCTGTGCCCCTCATGTATCTTGGAAGCTTCCTGTTCAGAAGTAGCACTACTGCCTACATCAAGCTTACCCTCTTTAACTACTTTTCAACTATTTTCAGTATCATCATTTACACTATAGTGAAAGTTTATGGTAAGAACAGTGTACAATTTTCCCTTTTTCCAGAAAATACATTAAATAAATGGAGATGAAATAACATAAGAATTAAAAAATAACTGATAAACACTTTCCAATAATCTGAAAACCTATGATTTTGGAAAGCAGCAAATATATATATGGAGTGGGTATGTGGGAGTTAGAGATGGAGGAAAAGGGGGAGGAGGAAGAAAGAGAGAAAAGAAAAGAAGAAAAGGAAGGAAAACAGATACTAGGAAGTCACTGTTACCAAAATCTACTCAATTGTGTGATTAATTGTTATTGTTCTACAAGCTATCTAGGTGGGTACATTTAGCAATCAATGATGCTTTCTTAAGGATTGTCTGATAGTTTGATAATTGTCTAAGAATGGCTTAATCATTTGGGGAGAAGTTTGTTTTTATGAGGAGGTTCACTACTTTTCTAATAACTGAAGCTAATCCATTATCTTTTAATTACAGGTATCGATTTTCCTAAGTTCATCAACAACCTCCTAAATAGAGCTTTAATGATACTGCCTAGTTACAACTTTGCAATGAGTATCAGCAAGTATTTTGATGACTATGAGGTGAAAACACAGTGTGCTAAGGAAATCAGAAGCACTCACCTGGATTGTAGTGCGCCATGTGAGTACTGGGAACGCTTCCGGCCCATAAAAACATTATATTCCTTTCTACTTTCTGCACTTCTACTAAGGTTATGTAAAGTGAGCAAAGCCTGATTTTCTTCCATGTGTAGAATGAGCTAAGTTGCAAATTGGAGGCACATTAAACCTGTCAATGAAATGCTTGCAGAAAGTTTCTCAAATTTTGGGAAACCTCTGGACATCCAAGAAAAAGAGGCATTGAGAACCCCAACTAGGCATGACCAGAGAATCCCTCTCTACATCACATTGTAAACTGTTAAGACTACAGAATAAAGAAGATTGAAAACTGCAAGAGAGGAGTTCCAAATTACTTACAATGATTAATCCATCAGAATTATATTAGACATCGCAATAGAAACCCTGGAAGCCATAAAAGCATGGAATGATATAGTTGAAGCTCTGAGAGTGAATTAACTGCTAACAAAATTTACTGGACCTCTCAAAGTTAACTTCTACAACCAATAGAAATTGAAGACCTTCTAAGATAAAGCAATTCATGGCGCAGTAAAATAGCACTGTAGAAAATACTTAAAGAAACCCTATATGTGGGTAAATAAGAAAGGCAGTTATAATCATGGGAACTCAGCAAAGAATTCATTTTATGAAAGGAATCATAAACAAATGAGAACTAAGGAAGAAGTAAAAATTCTCAACTCAATAAATCATTAAACTATAAGACAAATAAGGGGTCCCACCATAGGCACTGGGCTCCAAAAAGCCAGTCCCTGCACCAGGGACGGATCCCGATCCCACTGCCTGGGGGCCCTCAAACAGTTCAAGCTAAACAATTGTCTCAAGCTTCCAGAGGGCCCAGTCCAGCACCATGGGGGGCTACACAGCTATTGGTCCACAGTTCATGCATTTCCACCAGCCTGGCTGGCCATCTCTGTACATTTTCCCTTTATGATCTCGATGTCCGTTGTTCATAGAATCTCTCCTCTCTCTCATTGGCGCAGGGAGGAGGGTCTTGGACCTGCCTCAGCTGAGTGTGCCAGGCTCTGGGGACTCTCCATGGGAGACCTTGTCTTGGAGGAGGTGGGAATGGGGGAGGGCGTTGAGGGGGAGGGCTGGTCAGGCAGGAAGAGGGAAGAGAGAGGGATCTGTGGTTGGTATGTAAAATGAGTGGAAAATCTTTTTAAGAAAAAAAAGACAAATAAGGGGAAAAGAATAAACAATATTAAAACCAACCAGAACAACAACAAAATTATGTGAATCAGAAAATACTTCCCAGTAATAACCATAAATGTTAGTAGTCTAAGTCTCCAATTAATAGATTCAGTTTAGCTGATTGGATTTGAAATCAAGATCCAAATGTGTGTTATCACCAGTAGACACTGGCAAAGACACATAAGGACTACAAGTGAATGGANAGAGGAAAAACATACTATGAAAGTCAGTGGCATGCTGATAGATGATATGGACTGGTTCCCAAGGAATTGTGGTTGTATGTTTATGTCAGTATGATAAATGCCTAAGAGAGCAACTCAGGGATTGCCAGTGGCAAACCTCTTGGGTCTCTCTCAGTGCTGTGGCTGCCTTCTGAACAGTTACAAAAGCATTTAAATTCATAGAGTATCTATAGCCACCTAGAGTAAGAGTATATATTTTGATTTTTAAAAAGTACATTTTAAACAAAAACTAGTCCATATATATAAAGACAGCCACTGCATACTCAGAAATGGAAGAGAATGTCAAGAAGATCTACAGGGTTACTGAGATGTCTCACAGGTAAAGGTACTTAACCACTGACCATGACAACCTGGATTTGACTGCTAAGGAGAGAACCAACTCCCACGAGTTACCCCCTGACCTCTACATGCGACATGACACACATGCTCTTACACATATATAAACAGAGACATACACAGTAAATAAATATTAAAGTTTAAACTTTAAAAACTTATAATTAAACAGTAATAAACACGTTTAAACTAAGTACCCAGTTTCATAAAAACAAACATAAAGATTGGTCTAGATTTAATAATAGTGAATTGTTTCAAAACACTACTATTATTGAAAGATTATCCAGACCCACCGCCTCAAAAAAATCAACAAAGAAACAATTCAGTGACAGTAGAAATAAATTGACAGTTTCATGACTGTCACAGAATACTTATTCTCTTTAGCAGTCAATTGAACCTTCTCTAAAATAAATCACATTATTGTCCATAAAGCAAATTTTTAAAAAGTAATAGAATCAAAACAATTTCTTGTGTTTTAAAATTACAAATCAACAACAAAAGAACTATACAAGGAGATTAATACTCTTAAATGATCATTGAGTCATAATGTGCTTAAATAATGAGTGAGTGCTTGAGAAACTCATAAAGGAAATTTTAAAAGTCCTAGAAGCAAATGAAAATACAAGTACAACTTACCAGAACCTTTGGGATATAGCAAAGTCCATTAGAAGTGGAAATTTCATATCTATGAGTGCCTATATTTTAAAAAAAAATAAGAGAAGTCTTGAATAAATAACCTAATGATGCACCTCAAGGTTGTAGAAAATCAAAAACAAGCCTAACCCCAAATGAAAGCATAAATAAATAATAAAGATCAGAAATAAAATTAAATGGAAACCAAAAGAACAATACATATGATCAATGAAGGAGTTGGTTCTTTGCAAATATAGATAAGGTTCACAAATCCATATCCAAATTAGCCAAAATAGAACACTTAAACTTAGAATTCAAGAGATGAAAAGGGGGATATTAGAACAGATAACCATTGAGAGCCTAAAGATCATTAGAAAATACTTTTTAAACTTACATTTCAATAAATTAGCCTAGGAGAAGGAATAGAATTATAGACACTTATTATCAAGCAAAATTGAATGTAATATATTTTAAAAATATAAACAGATAAGTAAAGAACAATACTGAAGCAATAATAGTCTCCCAACCAGCAAAGTCCAGGCCCTGATAGATTCTGTCAGGCATTTTGAAGAGTCAACCTTGGTACTCCTGAGTTCATCCCTGAGGCTGTGACAAATAGGCTGACAAAAAGCAGCTTGGGGAAGGAAGGGATTATTTTAGTTCACAATTACAGGTTATAGAACATCGTTGCTGGAAAGCACAGAGGTGGGGTGTGAGAAATCTAGCCACGCCATATGCACACTCGATACCAAAGAGAAACAAATACCTTCATGCTGCACACTTAATTGCTATCAGCCGCCTTTCTTCTCTCTTACCATGGTAAGAGATGGGCTTGGTATTCCTACATCAGGAACCATCAAGACACAGAATTACTCACAGGCCAACCAGATCTAGAGAATTCCTTTTTTAAAACTCTTCCCAGATGATTTCAGGTTGTATCAAGGTGACAATTAAAACTAACCAGCATACTCATCAGACTATTCCCATAATGGAGAAAGGAAGGAGGTGCTTCAGAATTCATCCTGTGAAGGCCAGTGTCACTCATACCAGAGCCTGATAAGGACAAAGAAAAAACTATAGACTAATTTCCCTGATTCAGAGATTCTTTTTTTAATTGAAAAGATAAATGTAAGATGAACTTCTAACCAGTCTTATTAATAAACACACAGAACAAGAAATAGGGGTGAAAATCTGACAGAGATCAGAGGAATTAGGAGCAAGCCACCACTAGCCTCACCTCACCAACGCTGTCGCTACTTCCAAGGAGCCAAGTGAAGAGAAGAGAGCGACTTCCGGTCTAACCCGGCTTTTTATGTCTGTCCATTTTGCTAACTCATTTTTTATCCTCACCAAGCTACATCACTTCCTGTCTCTCTGTACGGACCTCCAGAACTCTATGGCTGATGCTGGGACTAAAGGCGTGTGCCACCACCCCCTTCCACTAGTTCCCAATGTGACCTTGGAGTCACAGAGAAACAAACGGATTAAGGGCGTGTGCTAACTTGCATGACTATTGTTTTACTACTAGTGGCTGGCTGCCCCGTTTTTCCTCCGATCCTCAGATAAATTTTATTGGGGAACACAGATAAAATATCATCACAGATAAATTTTTAATTTATTCTTTTATATAATACCTCCCAACTGCAGCCTCTCCTCCCTCCCCTCCTTCAAGCCCCTCTTCCTCTCCCCTAGATCCACTGCCCCTCCATTTCCCTTCAGAAAAGAGCAGGCCTCCTAGTGATATCAGCTGATGGCATAACAAGATGCAAGAAGACTAGGCAGGCATAAACTCTCATATCAANGCAACCCGGTAGAAGAAAAAAAGGTTCCACGAGCAGGCAAAAGAGTCAGAGATAGCCCTGTACCCATTGTTAGGAGTCCCATAAGAACACCAAGCTAAACAACCACAGCATGTATACAGAGGACCTAGTGTAGACCCATGCAGACTCCGTGATGCCCCTTCAGTCTCTATGAGCCCTGCTTAGTTGATTCAGTGTATGTTCTCCTGGTATTCCTGACCCCTCTGACTCCTACAGTCCTTCCTCCCCCTTTTCTGTGGGGTTCCCCATGCTCTGCCTAATGCTTGGCTGTGGGTCTCTGCATCTACTCCCATTAGCAGCTGAGGAAAGCCTCTCTGATGACAATTGGGTTAGGCACCGATCCTATGAGTATAGCAGAATATAATTTCATTGCTTTTTTTTGTCAGTCATGTTTTTTTCCTCTCCACAGAGCCTGCATGGGTCTGTGCTAGGCCTTAGATCTCTGAGCCATCCAGCTTCCAGATCCTGACCATCTAGGCAGTGTCAGGCATGGGCTCAGCCTTGAACACATCNGCACGGGAGACAATTTCCTAAACAGATTCAGAAATTCTTGACAAAATCCTTACAAAATGAATTCAGCAACACATTAAAAGATCAAATTTCACGATCAAGTTGGTTTCATATCTGGAATGCAAGGATAATCAGCTGATAAGTTAATAATGTAATACAGCACATAAATTGAATCAAATACAAAAATCACATAATCATGTCAGCAAATGCAGAAAGACTTTGACATAATTCAACATCCCTTTACAATGAAGGCCATGAGNAAACTAGGAGAGTAAGGATCATAACTCAACCTAATAAAGGCTGCATATGACAAGCCTACACTGTGCATCATAACAAATGGGGGAAATTGAAAGCATTTCCTCTGAAGGAGTAACTCAAGGATCTCTATCTACTCTCGCTACTCTTACTTAATGTAGTGCTTGAAGTCTCACCAGATTAAGACAAGAAAAAGACATTTTCAGGCTACCCATAGGAAAGTGTATTGTCAAGTTATCTCTTAATTGCCAACCCATCCTATACTTAAAATACCCTTAAGACACTACTATAAAACATTTAGCTCTGGCAAGGTAGCATACTGCAAAGTCAAAATACAAAAATCATCAGTTTTTCTGTACACCAATGACAAACTCACTGAAAAAGAAGTCATGAAACCAATTCTAATCTAATCTACAGGTGCATCACTAAAATACTTAGCAGGAATGTTTTTAAAAGTCAATATATGAGACTAATGAGCTGCCTACTGCGCTAAGAGGGCTTCAGTAGTAGAGAGGGTGCCTGAACTGGTCATCTACTGTAATCAGATTGGTGACTACCCTAATTGTCATCACAGAGCCTTTATCCAGTAGCTGATGGAAGTAGATGCAAAGATCCACAGCCAAGCACTGGGCTGAGCTCTGGGAGTCCTTCTGAAGAAAGGGAGGAGGGATTGTACGAGCCAGGGGGGTCAAGGTAATGATGGAGGAACCCAGAGAGATGGCTGACCTGAGCTTGTGAGAGCTCATGGACTCTAGACTGACAGCTAGGGAGTCTACATGGGACTGACCTAGGCCCTCTGCATGTGTGTGACAGTTGTGTAGCTTGGTCTGTTTGTAAGGCTCCTAGCAGTGAGATCAGGACCTGTCCCTGCTGCTTAGCTGGCTTTGGGGAACTGATTCCCTATGCTGAATTACATCATCCAGCCTTTATACAGGGGAGGAGCTTGGTTCTACCTCAACTTGATGTTCCATGCTTTGTTCAAGCCTGGGAGGCCTGCCCCTTTCTGAATGGAGATTGAGGAGGAGTGAATGGGGACAGGGGTAGAAGGGAGAGGAGGGAGGGGAAACTGGTCGCTATGTAAGATAAATGAAAAAAAAATGTTCATTAAATTTTTTAAAACTTTTAAAAAATCAATATATGAAAAAAATGGTATAGTAGTCATCTCCAAGGATATCTCTCACCACCACCACTGAAACAAAATGCAANATGATAATGACTTTTCAAGAATTAACTTTTTTGGAATTCTGGAAGCTAGTGAACCTTATTAAAAACTTGTTTTAAAAAAAGTAAATAATGGCCAAGCATGGTAGTGCGCATGCCTTTAATCTCAGCACCTAGGAGGCAGAGGCAAGCCTCGTCTACAAAGTGAGAGCCAGGACAGCCAAGGTTGTTACACTGAGAACCTTGTCTCCAAAAGAAAAAAAAAACCAAACAAACAAAAGGAAATATTTAATAAAGAATGAAGCTAGTTGTTAATTTTTTGGTAAAAACATATTATGGACATTTAATCTATCCACTTACTTTTTCTCATTCCCTGTATAGCATTCATGGTTATAGACGGCAGAGAGATAGTATGGACTGTGTTCCCAAGAATTGTGGTTGTATGTTTATGTAAGTATAGTAAATGCTTAAGAGTACAACTCAGGGGTTGCCACTGGAAAAACTCTTGGGTCTTTCTCAGAGTTGTGACTGCCTTTTGAACATCTCCAGAAGCATTTAAAAATGCAGAGTACCTATAGCCACCTAGGGTAAATGTCAAGGGATAGTCAAGAAAAAATGGCCACACAAGACTCTAGGAAGGAGTAGTGTGAGAAAGGTGCTATAGGTGTAGGGTGAAAAGGGCCAAGGAAAAAAATGCCCTGTCCCTGGCTAGACCTGGGCCAAGGAAAAACACCCTGANCCTGACTTGACCCCAGGACCAGGGCTTGAAATTGCTCCAATCCCTGAACTTGCCCCAGACTACAAAAAAATCCACCAATCCTAAACCACCCTGGAAAGCTCCACCCACCACCCCCAAGAAAGCCTATATAAGGTCTGANCCCTGTTCAGTGCTGCTGTGTCTCACCCGAGGCAGTCATCCTCCTGGATTCTTCTCTCCTNATAAATCTCTTTAGTGAGGTTTGGTGTGCAGTGTGACGTTTTTATCAGAGCCCAGCTGTAACAGCTTTCACCAGAGCAGAGTGGAGGAGCAGAGTGGAGCTGAGCAGAACTGTAACTCTTTTGCCGAGGAAACTTTCCCTAGTGGAGCAGAGTTGTAACACTTAGAACTGAGCAGAGCTGTAACGCTTCTCTAGAGCAGAGCAGGGCAGAGCTGTAACAACTTCCCTGGAGAAACCCTCCCCTGCCAGAGNAGAGCTGTTACACTTGCAGTTGGGGAAACCTTTCCCTGGAGCAGGGCTGTAAGNTGCTATACTTGCAGCTTATGATGACTTTGTGGTATTCCTTGGCTCCNACTGCCAGGATGCCTTTCCATATGAGCTGCAATGCTTACAATAGGAATGTAAGATAATTTGTTAAGGTCATACTTAAAATGAGAAAGGCCCATTTAGATCCAGAGTTGGAACCTAAGTAATCTTATTTTGATGAGATTATGAGATAGTTAAATTTGGTGTAAGTAAGAAATAAAGGACTAGAGAAGAATTATNGAAAGACAAGTTAAGTATTAGAGGAATAATTTCAACTCACAACCAATTTTAACAGGTTAGGGGTTTTTTTTCTCCTTTTTTATTGTCCCCAAATATTTGAGACTATACTGTCAAATCAATATCTGATAACTAAGGTAATGGAATATTTAGTGACCAAACACAATAAAGGTTAATTTTTTTTTTCAAAAATAGTTTATTGTTGGGAGAATTCCTGCAGAGCTGCAGCTGGTTTGATTCCTGATTGTTAGCACCTAGCTTTGATCTGCCGTTTGTGATTGCTACCTTTTGTCTCCCAGTACCTTCTATGTGACTCTTGTCTGAGAATTTTCTAAAGGTGCAAAGCCTTTGAAAACTTGGTTAAGGAACAACCAGGAAAACCACAGNTATTCNTTAACTGAGAATTTGCATTTGGCATTGTCCCTTTGGGGAGCTTAGATAAAAGGTTTTGGGATATGGAAATTAACTTGCTAAAAAGTGTAAATTGGAGAACAATAAAAAGCCCTTTGCTAAGCTATGAGTGAGTCAGTCCAGAGAGACTGCTCCAAGCTGGGCTAGGCGGTGGTGGNGCACGCCTTTAATTCCAATGATCAGGAAGCAGAGGCAGGCAGATCTCTGTGAGTTCAAGGCCAGACTGGTCTACAGAGTGAGTTCCAGGACAAGCTCCAAAGCTACACAGAGAAACCCTGTCTCAGGGAAGGGAGGAGGACAGAGAGAATGCTCCCCCTGCAGCTGGAAAAGGTTAAAATCATCCTTAGAGTGCTCTGTGCCTTCTNTCCACAGACCCACGTGAACCCGCACCCAATACACAACAGTTTATAGAGCATTACAAACAAGAAGAACTTAAAACAGTCAACGACTACCCCAAAACACTCAAGAGATGCCAGGTGGTGGCACANACCTTTAATCCCAACACTATTACACAGAGAAACTCTGTCTTGAAAAACAAAGAATGATAATTTCAAAGAACTAATCAAAAGAGGAAATAGAAAATAGGTAAATGAAAACAAAAACAACATATCAAAAATTATAGCTTGCATTGAAAGAAATTCTCCAGGGGAAATTTATACTGTAGACACATACATCATAAGAGAAGAATTTTAAAAGAATGGCAGCATTTCATGCTATAAGGAGCTGGAGGAAGAGCAGCTGTAAGGACGAGGAAAGCAATAATAAGCCCTACAGAAAAGACAAACGAGACAATTGAAAAAGGAAAGGAAAGCGAGTGAATAAACCCAAAAGTTGCTTGTGAATAAATCATAGGTAAAACTTCAGCAAGACCGTCTAAGAAAAGAGAAGTCTCAGACTCTAGAATGGTGACTAATGAAAATNAGGACACCCCTTCCAGTTTTTAATGATATGGCAAATTATAAGAGAATATTATAAAAAATGTATGTCAGCAAATTGTGTGGCCTAGACAAAAGTGGGCAAATTTCTAGTGACACACACTGTGAAAACTAACCAGAGCAGAAATAAAATATCTAAATATAAAGAATATCAAACTCGTAATTAAAATCCCACTCCTTCCCCCAAAAGGCCATGACTAGATGGCTTCACAGACAAAGTCCATGATACATTAAAAAAAATAATTACCATTGATANTTTTCACATTTTTCCTAATGATACAAGAGGAGGAAACACACCCTAACTTAATAGAAAGGCCCACTTTATTTATACCTTAACAAAATGCTAGATGGCTGACTATTGAAGCACATTAAAAGATTATACACTATGGCAAAGTATAATTTACCCCACGTATGCCATCTGTGTTCACCATGTGAAAATTATTCCATATCACACACCTCAACAAGTTTGAAACAAAAATATATAAAATGATTATTTA
>LZPO01066273.1:118948-130080 GCA_001675575.1 Neotoma lepida
CCCACTGCAGGCTAGGCAGGAGTTACACTGGTCCTGAGGGAGTGTCCAAGCACTGCCAGGGACACATTGCTCTAGTGTGAGATCCTATTAGAAACAAAAGTTTGCACTGTTCTAGAAAGTAAGTACTTAGAAAGTCTGAGGAATCCTTCTGCACTGGTTTTGAGAAGTAGATGGGGGATAAAACCAGCCACATAACTGAGCTGGACACAGTAGCACGTGCCTGTAAAACAAATAATCAAAAGGCTGAGGCAGAGCCTTTTAATCCCACAGACTTTTAATCCCAGCACTTGNAGGCAAAGGCAGGCAGATTTCTAAGAGTTCGAGGCCAGTCTGATCTACAAAGTGAGTTCCAGAACAGCCAAGGCTACACATGGAAACCCTATCTTGAAAAAACAAGAAACAAAACAACAAAAAAGGCTGAGGCAGGAAGATGGACAGTTCAAGGCCAGCATGAGCTACATAGTGAGACTCTATCTCAAAAAGCAAGGCAAACAAAAACAAAAGCATGTACTGAAAGTAACTTCAGAATGAAGCAAGGTTTCTCTCGGAGCTACCTGCAGGCTGTGCAGTATGAAACAGCTGCTCTTCCTGCCGAGGTTAATTACAATAACAAAGTTACCCTCTTAGGATGAGCTCATGTGCCTGATGTTAAAGGGGGTGTTTATAGCTGAAAGCTATGGCTTGGCATCCTGCTAAATTATGTTGTAAGAGGGTGACTTTTATCAAGAGAACAGAAAATAAACAGCTCAATTCCCTGACCATTCTGGCCTTAAACCAAATGTGTCAGGGTATGAGTGTGATTGCTCTGGCAGGAGATATTAACACTGCCTTTCATAGATACCAATTGGGTATTTATGAACACTAACCTCATAATGCATCTTTTTTCTGCTTTAATAGGCTGTAGGAATGACATTGTATAAGCCTGTTTAGATTGCCCATATTAAATCAACTGTNTAGCAGCCACACCACTTCTGAAAGATAGGTTTTCTTTTTCTCTGTTCCTTCCTACTAGGATGTAAGTTGNACGCTTTTGTGTGGTTAGGATCACATTTGTTTAGCTCTCCACTGTCAGTAAATACAGGACCTGGACATGGAAAGGAATTAAGGAAATGCAGAATGAATTGAATGAATGAAGCCAGTATATGGCTACTGTCCACTGTCAAGGCTGTATTCATATTTTCAAGCTGTAGTTAATATCTTAAGGCTTTGTACATCAGACAGCCACAGAAAACCAACACCAAATTAGCAAATCAAGTTAAAACACTGAAGACAAAGGACTTTAGGACATGTGCATGAGAAGTAACAGGGCTGGCAGGTGTCAAAGGAGGAGCAAATCCCACGATGGCTGTCAAAAATGATGGAAAAGAAGGCTTTGAAACCTAGACACTGAACAGTAACTGGCTTCCATGAAGAGATTTGGTGCCCAGAACGTCTGCATTNAAATCTCACTTCTTTCCAGGAGAGCCAGGCTAGCTACACAGAGAAATCCTGTTTCGAAAAACCAAAAAAGGAAAAAAGAAAGAAAGAAATCTCACTTCTGCTCATTAGGCCATTGGTAACATGGTATGGGTTTTCTAGGTCATGGATTCAAATCTGACCTTTGACNGCAATTCTTGTCCTATACATAAGGTAGAGAATGATCAAGGGAGACCCCCAACATTGATCTGTGGCCTCTGTATACTCCTCACAGATATATATGCAGAAAAGCTAATCTCTAAAAGACAACTAGCTATAGAAAAGCCGTAAGAATGAGAATTGGCAATATTTCTAGAGTACTTGTTTTTAGAGCTCTTCACGGTATTTTACCACATCCTAACAACCTCCAACAAAGATGAGATTCTCCCAGTTTAGATATGAAGTCACTGAGGCTTGAAAGATTGACCTTGCCAAGGTCACAGGATGAGAAAGTAACAGATCTTGGACCTGATTTCANAACAAATGGCCTCAAGTGGTTTTCCCTCTCATGATTTCATTCCACCNTGCCTCCTCCCACTCCTAGAAACAGNACCAGGACCCAAGACAGATACTGGGAAAACATGTCTTGCATTAGATAGAAAATACATTCCCCCAGAGACTTGATAAGTTAGGTGATCTTGATGAGACCCTTGGGCTTGGAATCTGAGAGGAAGGGTTTAAATTCCAACTCCTAGGTATACCTGGGCAAGTTCCAAAGTAGCTACTACATATTTGCATAGTGGTTTAGTGCAGAATATACCCCTGGGATTGTTGAGAAGGTGAAATGAGATCATTTGTCTCCACATGTTAGCTATGATTAACACATCCCAGGAAAGAAGAAATCTTTATGCACAGTCGTGAGCTGTGGAGTGATGCTGGGTCTATGTTTGTCTCCCACTTACTGGATGAAAGTGAACCTAGTGAGGATGACTCTGCCACTAANCTTCAGTCTCCTCACCTGCAAAAGGAAGATAGTGAGAACACACCTACCTAGAGTGCTACTAAAAACCAAATGAATAGCGAGTAGCTGATGAGTGTACAAGTGGTAGCTACTGGCTGGCCCATAGGAAATTCTCAGACAATGTCATATCCTCATGCTGACTCCCTGAAGGCTAGCAAAGACTATTGGGGTCCTACTTCCTATTTCTGTGGCTCGCAGNGGAAGGCAGGTGGGAAGGAGGCATGTAGAGACCACAGTCACCTGGCTGGAGTATCCCATCACTTGCTGCAGCCCCTTTATTGATGAGGTGACTGATCTGGAGGTAAGGCCCATTCTGGATGATGATCAGGCCCAATCCCAGGCTGTCCACGGTGAGTTTGGTCTGCTTCATTTTGTTCAAGTTGTGTAACACCTTGACCTTGAGGCTGTATCCTTTTTCTAACAGAACAAGAGGAACTTGGTTCAGTCATTTATCAAGACAATAGCATGGNAGTAGTGCTGTGGAGTTCTGAAACTAGACTTTGGGGACACTTATCTAGTCAGTTACCTATTCTTTAGTTTCCCCTTTGGGAAAAATGAGTGTTATAAAGTGTGTGGAAATTACACAGGACAGTTAAAGGGCTACTGTACAGTGCTAGTACATCATGGATGCTTAATATCAGTTATTATTATCATGCATTCACTTGGCAAATGTTTATTGATGCAAGCAGTGTACTCAAGCCCTGGGTTTACTATGGGCTCACTGCCCTTGTGGATCTTACAGCCCAGTAGAGGACACAGCTGTCTGTCAGTTATGTAAACACAGATTGGATGCTAAGTAGGAAGAAAAGGCAGAGCGCTCTGAGGACCTAAGTTTCACATAGGGATAAGGACCATGCTTCCCTGAAGGAGTAAATATGGATCAAGGTGAGAGAACCAACAAGCTAGATGGGAGGGAGCAAACAGGTTCTAAGGTTCTAAGGTTCAAGGTTCAAGGTTCTAAGACAGGAAGGAATCAGCCTTGATGGGGACATGAAGGAGCAGCAATGGGAAGGTGGTGGGCGGTGCGCTGCTTGGCAGATAGGCTGCCATCCAGGTTTACCTAAGGGAAATCCTGGAAGTCATTTAAGCTGGACATGATCACATTGTCATTGTTTTAAATAAAACAACCAGGCTGGCTGCTGTGTGCTATGTGGACCCCAGAGTGGAGATGGGAAATGAAAAGCAGTCACTCGGCATGTCACAGCCCTGGCAATCGAAATGGACAGTGGTGGATGTACACAGCGTCTGGGAGAAAATACACCACTCCACACGCAACTCCTTCTGTAAGGGCCAGCGATGCTCTGAAATTCACCAGGCCTTGTTTTATGTCCAGGATCACTGCTGAGATGGCCTTCCCAGCTTCCCAGCTTCCCACAGCCAGCTGTGGGGACTCATGAGGCTCATGGCTGTCCTCAAAGCAAACGTCCTTGNTGGACAACTCCAAGAACTTCAGTTGGAGAACTGAAGCTTACAAGTTAAATGTGCTTACAAAGTAATCTTGTTTTGAAAGACAGCAGTGGGGTGGACAAGATGGCGCAGCAGCCAAGCCTGACAACCTGAATTCAATCTCCAGGACCCACATGGAAGAGAACTGACTCCCACAATTCCCCAAACATACCCCCCATCTCTGTCACACAGATATAATTTAAAAAATTTAAGGACAGCAGAGTGAAAGGATTCCCTCTATACATGATTCCACATTTAGCCATTCTCCACGGAAAAAGCAAATTTTTAGAAAACATTGAAAGTACAAGAAATCAGGGTGGGAAAAGGGCAGTTGCAAGGTAATTTAGGGGAAGTGAACATGTTCCCTCACTAGATTGTGGTAGTGGTTAAGAGTGTTATATATTTGTCGAAACTTAGAGCTCCACTAAAAAAGAATATCTCGTTGTATATTGATGAACACACAGCGGGAAGAGTCCCATGTGTGGCAGCCATTTTACAGGAGAGGCGAATCTAGGAAGGCTTGGAACCCAAGGCATCACCCTTTTCCTATCTCTCCATTTACCATTTTTGCTTTTGAGGGGGCCCTTCTCCATTGCCCAGGGCGGGGCTCTCTTGATCCTCCCAGGAGCCGAGGCTGGAATCTGTCCAACCTCCAACTGTTTGGAATCCTGGAGGCAGAAGATCAGGACCACAGGCCACGGGGAAACATTGGCNCCGCCCGTTCCTCTGAATGGCCGCCAGGGGGCGCTGCAAGGCTGCTTCTCAGATTTTGGACCTCCAGATAGTTGTTTCAAGGCTTCAGTAGACCCTGGAAAACGTGGCACGAGTGGAAATAACTCCAATGTACAGTGTGAAGATTTANATGGAGGGGAAAAAAAGGAAAGTTCTGCAGGAACGAGCAGAGTGCCTGCTTCACACAAGGCCCTTCATTCATTGGTGGGGAAACCCTGGGGACATGGCAAGAGCAGAGGGGAGAGGGCCTCCCAATGTGAGCAACAACATTGCTGGGGACCATAGAAGATCCCAGAATCCCCTTAATGATGGTATTAAAATACTGTTGCATCAACAACGCTAACTGCCTTGCCAGTGCACTTTATTCATGTGTGTTTTAGATGAGAAAGGGCCAAGAATGGCCCCAAAACAATGAGTCACTATTAGAAGATGGATTATTGCTTCCTTTGCTTTCNCAAAATAATCCTTCCTCCCCCACACATTCACCCATACAACAAAAATTCACTGGAAGCCAGTGTTTGGTAGGAGCTCCACCTTAGCCCCTGGTGTCCCACTCTTGGCGGACAGTTCCCAGCCGCCAGGCAACTGGAGGAGCTGCTTTCTACCTGGGGGTCTTCCCGATGCAGCTTCCTGTGTGGCTCAGGCTCTACCCCCAGTACCACCCACACCTCCAGCGGCTCCGACTCCTGGCCAAACACGCCCCTTCAGAGCCCACCAAAACACGGCTCCTCCCCTGGGCCTATTTAAGCGGCATCCCTGAGACTAGACGCTCTCTTCCCTCTGGTCTCCCGCCATGATCTCCTGTCTGTGGGGCCCGGGAATCACCCTGGGAGGTTCGTGAATTAAACCTGGCCTTTCCTCACCTGGCCTGACTCTGAGAAACTTATCAGCCAGTCTGTGGCTTCTGGAGATGCTGAGGACATGAGAGGATTTGAGACAAACATGGACTTAACCCTCTTGGAACACACACACACATGCATGCATACATATACACACACACAGGCACATACACACACACACACACACACACACACACACACACGTATACATATATTTTCCCCCAAGACAGGGTTTCTCAGTGTAGCCCTGGCTGTCCAGGAACTCTCTCTGTAGACCAGGCTGTGCTTGAACTCAGAGATTCACCTGTGTCTGCCACCCGAGTGCTGGGATTAAAGACATGAGCCTTCACTGCAGGGCCAGAACTGGTATTTTCAACACAGACGAAGGGGAAATTTTTAGGAAACTATAAATTATGGAAAGTAAATTCTAGAAGAAAGAGAAGATAGTATAGTGAAGTGGGTCACCACTCTGATGAGAGAAAAAGTAACCACCTTTAACAAATAGCAAGCAACACCTATTGAAAGTCAAGCTGTGCCAAGATTTTAGGGCCAACCTGGGTAGGTCTCAGCTTAGTCTTCTGTTTCTCTAGCTCTGNCCAAACAACAAACCAGGACAGATTTTTACTGGCTAAATCCCATCTTCTAGAGTTTGGTGCAAAGGGTACCTGCTGCTGCATTTCTTGTGATAGGCCACCTCTTCCTGTATGGNTGGAATCTACTCAGGAGCCAAGTGTACTTAATCACAAAGTGCATCCTTTACCTCCATCTTCCTGACGGTGGGAGAATGATGAGNAAGTGTGGGGATAATGCACAGTAGCCTTCTTTCCTTCTTGGGTGGAAAANTCTCTTTAGAGTAGATGCCAAGGTCATGCTGACTAGGAGGAATGTGTGGCACAAACTCTCAAGGACACTGTGCTGTATGGACTTCCTTTCAGAGCTAAGTAACTTGACCTTCCCCTCTCCCCTCCATCTCCTGTTGCTCCCTTTGAGAGTGCTTTGCCCAGGATCCCATGTCCCTAGAGCAGCTAGCAGTGAGTGGCCAGGGTCACAGAGTGGCAAGGTCATCCTAGANCTCCCAGCAAGCCTAGCTGTGGCCCTGCCACGGCTGCCCTATAATATAACCTGACTCTCTGTCCAGTCCTGTTTCTTTTCCTCCACCCAGAGATATGGAGCCCGAAAGCATTCACTAATAACTGCTTGCAACTCAATTTCTTTTCCAGAGACCCCAACCCACAGCATCAAGTCCTAGAGAGAACCTGAAGTGTAGCTTCAGGGATTCGGGAGCTGAACCACCCAANGGAAAGAGGACCCATCGTTAGGAGGGGGAACGTGGGCAGTCTCTGGTGCAGGGAAGCCCTGGAATGCAGAGAGTTTCTTTATAAATGGGGTGGTGTAAGAGAGGAAGACAATGTACTAACATGGATCGTGGACACATGATAAGACACCCCTCGGGCCAGGAGTTGTCAATAACAGCCACCCCTATAAAAGCAGCAGACTGCTGCCACTGTCAGGGACAGGGGGGCAAGGTTTGGCATTCAACTAACCCATCTGGTTGTCACAGCACTCTCCCGTCCTGCTTCCTACAGTGAATGGGTGAATGTAGTAACAACTGCATCTGAAAAGGTGTGTAGCAACATTCGGGGGCTTAGACATGGGGAGATGAGGGTCTAAGCCACCCCAACACAGAAGTCACATCAGGGGTTCTGACAAGAGATAAGAGGACTTGTGGGTGAGTAAGAGAGGGAAGTGATGAGCATCAGTTTTGCCTCAAGATAGCAGTGCCCTCTCTGGTAAGAGGGCCACCACGGTCCTGCAGGAGCTGTTCTCAGACCCTAAAACAAAATCAAGAACTAGGCCGTAAAAAGAAACGATAAGCTTTTTGTTTCTTTGCTGAGACAATCTCCCTGTGTAGCCCAGGCTGGTCTTAGAATTCATAGTCCTCCTACCTCAGCCTGCCATAGACAAGGACTGCAGGCATGTGCCCCCACACCCAGCCTTGTATACACTTCTCAAAATTTTTCTTAGTTTGGTATGTAGGTACACATCTTTAACCAGGCAGAAGCAGGTGGATCTCTGTGAATTTGAAGCTAGCCTGTCTACATAGTGAAATTTGAAGTCTGAATTCTATACCATCCTGGGCTACATAAGATCCTGTCAAAAGGCAGGCAGTGGTGGCACTTGCCTTTAATCCCAACATTCAGGAGACAGAGGAAGGAGGATCTCTGAGTTCAAGCCCAGCCTGGTCTATAAGTGAATTCCAGGACAGCCAGGGCTACACAGAGAAACTCTGTCTCAAAAATAAAAAAACAAAAACAAAAACACTGTAAGATTACAAAGTTACAGAATGAATTGCAAAATGCCCCTGTGGAGCAAATACTGGCCTTGGCAGTACAGGTGTCCCCTCACCGCAGAGGGGCTGATCCCCAGCTAAGGGGATGGTGTAGATTGTCTGATCACAGCTACAGGACTTTTAAGGGTGTTTGTGCATGTTTGCTTGCATGTGCGAGTGTAGGACAGAGGTCAATGCCTCTCTCCACCTTTTTAAAAACAACAAAACAACCAAACAACACCAAAAACCAAACAGGGCCTTTCACTGAACCTAGAGCTCACCAATTTGGCTAGACTATCTGGTCAGCAAGCCCCAGGGATCCTCCTGTCTCCACTTCCTCCAGCAGGGGTATCNCAGGAGCCANGCCTGNGCTCAAATGAGTTCTAAGCAAGTCCTCATGCTTGCACAGTAAGCCCCTACTGACTGAGCCATCCGCCCNGCTAGTCTTCTTGGGGAACTGTCCTTGGCTGAATAGGCTATCTTCCCCAAGGTTACACCCAATTCCTGGGGTAGCACCTCATGCCTGCTCAGTACTAGAAGACTTCATCCCTTTGTCCTGACAGAATTAAAACACCTACCTTCACTTGAGACCCCTCTTTCAGTCTGCCAAAGCCTTCTGCAGCTGATTTCTNCCCAATTCCACTTCCTCTCTTCCCCTCATGGGAATTGGTCCTAAAAACACTCCCTATAAACTTCCTACACACCCCTGATCAATAACTTTTCATCTCAGAGACAGTTCCAAGAGAACCAACCTACAAGATAAACTGCCATTTGAGCCCTGGGTCTATGATCCTCACCTCTGGGTTTGACTTTTGTCTTCTCTAACCCTATGCATCCCAGGTACACAAATGCAACATATCTACCACACTCTTGGCCCATGTAGTCAACTTGACCCCCAGAGAAAAAGTGTGTTCATTATCCTGCCAGGGCAAAGATACTCCTTCAAGTGCAGAGTAATGGTACAATGTCTTCCAGTTTTCCCTGAAGTCCCATCTGGATTCAGCCTCTTCTGAGCTGANTCCTGCCATCCATCACAATAAAGCACACTATATTCACAGCCCTTTAACAGTCACAGTATGGCTATTTATGTCTTCAGGCTGCCAACATAGATNCCTCCTGGGGGTTCTCTATGATCTTCTGGGTCCCCAAGGACTTTCTGCCATAAGGAGCATGGTGGCTCATCTCTGAATAGAAAGATCCCAGCTGTTTTATTCAGGTGAGTGATGGGATAGTTCTATTACAAAGAAAGTCTGTTGGGGGAGATAGGAGAAAAAGGCCCAAAGCAAGGACATAGATTTCTCAAGTTCAAGTCAGCAGCAGAGCTGGGATCAGAACATATTTCTGCATCCTTTTTGCTCTACCTCACGCCTCCTTCCTAAGGCCCTCAGCTTTGCTTCTACTAAAATCCAGATAGAGCTGTAGGAAAGGGACCTGCTTTGTCCTTTATACCTCAGTAACATGGAACTCTGAATTATCAGCGCTATTAGAAAACAAGAATACAGTGTGGGACTAAAATGGAAATAACAGCAACTCTGTGAACACTGTATTTGGGTCCTTATAACTAGGCCCCCATCCCAGGTGGCAGGAAAAGATCAGGTAAATCACTGTTATCTACAATGATATGCAGCCACTAGCCTGAGGGGAAAAGATGTTCTAATCCTTCTAACACACACACACTTTAATCTGAGGTCTAGAATCTTGGATAGAGAAATACACATCAAGAAGTTCTGGAAACTGTTAAGGTAAAAGGAAGAATTTATACTTTTATCTATCTATCTATCTATCTATCTATCTATCTATCTATCTATCTATCTATTTATTTATTTATAACACCAGAATTAAAGCAGCCTCATTCCACTGAGCTGGAGTTTTAACAGTTGCAAACTGTTCCAACACTTAACCTTGGCCAGTTATGAGCATCAGTGGATATTGGTCAGGAATTCCCTACTGTACCATTATAGCTTCTTTTATTCTGGGATAACAATAAATAAGATAGAAGCCAAAACTATGACTCCTTCAAACTTCCCCAGTACTTAAAAAGAGAAAAAATGAAGAGCTACTGCAGTAAACTGATATGCATTCTGTCTGGATCTCCAGAACATATGAATTACCTTGTGTCAGAGGAAACATAAATTATGTAATTAAAAATGCTTGCCCCCAAGAGACCAATGTTTGGGCTGAAAAGCCTTTAGATCAGCAATCAAATCCTTTCTCCCCAATCTTTGTGGTGTACTGATATCACTGCACATTTCCGAAAGGATTTCTGCTGGATTTGGTGGAATTTGAAACCCGCTGAGTTTTGTGGACATGTAGGCATTCCAGAAATAGAAACAGATGTCACTCTTCTAGGTCTTTCTAGAGATAGCTTAGGTGGTACATATGGAGAAAAATCATCTCCATTTGCTCTATGGGGTGCTGAGAAAAAGATGGATCTAAAGTCCGGGTTAATTGGTGATTTATTTAGCAGAGAGCCATGGTGTAGAGAAACCTCCAGGGGATAACAAAATCATAGACAATCTTCTGTTATCGTAANAATTTATATTATTATTTCCTGTTTATGCACCCAGTGTAAGGCTCTCCCTACACCTCACTCTGNAAATAGTATCACTAAACATCTGGCTGGTGAAAACTAACAAGCACTTCAGGGTGTTCGTCTCCCTCCGTTATCACCAAGTCCTTCCCACTGCAAAACCCGCACATCTGCCCGCCCATTTTCCTCTATCTTGACTGCCCTAGCTAAAAGCCCCAATTCTGGCTTAGACTAGCTGGGCACCTCTGCTGTCCCTACATTCACTGCCCCTTCCCCACTAATATTTACACGCTAGATCTTCACAAACTAAATAAGGTCATGTCACTCTCCTTGTCGAAAGCCCTCCCGTTCCTTCACATTGTGTCTGGCACAAAAATCCAAACACACATTTGGTCCCTTAGTGAATTTAAGGACAGGCGCTCACTATTTAGCCCAGGCTGCCGTGGAACTGCGGGCTCTCCAGTTTCCGCTTCCCCAGGGTTGGGATTTACAGGCGCGTAACCACCCGAATTCCACCTCGGGCCTCTGCCTACCTTTTCTCACACCACCCTCTAGTCACACGGGCCATTTAGCAGGTCCCTGAACGTGACAATCTCCACTTTCTCTCTCCCCCCGGTGGCCGTTTCCTGTCTCTGCAATAGCCTGCACCTGAACCTCGCAGGACAGAGCTTTAGGATCTCGAGAGGCCTCTGTCTCGAACCGCCGTTGAGCCCACAGCAGCCCACAGCGCCGGGCTGAGCCGACGCCCCCTCAGGAGGACTGGGCAGAGCAGTCCTGGGCGCCGCCGGCCGGCGCGCGGTTTCGCTTCCGGGTGAGGGGCGGGCGGGCCAAGCAGTTCCG
>LZPO01066273.1:137365-152387 GCA_001675575.1 Neotoma lepida
CTGGGCAAGCTTTAGTGAAACATTTCACTATTAGGATAAGAATTTGTACCTCTATTTATGTTCAAGCTATCTGTATATTATCTCTCCTGCAGTTGTCGAATGTTTTAATAATAATAAAAAAAAAGATTCTCAGTAGAGAAAATGTCCCTATAGTATCTCTGGTTAAAAAAAAAAAAAAAAGATTTCCACATTCAACTATGTGCCTAAAACTTTAGATTATCTTCTTGGGTTTTTCACCTCAAAGCTATTTGACATCTTAGTCTAACTTTTAAGTTATTTTCAAAGCTTTGTTTTAGCTGTGATGCACTCAGAAACCTGAGACTACATCTTCCAACATTAAGGTTAAAAGAATTTAAGCTAGCTGGGCTACTGGGACTCACTTGTGTTTCTTTTTTTCTTTTTTTTTTTAATAGTTTACTTAATTTTATTTTATGTGCATTGGTGTGAGGGTATTAGATCTGGAGTCACAGACAGTTGTGAGCTGCCATATGGGTACTGGGAATTGAACCTAATCCTCTGAAAGAGCAACCAGTGCTCTTAACCTCTGAGCCATCTCTCCAGTCCCTCACTTGTTTTCTTAATCATTAACCTACGCCACAGTCTATACGGCTTCTCAATAGAAACTCATGCATTGTAGCAGTGTGACACTTCCTTGTATTTATTTTTATTCATCAAAACTCTGTATAAACTAACATTATTATTATCAATTAGACAGTACAGCTTAGGAAGAAATCATCTTCATAATAGTCCACAGGTAAAAATGCCCAGTAGAACGGGATGTTTCCATGAGATAAACACACTACATTACAGGCAGTGGAGATCCNCCACACCCAATCACACCATGCCAGATACCAGAGGAAGATGGCAGGGGCAAACATCCAAAGGCACAACAGAGGCAAAAGACATTCCAGGGTCTGTGGTCTCAGGGTCTAGCCTAAACCAAGATTCACCCATCAGAGAGCTTCCTCCTGGTGGGCTGACACCTTGAACTTCAATTGCCACCTGCTGCTCCTCTGACACAGCCACCACAGTGTCCCTTAGCAGTTTCTAGAGCTGGTCAAATTGAAAAGATTCTCGTATTCACTGTGTGGCCCAGCCAGATAGCCCACTATCCTGCCTCTGCATCCTGATCACTGGGATTACAAGGCATATGGCAAATTGGTCATCAGCTTTATCCCTGTTCCTATTTTAAATTCATTGAGGGGGAAATAATTAGGAGCTAAAATGTGATGTTAGTACTTATAAAGAGGATATTGATGACTGGCTTATTTGGGGACAAGCACTTTTCTACTACTAGATCCCAAAATGTAGAATTAACTCTCCAGTCCTAAGCAGAAGTGGGAATCTGTGCCTGCAGGACCTCTGGAGGGAAAGAACGAAGGTGTTTTCACAGGCAAAAACCTGGGCTACATATGCCTGGTTTTGTCTCATAACTAACAGATGAAGTCGCTCAATGCCTTCTCCATGCCCTCCCTGCTGCCCCTGTCTTTCATGGATAGAAACTTTTGTCTGTTTTTACTTAGAAAATGTCCAGCATTTCGTGAAGATATGTTTCCTTTTGTTCTCAAGTCTAAAGACTGGAAGATACTTGGGGAATGGAGAGACTTGAGAAA
Source organism: Neotoma lepida (assembly GCA_001675575.1). Lineage (NCBI taxonomy): Eukaryota > Metazoa > Chordata > Mammalia > Rodentia > Cricetidae > Neotoma > Neotoma lepida. The sequence goes on from LZPO01066273.1 coordinate 138,979, forward strand.
AGAGGTATCATTTCACTTCTGGTTCCTGCCATCTTCTCCAAAGGACACAGTTAAGTCTCACCTAGGCGACTGTGGCATAGTGGACAGTTCTCTGAGACTGGCACATTGTCCACATGTAGGTCNTGGCCTCTACGCTGGTTTAAAACATTAAAACGCACCTACCTAAGCAGACTCACTTATTAAGTATGGGGAAATTATTATTGAGTAATAATAACAAAGCCTTTTCTCTGAGCTGCAATAACTTCAGTGTTCACAGACACATGGCATGAAGCAGCTCTGTGATGTCATTGCTGAAGCCAGCCTACTCAGAATTTGTCCTGTCAGTCCCATGGGGACTTGTCGAGAGAGACAAAGTCTGATCACCAAGAGAGCAGAAGCCTCAAGAAGTGTTCTCTGCTTTAGGAAGCACCCATTATATTTCTTCATAAGTCTTTTGAGCCTTTCTCCAATAAAATCTTTTCTGTAAACTTTACTGAGGTACAATTTACATCATAACATTTACTCAATTTGTATATACAATTCAGTGGTTTTTAGTTTATTCACAAATTTGTATACCAGTATTACCATATCAATTTTAGAGTGTTTTCATTATTCCAAAAGCAAGCTCATCCCTCTTAGCCATCATCCGGAACTTCCTAGCCTTCAGGAACCACTAATCTTTCTGCCTAAAGAGTTGCAGGTTCTGGGTATTTTAGATAAGTTGAATTTTGTGATTGGCATTTTCAATTATATTTTCAAAGTTTATCCATATTGGACTTTAAAAAATACTTTTTGTTATTGAGTAATATTCCATTTTATCAATAAACTGCTTTTTATTTACCCATTCATTCGTTGGTAGAAGAAAATTCTGTAATGATAAAGTAGTCCACCAGTGTTCTTTTTAAAAGTAAAATGATGGAGCTGGAAAGATGGCTCAGTGGTTAGGAACACTTGCTGTTTTTGTGGAAGACCCAAGTTCAGTTCCCAGCACCTGTATCAGGTGGCTCACAACCACTTGTAACTCTAGCTTCAGGGGATCCAACACCCTCTTTTGGCCCCCACAGTCATCTGCACTCATGTGTACATAACCACACACAGATATACACATATATACGTAACTAAAAAATAATCTTCATTTTTAAATGCTACTCAGAACTTATCAAGTAATAAGAACTTTGGGTAAAATTCAAAGACAAGTCTTTTATAGTAGTCACAGAATATGCTCAAAGCTTGAAATCATTTGATACTGGATTTCACAGTGTAAACCAGATTTCCTAATATGAGATTAAAGTTCTGAGCAAAGCATTGATTTTTCCCTTTATGATCTTCCAGAATTCATTTTTTTATCAGTACCAACAGAGATGCAACCAGAGATTCAGTGTAATAGGCCTGAAAGTTTTGTAGCAAAAATTGGTACTAAGAACATGGACAGAAAGCAGAAGTAAGCAGAAATCGTTAAAAGAAGAAATTCAGAAGAGGAAATTACAAGTGATGGCTGGCAGTGTATTCATTAGGTTGGTGGCACCTGCCATGATCCCTCTTAAAACTGACTTAGTAGTAGTCACAAACATCAGTCCTCCACTATTTAGCCTAGAGTGACTAAACCAGTGTCGTTGCTTGACTCATTGTCTGAGAAATGAGGGTTTGTTTTAGAGCTACCTTGTAGTAAGATGGCTCAGTAAGATTCGTTTGTTTTGTTTTGTTTTTNGAGACAGGGTTTCTCTGTGTAGCTTTGGCGCCTTAACTGGAACTCACTTGGTAGCCCAGGCTGGCCTCGAACTCATGAAATCTACCTGCCTCTGCCTCCCGAGTGCTGGGATTAAAGGCGTCACCACCACCGCCCAGCGGCTCAGTAGGATTTGGAGGCAGACAGATTTAGGTTTGATCATGGAGTCTCTTTATTAGTTCCGTGATTTGAGGCATGTAATATCCCTCGGCTGTAAAATAGAGGTGATATACTTAGTTTAAAAGGTGATTTTTGTTTTGTTTTGTTTTTCAAGACAGGATTTCTCTGTGTAGCCCTGGCTGTCCTAAAACTTGCTCTCTAGACCAGGCTGGCCTCGAACTCAGAGATCTGCCTGCTTCTGTCTCTCAAGTGCTGGATTAAAGGCGTGGGACATCACCACCCGGCTCAAAAGATGGTAATTAAGGAAGAAAATGCAGCATGTGAGGAATCAGCATATTGTCTGATAAACAGCAAACGCCTGGATATTAGTCATAGTTAGTACTATTATATAGAAAGCCAAAACCCCTGGCTTTTTGAGGGTTTCTCTTTGCATTATCTGTCTTGTTTGTTTACTTATGCCCTGCCTTGTTCCAGAAAGAGACAAGACAGCATGGTGAGTCTGTAGTTGAATATTCTTGAAATCCAGCTGGGTCCAGTCTGGGTAGAAGGACTACACAGTAAGTGTAGTGGCAATATAAACTTAATGGGACACGTGTAAGGACCCAAACCAAGAGTGCCTTGGGTTTATGTGTATCCGGAACAGAGTAAAGAATTTTCTAGGTGAGAGGCAGCCAAGCATCGTAGGAAGCACGCACAGGTTTGGAACAAAGCACCATATAGTTGCATCCCATTGTCATTATTAGCTATGTTATTATTTTTAGATAGATTGCAAGAGTGTTTGTTTGTTTGTTTGTTTGTTTTTAAAGAAAGGGTTTCATGTATTCCAAGCTGAGGGTGACCTCCCAGGTGCTCGGTTACAGGTGTGGCTGTGGCCATCACTCTGGCTGAGAGAGTTCTTTAAGGATTTCTTTTGTTTGTCCACAGCTTTTGTAATACAAATGTGAATTTAGTTTCCCCACACTTCACTTCACTGCGTATACTTAGCCAATGGGCATCATATATAACATTATGGGGGACATTTGGGCTCGTAGTGAAATGTTATTCGTGAAATTGTTATTGCATTTAAATCAGAACTTAAGTAACCTACATGGGTCATTTATATATATATATATATATATAATATATAATATGTATATTATATATTATATATACTGACCTTCTGCCCTCCCCTCTGTTCCCCAGGAGCTCAGGTCGCACAGGGGCAGCATGTAGGTGTCATTTCATACAGCTTTACCTGCTCATGATGCTTGGGTTATCAAAATGTCTTCTTTCAAACTTGTGCTACTGGTGTTTTTTATTTGTTTGTTTCTTAAGTGCTTCCTAGAATTTCCTTGTCCTGCTAAGCAGCTAGCCCCTAAAAAGCTTAATAATTACAGAAGCCATTCCACTTTGTAACAACAGATTGGGATAATTTCGTGTTTTGACCATAGTCTAATAAAGAAGCCTGGCTAGGAGTCACTTTTCAGTAATGTTCCTGTACTGGTCTTGCTGCCTGCTCTGTTGTTAACCGCAAGTTACACTGAGTACTTGCCAGCTTTTCATCAAGCAAGTAGAATATGATGTTCCTCTGAGACTGCCTGCTTTAGAATTGACAGAAGAGACTGTATGTGTGTGTGCATGTGTCTGTGAGTATGCACAACCAGCATGTGTGATTTGCTTCTGTAAAGTTTCAGTGTATGACTCCAGTTCAGTTTTGAAGTAGACATTTCTTTCAATTACTCCTTTAATTGATTTATTTTTTAATTAGAAACATGCTGCACTTTATTATGTGACTCAGCTATAAATAAAATGTCACATTTGGCATTTTGACACTTGCTGCTGTATATATTGAGCAGAAAGGCAGCTGCTGACTTTTAATATAGATCTGTTCAACTAAGGGCCATATTCTATAGTCAGAGATGAAACGGGAGTAAAGAAAAGTGCAGTTGGGTGACTCAAAGAGGAAAATGGAAGAGCAATTTGTTACTAGCTCTTTGTTTGCAAGATAGTGTTTACCTTGTAGCATCGTTGGCTTAGCTTTCAACTATGATGATAGAAANTCTCTGTAAAAATAGACCGTGTTCAGCCGGGCGGTGGTGGCGCATGCCTTTAATCCCAGCACTCGGGAGGCAGAGGCAGGCGAATCTCTGTGAGTTCGAGGCCAGCCTGGGCTACCAAGTGAGTTCCAGGAAAGGCCAAAGCTACACAGAGAAACCCTGTCTCGNAAGACTGTGTTCAGATCACTTATGTCAGTCAGTTCACCAGCTTGCAATGGCAAGTCTGAAAAGTCTGAAGCCCCTCTTAGATTACCTAAAATGTGACCATTTCCTTTATAAAGTTCCATCATTTTGATAAAGCTAATCTTTATCTTTTTTTTTTTATTTTGCTAATCTTTATCTTACCATGAATGTTCCTTGCTGTTCCCATGGGTATTCCCTAAAGCACTGGACTTTTTTCTGTTCTCACAACAAAAGATATTGAAGTGTTTGTGGTTCAGAAGGAACTTGTACTGAATATTCAGAAGGATTTTTAAATTTAAAAATATTTCTTTTATTTTATGTGTATAGGTGTTTTGCCTGCTTGTATATTTGTGTACCTTCTGTGTGTCTGGTGTTTATGGAGGCCAGAAGAGGGTGTTGGATCCCTGGAACTAGAGTTACATATAGCTGTAAGCTGCCATGTAGGGACTGAGAATCAAATGTAGGTCCTTTCAAAAAGCAACCAGTATTCTTAATCACTGAGCCATCTCTCTAGCCCTGAATTTTTTTAGATTTATTTATTTGATGCATATGAATGTTTTGCTTGCATCTCTATATGTACGTCACTTGCATGGCTAGTGCCTGCAGAGGTCAGAAGACGACTCCAGATGCACTGGAGCTGGAGTTACAGAGTGTTGTGAGCCATATGTGGAGACTGGGAATTGAACTCAGGTCTTCTGCATGAACAACAGGTGCTTTCAACCACCGAGCCATCTGTCCAGCTCTTATTCAGAAGGATTATATTTAAGCATATGAAAGAAATCTCTATCCTTGAAATACTTGTATTCTGCAAAGATAAAATAGACCAGATGGTCAAAAAGAAAGTAGATTTTGAATATAGCAGGTGATACATTTAATAATGAGCTTTTTAAATGATCAAGAGGTCTCTGCAGCACTCAGCCTTGGAGGTGGGACGGCGTGAGTAAGGGAGGCGCAGCACAGACACTTACACTCCAGTCTACTTCTCTGCATTTCTGCTGAATTTATCTTTTCAGAGTACAAGTGTAATCATAGTAAATACTTAGCATAGCACTTTGTGACAGATACTGTTCCAGGCTTTATCTGTGTTAACTGATTTAATCCTCACAATATCCTTATATAAGTGCTGTTATTCACCCTGCAGAGAGATGGACAAGTTACAGGCTTTGCCCACATAGCTGATCCTGGCCTTTAACTATTGCATGTGTACTTGGACAGAAACCATGAGTATATCTACATCTGAGTACAAAAGGCACTCAGCAGTTGTGAGTGTGACTCCACTTTCCTTCAATCCTAGGTCCCTTTTTCTTCTTCCAGAACTCGGTATTCTAGCCGCACTCCATTACTATGTCCTAAGTACACTCTTTTTCGAGACAGGGTTTCTCTGTGTAGCTTTGGCGCCTTAACTGGAACTCACTTGATAGCCCAGGCTGGCCTCGAACTCACAGAGATCCGCCTGCCTCTGCCTCCTGAGTGCTGGCATTAAAGGCGTGCGCCACCACCGCCCGGCAGTACAATTCTCTTTTTATCTCAGAGATTTTGCTTATGTTTTCTCAGCCTACAAAGCCCTCATGTTCATTCTGGTCCCTATTTGATCTGCATCCTGCCCATCTGGCAAGCATTTTTGACTGACTTCTTTCTAAAGCCANAGTGATTTCTCCTTAACAACTTGCGCATTTCTCATGGTGCCATGCCTGTGTCATGGTTATTTGTGTGTTTCTTGCAATTTTTTTTTGTATAGATTTTTCTTGTTTTGGTTTCTTTTGAGACAATGTCTTACACAGTAGCTCAGTAAGTCACAAGCTGGACTTGAACTCAATATAATTTTCCTTCTTCAGCTTGCCTAGTGCTGGGATTTCAGATGTGAGCCACCACACCCAGCTATTACAGTACAGAATTCTTTTAAAGTTCCTTGAGAAAGGGGATGTGATGTGTTATTCTTTGTGTATTAGGTAATGTTCTGTGTAAGACTGCAGATGGCAGGAAAGAAGGAAGTATCATGGTTGACATAAAGATTTTGAACCAGAGTTGGAGAGTAGGAGTAGGAGTGTGCAGAGTGCAGTGACTGAGTGAGGCNTTTGTTTTAGATATGTTCTGCACGAAAGAAGAGGAAGAACACCCAAGGGGAAAGGGACTAGAATTCAGGAGAGAGGAGTTTCATATATATATAATATATGCATAGATATCAAGTTATTCATGTATCCATAGACTCTAATTTTTTTAGATACACCAGTTGATTTTCATTTGAAAAATAATGTATAGCTACCCTGTATCATTCTCAACTTTAAAACAATATAAGATGAAGCTAATGTATAGTTTGATTGATTGTCTTGGTCAATACTAGTTAGATTTCTAAACTAGCCCTTAAGATCATGCTGTAGGATAAATTTTTTTTGTGTTCCGCCCGGGCTCCCGCGTGGTCCCACAGCCGCTCAGACCCAAGTAAACACACAGAGCTTTATATTAATTATGAACTGTATGGCCATTAGCTCAGGCTTATTACTGACTAGCTTTACATTTAAATTAACCCATTTCTATAGATCTGTACTTTGGCTCGTGGCTTACCAGTACCTTCACATCTTCCTGCTCCTGGTGGTGGCTAGCAGCGTCTCCTGACTCAGCCTTCCTCTTCCCAGAATTCTCCTTGTTTGTTTATCCTCCCTATACGTCCTGCTTGGCTACTGGCCAATCAGCGTTTTATTTATCAATCAATCAGAGCAACACATATTCACAGCGTACAGAACAATATCTCCATCATCATGCAATATTTTAAAACCTTCCCCCTTTTGTTTCATGTCAGATAGGTAATGTGCCAACATCCTAACAAGGTTTGTTAGAATCACATGTCACTCAATGGCATGAGCATCCAATGATCACTCTTATGAACCAAAAAAGCAATCACTTTTAGCATATTCAAAAGAATAGGGTAAAGTAGCTTGTTTGTCTTTAGTTTATTCTTTAATCTACTGGTTTGATTTCAGAGCTTAAAACATTTGTTCTCTGTGGTACATATATTTGGTACAAACCAAAACTGAGGTTTTGGTTTGGTTTGGTTTGGTTTGGTTTGGTTTGGTTTGGTTTTTGTTTTCCAGACAGGGTCTCACTGTGTAGCTCTTCATGTCCTGGAACTTACTTTGTAGACCAGGCTGGCCTTGAACTCACAGAGATCTGCCTGCCTCTGCCTCCCAAGTGCTGGGATTAAAGGTGTATACTACTATGCCTGACTTAAGGTTTTTTGTTTTTGTTTTAAGTTAAACCCCCCCACCCCACACTTTTTTTTTTTTAATGTTTGTAGAGACAAGGTCTCATGTAGCTCAGCTTGGTCTTAGACTCACTATAACCAAAGATGAATGACCTTGAAATCTTTGTAAGAAACTCTTAAAAAATATTTTTAGTTATATGTATGTGTATGTATGTGCACATGAGTGCGGGTGCTTGTGAAGACCAGAGGCACTAGATGCCCTTGGAGATGGAGTTAATGATGATTGTAAGCCACCCAACATGGTGCTGGGTCTGAACTTGGGCCCTCTGCAAAAGCAGTGCATGCTTCTATCCACTGAGCCATCTCTCCAGCCCTGTAATGACCCTTATGGACCAGTAGAATGGGCTGCTTTTAGAATTCCATTCTGGAAAAGACTTGAATGGATTTTGGATCAGAAGACAAGCCCTCCTTGTATGTCACATCATGCTGGGAAGTTGAGAGGACTATTTCTAATATCCACCTATAACCATTTACAGTCACACTGGTAGTCAGTGTACAATATCTGCTTTAAATGGACCAACTTACACTTAAGATTTAATGTTCTTGGTGTGAATACCTTCCCTGTTATCAGGGATGGCAGGTGCATTGTGAGTTTTCCCCCACTGTGCTATTTCTTTTATTTATTTTTTTGCCTCTGGAAGTGGTTGACAATACTTTTGTCCCTATTTAGCTCAGAGTTAACTAAAATAGTGTATTGCTTCTCCTTCATCTCTCACTGTTCTCTGCCCTCCTTCTTAAGAGCCAGTTGCAGCAAATTCCCAGCCTGACTGTTGAAGCGGTTCATACCCAGTTGAGAAGTGCCATTCTCAGTGTTCAGTTCCCACTGACTTGATGCACGGCCTGCTCCTGAACTCAGCTGCTGTTTTTCTGACCTGGTGGTTTTACTGGGTGTTTTTGGAGAATCCATTCACTTCTGTAATAAACATGACCATCTTTTGCCCGTGTTGATACAGACTACAGGGACAGTAGCCCGCTTTCTCTTAGCCTCCTGCTCTTTTAGACATCCCAGACACTCATTAGCTGTGTGCTTTTCTGACAAGCCCTTGCCCTTTTCCCATGCTGCCTTGGAATTCTAACTTGTCTGTCTGTGTGCCTCAATTTTCAGTCACTTCAGTGGGCTTGAAAGATAAATAAATCAACAAATAAATAAGTCAACACTTTAATAAATGTTGATTGAGTTTATTGACTAAGGCAGTTGATTTGGACTAATATTCATACTTGCATACATACACAGGAGATTCAGTACATATCTGTCTAGTATCTTTAAAATTTTTGTTAATCATGGGGAAGTATGATATAGTGATTTTCCTAGGGATGCATATTTTTTAGTTACATCATAAAAGGTTTATGTTCTGTGACACTCATTTATAGCAAGAACATGTATGTGGTTAGCTAAGAATGCAAGAGGAAGGGATAGTAAAGCACATTGTAATCCCCGCATTTGGGATCATAGGCAAGGAGGAGCGGTACAAGTTAGAGGCTATCCTGGTCTGCACAATCCAGGCCAGCTAGGGATTCAAAGTAAGACTGTATTTGCAGGGTGGGGGGATAAATTGCTCATGTTTACACTCAAATAGCAACGTCTAGAGGCAGGGCTCTTTAAACATTGCGCTGGGACCCCACATATATAGATGTATTTGTTATTTTCGTCATTGCTTTAACAGTATACCTGATAAAAGCAGCTTAAGAAAGGAAAGGTTTGTTTTGACTTACAGTTTAAGGGTTCAGTCCATCATGGCAGGGAAGGTAGAAGCATGAAGCATTCACGTTGCATCTGCATGCAGGAAGCAGAGAGATGAACTCTGGTTCTTATCTCCCCTTCTCTTTATTCAGTCAGGGACCTTTTCTCATGGAATGGTGTCATCCACATTTAGGATAACATCAATTCTGATGTCAGTTAACCCACCTAAAACTCCTTATAGACATACCCAGAGGTTCATCTCATAGATGATTTAGACCCTGCGAAGAAGATAACACNAAGCACCACAGTAGGCATGTGGNAGAAGTATGCAATTCAATTATAATTAGTCACACGTATTCTAAGATTTATTATAATTATGTATATGTATGTGTCTGTTTGTACACAAGTGCAGTGCTCACAGAGGCCAGGAAAGGGTGTGGGATCCCCTAGAGCTGGAGTTACAGGCGGTTGTGAGCTGCCAGACAAGGGTGCTGGGAACTAATCTCAGGCTCTCATATTGTTAACCATTGAGCCATCTTTCCAGCCCCAAGACATTTATTTTTAAAATAACCCTTTAGTATACATATAATTTCACTGTGTAACAGACAAAAGCAAACTTACATACTGATGAGAAGNATGTATTTATTTTACATGAAGAATTCCATCTTGGCTGAATATTTGCTACTGTAAGACATAGAGCATCATCAACATTTTCAGTTGCTCAATATTTTGATTTGATGATTGTCAGTGCTGGGAATAGATAACACACAGTACAAAATGGCAGAGGTAGGTTCTGCCGTTTCAGGAGTGGTTGGCGATTCTGTCCTAATCCCAAGCCAAAATTCATTTAATGATTTTCGTTAATGACAGTGAAGTCAGCAACTCAAAACAGTTTTTAAAATCAAACATTCTGACACAAAGTAATTCAAAGATAACTTAATTTGATAACTGCTGAAGAATGATAACAGGCAAACACTAAAAGTCTTTGTTTCCCACTGAGTTCCAAAAGGTCTGTGTGTACAGTAAAAGCACCACAGTCCTCAACATGGAGGGGTCTCTGAGCTGAGCTGAGGTGTCTCCAGCAGTGCCCTTCGCTTTGTGTGGGAAGATGGCATTCAGGGCAGAATGTGCATGTGTTTAGAAACGAGGGTGCAGTGCACAGGCCAGTGTGGCTACAAACACCTCAGCCTCGTTGTGTTTGATGTATGTTTATTGGGTTTTCAGAAACCTTTTACTGTTACCAAAAAGATTTAAGGCCCCGTATTCAGTTACCTACATTGTAAAAGCCGGTATCTGGAGCTTGAGCTCAGATTCTGCTTAGGCCATTCCTTAACGTGTGATCATGGGCAACATAACTCAGAGGTCTGTTTGAGGATTACAAATATGCACATATATAAAACCCTACAAGCATCTGTGTTAGCTAAAAGTAATGGGGGAGGGGGGGTTTGAAACAGGGTTTCCCATGCAGCTCTGGCTGCCTTAGAACTCACTCTGTAGACCAGGCTGGTCTTCAACTCACAGAGATCCTCCTTCCTCTTCCTCCCAAGTGCTGGGATTAAAGGCGAGCGCCGCCACCACTTAGCATTCTTGACGATTCTTAGCTGTAGTCTTTTCAGTAGCCGTAAGCAGCTGTCTTAGAGTTGACTATAAATACTGTGTACTTTTATGTTGTAAGTGTAAATGTCACCGTACTGGAATATTGTAGCTTATGGAGAACTTATATGAGAATAGAGCCACTACTTTAGTGAATTAGAAGGGGTACTTTCTGTTTGAATTGTGTATATATTTCATATGTTCAAAAACTTAAAAACTGATATAAAAAGGAAATTCTAATATTGAATACAAATTAAAATCGGGTAACATGGGCTGGAGTGGTGGCTTAGATGTTAAGAGCACTGACTGTTCTTCCAGAGGTCCTGAGTTTGTGATGGCTCACAACCATCTGTAATGAGATCTGGCGCCCTCTTCTGTATACATAATACATAAATCTTAAAAAAAAATCGGGTAACCTAAGTATATACCAAATTGATATATAATTATTAAGGAAGAAATTTAGCTCATTTAACTTAAATAAAACTTGATTACAGGAGACAGAGGCAGACAATCTCTCTGAGTTTGAGGCCAGCCTCGTCTACATACCAAGTTCCAGGACAGCCAGAGCCACATAGAGAGACCTTGTCTCAAAACAACAGCAAAAAAGTACTCAATTACAAGTATTTATTTCATTTGTGTAGGGGGAGGGTGTACATGTGGAGATCAGAGCACAGCTTGTGGGAGTCAGTTCTCTCCTTAGACCACAATGTAGGTCCTGGGAATCGAACTAGGTTGTCCGGCTTGGCAGCAACAGCCTTTACCTGCTGAGGTGACCTGTGACTTTTGGACGTAGAATTTTGGTTGTATTCGCTTAATGGCATATCACCTGAGGACAAAAAGAATTTCAAAAAATATTGACCTCTGTAGGTAGCGGTCCTCCTGCAGCAGCTCTGCAGTGCAGTGGAAGCCCATGCTCAGAGAAGGGAATCTCCTGCATTGTTTCCGATGAGTCCTGCCCAGCACCCTGCTCTGTTTAGTACTCCCCTTCCTGTATTTGGAAGCATTGGGACCACAGTTTTGAACCCTCTTTAAAGGGTCTCCTTTCCTTTAAGAATTTCATTCCCCAAGCTGGGCATGGTGGCGCACGCCTTTAATCCCAGCACTTGGGAGGCAGAGGCAGGCGCAGATCTCTGAGTTCGAATTTAGCCTGACCTATAGAGTGAGTTCCAGGATAGCCAGGGCTATATACAAAGAAATCCTGCACTGCCACCCTCTCAAAAAANAATTTCATTCCCTGCAATCATGCCCACCTTTTAAAACTCTGCCTTCCCAAATTAAAGATGATTTAAGATGTATACTCTAAGTCAGTATAAGTATACTCTAAGATGACCTGACAGTTGTGGTCTCCATTCTCGTTCCTTCTACTTCACTGACAACTAGTTTCCTGAGCTTTAGCTAGTGCCAAAATCATTTATTTTTAGATATATCTGATGCCAATAACTAAGTGAACTTTTATGTTATGAGCTGCATTATCATAGACAATAATTTATTGATGATTGGGGTCCTTTGTGATTGTGTGAGACAATGTAGAGACATAGGAAGGGAGTGGTGAACAGTACAGTTGGTGGATCTGTGTTTTTTACATGAGCTTGTGGGAATGGATAAACTGATTATGAGATGGTTCACCCATTAAGGAAGACAAATAAAATAGTGATGAAATCAAGGTGTACTAACCAGTTGTTAATGAACTCTGTCCTGTGGAAAGGGGATGACTAGGTAAAATATAAATAACTTGGGTAGCCAGGCCACTGCTGGGGATTGTACTGAGTAAATTGATGGGAGGAACTGAACTGTTGAAAATTTGGTTGGCTGTTTCTTAAAGTATTTTATGTGATAAGTCTCCAAACAATTTTTTAAATTACATTATTTTGAAAAATCTCTTCTTTAAAGAAGAATCAAATGGAATTTTTTTTTAACTACCCCGAGAAGTCATTACAGTGTGTGGCTCTAATAAGTAATTCTATGTAATATATCAGAGAAATTGTCATGATGCTCTAGGCCCAAGATTTCTATACAATTTTAAAAGGAAGTAAGATTGGCAACCATATTAATTTGAAAATGTGCTTTTTGCCAGAACTGAAACTATAAAGTAGTAGTATACTTCTTTTATTAGGTTGAATTTTTAAGCACTAGATTACTTTAGAATTTTCTGTCCAAAATAGCTCTTAATGGGTAATGTCCCACTTTGTGGATGTCAGTGTTGATGGAACATCTTTGTTGAGGTTTCTAAGGTTTTGACTTTGGATAGTAAAGAAAAACCAAACTGTTCTGCCCAGATATTCCCAAATAAACTCTGAGCACAGCTGTGGAAGCAGACCTGGTACATTTCCTAACCAGTTCTTCCAAGCTAACACCTAAGTACTTGTTATTGGGTCCTCGGTCAATTATTTTGAGAGTTACATGAGCCTGTGTGGAACATTTCATACTGTGGNTCTACGGAAGCACTCAGTACACTGACAGCTGTTATCCCTTTCTCTCCAACTTTGTGACTGATTTTTGAGTGGCCTTTATTTTCTTTATGTGTACGTGTGTGGTATGTGTACGTGTGTGTATGTGTGTTCATGTGTGTGCAGGTGTGTTTTTGTACCTGTACATGTGTGTGGAGACCTGAGGTTGAAGTTGGAAGTCTTCCTCAATCACTGTTCACCCTATTCATTGAGGCAGAGTCTCAGCTGAACCCAGAGAGCTCCTATACAGCTAGTCTCTCTAGCCATCTTGTTCCTGGGATCCCCTGTCCCCACCTTCAGGATGCTAGAATTACAGGTTGGCTACTGTGGTCACATGACACTTACATGGGTTCTTAGAATCTGAACTCCAGTCCTCATGCTTGCA
>LZPO01066273.1:152512-179983 GCA_001675575.1 Neotoma lepida
CCACCTTCAGGATGCTAGAATTACAGGTTGGCTACTGTGGTCACATGACACTTACATGGGTTCTTAGAATCTGAACTCCAGTCCTCATGCTTGCACAGAAAGTGCTCTAACCACTGAGGCATCTCCCCAGCCNGNGGTGGCCTTTATTTTGGTATTAGCATTTTAAGAGAGTTGAGGACAGAACTAGTTTTTTTCTGAACTGAAACNCTTGAGATCCCACTTGAGAAGTGAGAAAGAAAACCGCTAAACACCTACTCCATTGTGCANCCTCNGGAAGACTGAAGCTCTAACTTGTNCCTGCCCTGGTCCCTGCCTTCAGCAACTCTGCCTCAGTCTGAAAATGTCTCTGTTCCTTTGGGGATACTTGCTAGGCTAAGCCAACAGATCATCTCCAGGGTCTTTATTATGGCTGGTTAACTATAACCCTTGGGTAGGACATCTGAATACAGTTTTCATTTTGAAGTCATTATACCTGCATGTTTCTAGAGTCACTGTGAGTTGTTACTTTCCTAGGTCTTACCATCCATCCGATTCAAGAAATTTATGGTCTCTCACTGAGAAAGCAAAAGTATATATAGGTGATAATCAATAGAAAATTTTACTTTAAACTATGCAGATTTTCCATTCTTGTTTTCAAGTTTCCAAAATAGAATCATTATACTGAGCATTTATATGCATGTGTGTGTATACATTGATTCTTCAGTGTCCATAGATTATTGGGTTCAGGAGCCACAGCCGTGATGTACAAATCTGTTATGTAAAACTGCAGACTATCTGCTTATAAGCCAGACCATCCTTCTGTTTGCTTTTTCATCTCAATTACTGATACTGCTTAAGACAGTGGAAATGCTGTGTGAGTAGTTGTGCATTGTATTGTTTTAGGGGTTATTGCCAAGGAAAACTATAAACCTTTAGTGTCTTCAGTGTAGGTACATTTTGTCCCCTGACCCTCTTGGATATTTTCAATATGGGGTTGGTTGCATCTAAGGTTGTGGAACATGTGGATACTGTACACATTTATATTTATATGCAAATGTATGTGTGTTCATGTGTGTGCAGGTGTGTTTTTGTACCTGTACACATGTGTGGAGACCTGAGGTTGAAGTTGGAAGTCTTCCTCAATCACTGTTCACCCTATTCATTGAGGCAGAGTTTCAGCTGAACCTAGAGAGCACCTATACAGCTAGTCTCTCTAGCCATCTCATCTAGCTCCTGGGATCCCCCATCCCCACCTTCAGGATGCTGGAATTACAGGTTGGCCAGTATGGCCACATGACATTTACATGGGTTCATATAAATACTGTACTCATACATATGCAGTATATATAAATGTTTTATTGTAACTATTCAGTTGCATACAGTAGAAGTTTTAATGTATGTGTTGTAATCATTGCAGAACTCTGGGATTGAGAAAGAATTTTTAACCCTAGAAGCACACAATTAAATACTCTAAAAATCTAAGGCTATTTTACACTTATTTCTGAAACTGCTTCCTTCTATAACTGACATCTTAGCATACTGAGTCTGCTTTTGGAATTGTTATATATAATTTACTTAGTGGTATTTCTTTTAATTTTGCTCTTTCAAAAACTTTGCTTTTCAAAAGGCTGTAGATCACATAGCTCTTGCTCTGCGTTTACCCTGCAGTAGCTTTCCCTCCCCTGTGAACTTGCTTGAGTGAGCACATGTCACCAGAGCATTTCTTCCCCTGCCCTTCTGGAGTGTTCATGCTTTTAAAAGTCACAAAGGCAGATTGTTTAATGCACATTCTTGACATTTTAAATACCTCTGATTTTGAAAGCTTTCTTTCTCTGAGCTGTTAGATTTAAGCATGATTCATAAAATGAAAGAGGGTTCCTGTAGTTCTTCCTCGGTCAAGTTGCCATTTAGGTCTTCTGGTCCTGTCATGGATCTGGTGGGGAGAAGTCAGCTCACCTTAATGTCATGTGTGTCACTGCTGGGCTGTGGTTTAAGGAAAGCTGCTTTGCCTTTGCTTAGAACTCTTCTGTTTTAAACTTTCCCATTAATTTAGACTTCAGAATATGATTTAACCATCAGCTGACCTGGAACTCTACACACTGAAATCTGCTTGAAAGGAAAAATGCTATTGTATTTTCAAAGGCTTTTAGGCAGGTATTTGGTCCTCTGGTAAGGAATTTCTTAATTATCAAATTGCTAAACATCTTCACAAAAACTACTGGTAGTGTAGAAAGATGATTTCCTCAGCTTCCTCCTGCCATAAGCTCATGCTTCTCTATCCTACCCCCAAATTCTGAAATTTTCCTGGCAAAATGCTTTCCAAGTCCATTAAATATGGAGAAAATCTATACAAAGGCCATCACATGTTATTTCAGACTCCGGATGGAATCTATACTAACTGTCCTGATTCATCATTGATAAGAATGCCCCAAGCTAGTATTCTCTTGGGTTTAATTTTGCAGACCTTCCCGTAAGTAGATATTTACAACCTGTCATGCATCACTGCAGGAGAAGATTCAAATATGAAGAAGTATTTGAAAATCAAAACTGTATTTTCCTGCTATCTTTTGGACATGACATAGCCGTTGCAGTCAGGAACTCCCTGCAGCTGTGGCTACCTGCATTAAGACCTGCACAAGATCAAGGCAACAAGATTAGTCAGCATTCCAACAAGCAGTACCAATTAGACTCATTGGAGCACAAAAAACATGGGGAGGGAGGCTGGTGGGGGTGGACATGAAAGGAGGGGAGGGACATATGTTAGAAGTAGGAGGAGAGTGGGATGGGGAGGTGGAGAGGGTCAAAGTACATAGTGTGGTGATTTGCATGAAAATGCCCCATAGGCTCCTAGGGAGTGGCACTATTGGGAGGCGTGTCCCTGTTGGAGTAGGTGTGGCCTTGTATGTCACTAGCTGTGGGTTTTGAGGTTGCAGACGCCCAAGCCAGATGCAGTGTCTCTCTCTTCCTGCTGCCTACCAATTCAGGTGTAGAACTCTCAGCTCCTTCTCCAGCACCGTGTGTGCCTGTGCACCATCATGCTTCCTGCCATGATGACAGTAGATTAAACCTCTGAACTGTAAGCCAGCCCCAGTTAGATGCTTTCCTTTATGAGTTGTGGTGGTCATGGTGTCTCTTCACAGCAATGGAAACCCTAAATAAGACACAATGTGCCAGGCGGTGGTGGCGCATTCCTTTAATCCCAGCACTTGGGAGGCAGCGGTAGGCGGATCTCTGTGAGTGTGAGGCCAGCCTGGGCTACAAAGCAAGTTCCAGGACAGCTAAGACTTACACAGAGGAACCCTGTTGGGGCAGGGGGTTGAGGAGAGACACATTGTACACATGTTATGAAACTGTCAAAGAATAAGTAAAAGTTACTTAAAATCTGTTTTTCCAGTCAGTTTAAACATGGACATNTCTGAAAAACACTTATCCATATGAGACAGATCATTATTTTTCTATTTCAGAATTTGCTTAGAATGTCTGAACATTAACTACTTCATGTATTTTGTTAGTCAAGTTATGTGTCAGTACTTTTCTCTTTACCATTAAATATTTCCAGTATTATGTGACTTCTTGGAAGGGGACTTTTTTTTAAAAAACACTTATAATGACATGACAAAGGATCACAAAAGAAATGATTAGTTTATCCTAATCTTCAAAAAGTACTTATAATTTACTTTCTGTAGGCCCAGACACAAGAAAATAGGCCCAGGCTAATGAGTGATCCAGACAACTAAACAGGTCATTGGAAAGCCACTGAGAAAAGCACTAAGATAGTTATAGCTGCCCATTGCTGTAGAAGCTCACTGATTACCTTTGAGGCATGGAAGGTTAGTAATGGCTACAAGACAAATGATAGTTTTCCTTCCTTTAAAAAAATTAAATACATGTATTTATTTTTTAAATTAAAATAGTTACATCATTTCTTACCTTTCCTCCCTGCCACCCCTTTCATATATCCTCCCTCCCAAATTCATGGCCTCTTTTTAATTGTTGTTATTACTTAAATGTTTTTTAAAATTATTTTTTAATGATTGATTTTATGTTATTATATGTGCATTGATGTTTTGCCTGTGTGTATGTCTGTGTGAGCGTGGCAGACCCCTGGAACTGGAATTATAGGCTGTTGTGAGCTGCCATGTGGGTGCTGGGACTTGAACCTGGGACCTCTGGAAGAGCAACCAGTGCTCTTAACTGCTAAGCCATCTTTCCAGCCCCATGTAAATGGTGTTTTGTTTTGTTTTGTTTTTTTGAGACAGGGCTTATCTGTATCTCTGGCTGGCCTGGAACTTGCTTGTAGACCAGACTGGCCTCAAACTAAAGGGATTCATCTGCCTCTGCCTCCCAAATACTGGGATTAAAGGGATGTGCCATCATTGCCTGGCTTCTACATATATGTATGAATTCATGAATAAGGCAATATCTAAAGATTGTATATAAATTAGCCAAAGAAAGAAGGGACATAAGTGTNCGGGTAGAAGGAAACATGCATGCAAGGCCTTAGAGGCTTCTCCACCCCCAGCTACATTTTCATGGAGAAAATTTGGACGCTTGGTGTGCTGCTGAACTGTAGTGTGAAGGCTGGCATCAGTGACAGTGGACGGAGAAACAAGGACTGGACCATGAAGAGCATGGTTTTATTGTAAGCAGATTTCTGAGATACATTCATATGCCATTCAACACATACATTAAAATGTAGAGTTTATTATTTTCTAGTTTCTGTATTCACAGCTGTAGATCCAGCATCAATTTAGATTTAGCCAATTATAGAGCACTATCATTATTTCAAAAAGAAGCCCTGTGCCCTTTAGTCACCACCCCCACCTACCCCAGCTCTAGGAAGCTATTTAATCTACTCTCTGTCTCTCTGTTTTCCTACCTTGTATAGTTCATATAAATGGAATCATAATAGATGGTCTTTTATCACTGGTATCTTGCATAACATTTTCAGGTAGTGTCCATATTGTAGCATGCATCAAAATGTCATTTCCTTTTGTTGCTATTCATGGATACATTCTACAGTTTTCTTATTCTAACTGGCACCTTATTGTTAATGGATATTTGGGTTATTCCACCTTTTGTGGCCATTATAACGATCCTGTTATGAACATTCATATCCATACACATTTTCATATGGACAGAGATTTTTATTTCTCATGCATATATACCTAGTAGTGATATTGCTGAGTAGTGTGGTAATTCTCCGGCTATTCAAGGAATAGCAGGCCTGTTCCAGTGTGGTTCCAGTCACTCTTATACTTGCCTATGAGTAATGTGTGAAGCTGACAGTTTCTTTTTTATTTTCTGCAGTTTGAATATTATATATGTATGTATAGACTTTGTCCTCCTTATTTCTGTGGGTTTTAAGGGCTTTTAAAGGAGATTTGTTATTTATTTATTTACTTATTTATTTTTTTAATGTGTCTGTATTTGTGCTCCTGTGCATTTGAGTGGCCAGAAGAGGGTGTCAGAGGCCNGATGAGGACAATAGATTCCTTGGAGCTGCAGTTACAAGCAGTTGTGAGCTGCCTGACATGATTGCTGGAAACTAAACTGATCTCTGAGATAGCAGCAAGTGCTGTTAATTGCTGTGCCATCCCTTTATCTGCTAGAGGTTTCTTAAGTAAGGCCTGAGCCCTGCTGTTCTCTAAGTTGTAATGTGTAGGAGCCCTGTGATGAGATGGAAGGGTTTAGAAGTGTTCTGTGACTCTTTGGTCCTGTAATTAGGTCACAGTCTTAGTAATGTCTGTCTTCTGGGTCGTGGCCCTCACAAGTGTTTCCTCATCCTTTCCCCTCTGAAACAGGAGACTAGAAGAGTTGGCTCTTTGGTTAAGGTGTGGTAAAGCACCTTCTTTTTTGAGATTGATGTCTAGTTAGGTTCTGATAAAAAGATTTCTTTTAAGTCAGATTTTTTTTTTTTTTAAGAACAGATATTCTGGGCTTATTTCAGTACAGCTACTTTTCCCTTTCACTGGTTATGTGTATGAGGCAATCTCTTGTTGATCACTGTGAGAACCCAAAAAAGCTCCTAGAGATAAACTCAACAAAGTCAGCTCCTCTCACCTCAGCCTGGGTTCTCTTGGGATTTCCAGCTCTCAGATCTTGACCACACAGTTTTCAGGAGCCTATCCGGTTACAGCTCGGGCTTTCTTCTCCATGGCCAACTTTTCATCCCAGTTCTGTTCTGTGAAATAGGCTCTTGTCTCGTAGCCTGGAGCTAACTTGTGACTCACTTGCCTCAGCACCCCTGCCTCCGAGATCATAGACGTTACCACCACATAGAAATTCTGACGCTTCTGCCCTAATAAACTTACTACAGCTGTCTATCCAATTTTACAGGTGCTGGCTTGCCCTGTAACCCCAATTCTCTGATGAATCTAAGAACTGTTGACATTTTGTTTGTTCAGCTCTTTCTTTGTTCTGTGAGTGAAAATAAGCCCCTTCCATGCCTGACTGGAAATGAGAAGAAGTTAATACTTACTTTGTTTAGTTTATACCTATGGTTTTTCTTGTGATTTGGGAGAGTTACTGTTGTAAAGGCATCAATTTCTTAAATATTGGCATATTAATTGCTCTCGTATATAGGAATACACTTTGTTTTGTATGTTGATCTTGCTTCCTGTGAGTTTATTACTTCTGATAGTATTTTAAAGGATTTAATTTTCTTTCTTGATTGCTCCAGCTAGGATTTCTAGTGCAAACATCCTTATCTTACTCTTGGTCTTAGAAGGAGAATGTTTATTCTCTCTGCATTAAACATATTAGCTGTGGGTTGGTTGGTTGGTTTGTTTGAGACAGAGTCTTACCATGAAGCCCAGGTTGTTCTTAAGCTTCTGGTTATTCCCCTGTCTCAGTCTTCCAAGTCTCTGTTGGTTTGGTTTGTTGTTGGTGTTTGTATAATGTTTATTTGATTGAACAGGTTCATTTCTCTGCCAGACATAGTGGTAACATTTTTATAAAAGTCTGTACTCTCAGTACCACTATTGACAAGTATATTTTGTTTGCTTACTTTTTGAGATAGGGTATCTAAGCTATCCTGGAACTCACTAACTAGTGAAAGCTGGCACTCATGGTGATCCTCCTGCCTCACCTTCCAAGTGCTAGAATTACAAGCATGAGCTATCATGTCCAGCAGATAACAGTGACTATTCCACAAACCATTTAGAGCTCCTCAGTTGTATTTGTACTCATTTCTGTTTATTATGAAATTGAACATGGTTTCATCACCCGTGTCTACAGGCACAGTAAGGATGAGGACATAGTGTTACATGTATCCATGGCTTATTCTTCTTAGTTCTGAACAGAGTTCCATTGTATAAATATACCAGAGTTTAACCATTGACCTGCCTGTTTTCCTGTTGCATCCCAGCACCCAGAACAGTGCCAGTACATAAAAGGCATCGTGTGTGTGCGTGCGTGTGTGTGTGTGTGTGTGTGTGTGTGTGTGTGTTTGGCATTCAGTGTACATATGTATGTAAATATGGGTAAAATAAAATAAGGAAAGATACCAAGTAAGAAATTATTTTAATAATTTCAGAATTAGAATGTAGTGACCTAGGCAGGAATGATAGCAGCAGGAATGGGAGGAAGGAATAAATAAGGAAAATTACAAACAAAAATGATTTTTAACGAATTAGAGGAGACTGTAAGCAATAAAAGTGGTTCCAGGATTTCTAAACTGGATGGTTAGTGCTGTAATAGTCTTGCTGTTGGTGCCTTTATTTCCTTTTATAGCTTTTATAGCCAAGACTTAGAAGAGAGCCCAGAATATAATGATGGGCAGTAAATATTTGAATGAGTGATGAATGAGCTAATGAATGAAAAAAGAGTAAAGGAAATCAGGAGGATATATCTTAGATGCTTCATATGCTTAAAGTCACAATAGGACAAATGAGGAATAGGGCTCAGATCCTGGAAAGGAGGGCCCAGGCCTTGCAGGAGTTAAAAGTGGTGGTCTTAGAGACAGAGCAGCAGAAATGTAGAGGGAAGTACAGCACTAATTTCAGAAAGGAAGCCATCGGCGTAGACACTGATGGAAATGCCTGGAGAAGATTGAAAGGACACGGCGGAAACTGGCAGGGANGGAACAGCAATGTAGTCAGAGTAACACTGCAGAGTGTGAATGTGAGCAGGGCAGATGAAAGAGAGNCATTGTGTGATCCGAGGTAGACACCCTCANGGGTGGTGCAGTTTGCCTTGCTTTTTGTTGTTGTTGTTTTGTGGGGAGGGGGCAATTCTGTTGATGTTTTCAAAATCATCTAAGTATATTAGAAAGAAGAAAGGTTTATTAGTCTATGACAGCTGTCAAATTGTAATGTGTACAAGACTTAACATGGGCATTTTGTTTAAAATGCAGGTAATTAACACTCTCTAAAGAACCCCAGTAGATCAGGAGGCCTAAAATTGACATTTCTCTAGCAAATAAAAAATAAATACCCAAGGAATTCTGACACAGTTGAGCACTAAGACTGCCACTAACAGTGACCCAGGGGATGAGGAGTGACACAAAGAGATGGGTGTGAAAGGCGTTCATTTGAAAGTTAAAGTGTAAGGACCGAGCTTTAGAAGAGGAAACCATCCTTCATGAAAACAAACTGGGGGAGGTGATGCCAGAAGTTTTGAGATGAGGTCCTGAACATCACAAGTTTCCAGATAGAAAAGGCAGATGAAGTCTCGTTATTTATATGACCTTGATTGTATCTTTCCTTCTGTCTGTCTGTCTGTCTGTCTGTCTGTCTTTCTTTCTTTCTTTCTTTCTTTCTTTTTTGTCTTTTTCCTATTTTTTAACTGAGGATGAGTTGTCTTCTCGGACAGCACAGAGTATCTGAAGAACAGGGAAGGTTTGGATCAACTTCAGTAGACAACGCAAGGGAGCCAATGAAGGATCCTGAGCTTGGGCCAGCAGTGCTGGAGTTCTGTACCTGAGTTTATGGGTGGACTCAGTCAGTAGTTAGCTGGCCTTGACAGTTCTTCCTGGCTCCATTCATCGGACAGTTTCCACCACAGCAACATATGGTTATGTGTTGATCCAAGACTAATCAGGGGCTCCCTTTCACACAAGGCAGCTGAGTGTTGTTTATGTTAGGTTGTAGGTGCTGAATGTGATACAAGTCGAGGTGGTTATGTATTGTGATTCTTGAATTTATAATCAAGGGACATGTTAAAGTATATGATTAGTTTAGGCTTCAGACATTCTGAAATATCAGGCATGTAAAAACTAAAGTGGAAAACAGTTATGTAGACTGCAGCTCATTGAAGGATGAAGGAGNGGATGGCTCCTGCCCCTCCAGATTAGGGGCCAGAAATACTTGGTTTGTATTGTTGGTACAACTTACCAATATTAACAATAACTAGTTTTTAAACTATATCTGTGTGCCAGCCATTGTTCTTAGCTTTTTTACAAAGTAAATGTATTGAAAGTCCTCCAGCAACCCATGAAGTGGTTGTTACCATTTTATAGAGGAAAAAAATAAGGCAAAGAGGGTAAGTAGTTTGCCCAGAGTTATAGAGGGAGTCCAAGGTCTGCTTGCTATGCTGTGCTGCCTTTAACTGGTCCTTGTGTTAATGATAACTTTCAAACAGCTTGGCAAGCTGTTCCACATTATCTGACAAGTTTGTGTGTAACAGCAAACATATAACCAAATGAAAGGAAAAAGTCCATTCTGGGGTGATTGTAATTAATTCATAGTGTGACATTTAGGTATTTTAGAAACTATACTTTCAAATGTGTTTCAAAAGAAAGGGAAAGGCAGAAGAAAGGTAGTGTTATGGGGTGTTGAGGAAATGGCTCCATCAGTTAGGTGCCTGCTGCACAAACCCAAGGACCTGAGCTTGGATCTCCAACACCCACACGAAAATCTGGGTATTGTGCTGTATGTCTAACCCCTGTGCTGGAGGCNATGGAGACAGGGGAATACCTGAAGCTCACTAGTCAGCCATCCTGGCCAAATCTATGAGCTGCAGGTCCANTGAGAGACCCTGTCTCAAAAAGCAAGGTGGAGAATAATGAAAGAAGGCACTCAACATCCATCTCTGGCGTCCACGTGCGTATACCCACACAAACAAGGATATGCTTGTATTGGTCAGGGCTCTCTAGAGTCACAGAACTCATAGAATCAATCAATCTGTCGCTGTCTCTCTGTCTCTCTCTGTCTCTGTCTCTCTCTCTCTCTCTTTCTCTCTCTCTCTCTCTTTCTCTCGCTCTCATATATTTGTTAAGAGCATTCCTGTGCCCCAGGGTGTTAACATTGCTGTTAAAGGGATGTTACTTTGTCATAGTTGCTTTTCCTGTCACTGTGGTAAGCTCTTCTGAGAGAAGCAGACTAAGGAAGGGCTTATTTTGGCTCATAGCTGGAGGTTCCAGCCCATCATGGTGAGGAAGTCCTGATGGCAGGAGTGTGAGACAGCTGGTCACATCACATCTGTAGTCAGGAAGCAGAGAGAGAGAGATGAATGCTGATACTCAGCTCACTTTCTTATGCAGTTCAGAATCCCAGCCCATGAAATGATACCAACCACATATCTCGTCAGCATACTCTAATGTAAATAATCCCTCCCACGTGTGCCTGGAGGCTTGTCTCTTAGGTGATTCTAGAGCCTGCCAAGTTGACAATCAATATTGACTATCACGTAGTTATTTTTATAATTTATTCCTCTTACTCCAAAGGCACATTTGCCTACTGGATATTTTTTTTTCAGTATAGATCTGGCTCCCAGAGAAATCATGTATAGCAGTGGTTCTCAACATGTGGGTCACAACTCCCTTGACAAACCTCTAGCTCCAAAAATATTTACATTACGATCATAACAGTAGCAAAGCTACAGTTAGAAAGTAGCAATGAAATAATTTTATGGTTGGGGTCACCACAACATGAGGAACTGTTTTAAAGGGTCACAGCATTAGAAAGGTTGAGAACTACAAATGTACAGAATAAAAGTTTTTGGGGATAAACCAGGGATCAGTAGTAAGTCATTCTGATCACTTCAATTAGAGGCTTCAGAAGACTTATTCAAGAGCATTTTGAGTGAAAAGTTTCAACAGTCATACGATTACCATGAAAAGCAGGCAGCTGAGGAGTGTGTTTGTTAAGCTCAGATGCCTGTAAAGCATCTAAGTAGCAGGATTAACTAAGCAGTAAGGAAGAGGAATCTGGACCTTAAAACGGATCTAAGCCAGAAATAAATTTGGGACCATTGGCATATATGTGGCTGAAACTAGTGGACCTAGAAAGATCATGAGGACTGCTTAGCCATTTAGGGACAAACGGCAAGAGCTCATGGTGCTCTGTGGGGTTTTTATCATTAAAACTTTGCCCGGGCATAGCGAAGCACACCTTTAGTTCCAGCACTCAGGAGGCAGAGGCAGGTAGATCTCTGTGAGTTCGAGGCCAGCCTGGTCTACAGAGTGAGTTCTAGGACAGCCAGGGCTACGAAGTGAGACCTTGTCTCAAACAAAACAAAACAAAACAAAACCCACTTTAATTTTGTAAGAATTGTAGTTCATAATAACTGATTGCTGTTTGGAAGCTGTCTGTTTTCAAGTGTATGTGCTAGGAATTGAGCAGACTAAGCATGAAGAAATATTCTTACCATGTTTTTAAGCCTATAAATGACTGAGATGATGGGATGTTTTTAGCTGTTTGTGTAGACACATAAGGAAGGTTGAGTATTCTCTGACGGCCTTTCTCATCAGCCATTGNGAATCCCTTATAGATAGCTTTAGAAGTCATCAGTGGTTATTAACTCTGCTGTCCTGTCTGATGTCATCTCTGATTGCCCTGTCTCAGCCCACTTTTGTTACTAAGTAGCCACAGAGGGGAAATAAGATGCTGATCAATTGAGGTAGGAGGTATGGCTCAGCAGTAGAGCACTTGCCTAGCATGCTTAAGGCCTTCCTTGAGTTCAGTCCCCAGCACTGGCACTGGAAAGAGGAGGAGTCAAGAAAGGAGGGCAATAGAGAAGTGACCAATTTAAAACATTCTTCCTTCAAAAACAGTGTTAAGAACATTTAAATTCAAATGTAAGTGGTGGGTATTTGTAAACCACATGCTCGGCAATGAACAACTTACTTAGAATGTATAATTAACTCTTAGATTCAACAATACACTTTGATTTTTTTTAAATAAAAAATTTGAGCAGACCAAAGGCATGTGCTCCCAGCCCGAAATTGTGCATTTTTAATGATGAATTTTATTAACTCTAAATTATACCCCAGTAAAGCTTTAGGAGATTCCTCATTTGTATAAATAGAACAATAGGCCTAAAGACATGAAGTTACTTTCTCAATTACATGGACAGTGTGTTTTGTGGTTGTTACCTCCTGATTCCCAGTCCCACTAGTAACTAGTATTTTGACCCTGAAAGCTCTTGAAATAAAGAAATGAAGCCTGTCTTCCTAAGACTTCCCTATTGTGTTGCATAGGATGTGTGCTCAGTGAGTCTTTGCTGGATGAATGAAAGGGAGGTAGCACAGTGTGCCTGACTGACTCAGGCAGGACAATCAGACAAGCTTCATGGTTTGGTTTCAGATTTCTGAAGTTGTCAGACCTTCTCTAGCAAACAGTTTCCCTAGACCACTGTTTCCCTAGATCACATCTCCCACAAATGTACGATAATTAATAAGGGATTGATTTCTTTCTGCAGAAGTTTAAGAAGTGTTTCTGATGTTGAAAATTGAAGGGGTTATCATCTTACATTTTTAATCTGAAGCCAAATATAACTGCAGTAAAAGCACAGGTTCCTCTTTAAGTAGAACAACTGTCAGAATTAGAACTCGCAGCTTTCTCCAAAGCTCTCCACCCTAAATCCATCCTCTTCTATAACTGAGGAACCATGTTAATGGCCCAGAATAAACACTCATCTTGGTGTTAAATTTACTTTCCTTGCATCTGCAAGGTTCTAAGTTTTGATGGTTATTATTTATTTTTAACTACTATTTAGCATTACTGGGTTAAGAACAGTAAGAATCTGTGTGAAGTATTTGAGTGCTTATGTACATGTCTGTCTTAACCCACACAGCACTATAATATCACTTTGTTATCTCCATTTAGTCGAGGAAACTGAGATCCACAGAGTAAGTAGCCTTGCCCAGATTCTCATGTCTGGTAGGGTNGATCTGGATTTTACTCTTAATCCGGGCACTGAACTCTAACCACTAATATTCTGCTTTCCTGATAATATGACAGATATATATATNTGTGTGTATACACATATACATATATGACTACATGGTATAGAATTTGATTTGGTGTCAAAGAGTTGTTATACTTAAAGAAATTAAGGAAGTATAATGTGGGAGAGAAGTAATTTAGAGTTATTTAATACTGAGGTATAAACTAGTTTAAAAACAAAATCCAACAGTGATTTTGACGGACCTGAACATTGTAACATGAGCCTTTGCTAAACTAAGGAAAGTTGCTTACTTTGACTATGCATTCACTTTAAAATTAAAATTTATGCTTCGAAAATGCCATACATGATTATATTTTGATCTCTTTTATACCCCCTCACTCCCTCTAGAATCCTTCCCAGCACATCGCCCTCCAATTTTCATGTCCACATATACATATATGGACATAAAACGCACACATATGGACTTAGTGGGAGTTTAGTTAGGGTTCCTTGAATGTGTATTCATGGGTTGGTGTTATTTACTGGATTGTGAGCAACTTACACCACCAGTGAAAACTACTTCCATTCCTCCAACAGCTATTAAATATCAATAGCTCCTCAACTAGAGTGGTTATCATGCTCTTCAGCCATCCATGCTGAATGCTGATGGGTTCCAACCTGGGCAGGTTTTATGCAGGTAACCACTGCTGCTGTAAGGTCACAAGTCCAACAGCCATGCATGTCCAGAAGAAGCAGTTCATAGCACTCTTCACCATCCTCTGGCTCTTATATTCTTTCCTCCCTCCACTTCCATGATGTTCCCTGAGCCTCAGCAGGTGTGTGTGTGTGTGTGTGTGTGTGCGCGCGCGCGCGCATATACGCACATGCGTCTGTCTGTCTGTGTCTGTCTTAGGGTTTTTATTGCTGTGATAAAACACCATGACTGAATGCAACTTGAGGAGGAAAGGGTTTAATTTAAAACTCTCAGGTCACATTCCATCACTGAGGGAAGTCAGGGCAGAAACCTGGAGGCAGGAAATAAAGCAGAGGCCATGAAGGAATGCTGTTTACTGGCATGCTTCTGGCTTGCTCAGATTTCTTAAAGGCTCCAGTACAATCTGCCTAGGAGTAGCACCACCCACAATGGGCTGCACTCTCTCACATCAATCTTTAATCAAGAAAATGTCCCACAGGCTTACCTACAGCACATCTTATTTTCTCAATTAAGATTCCCTTCTCTCAGATGACTCTAGGTTGTATCAGGTTGTCAAAAACCCCAGTTAAGTGATATATAATATAGATGTCCCATTTAAGGCTAAGCACTCAGTAGTCACTTCCTCTCAGCACTTTGACCATTATCAGTCTTTGCATTAATCACTGCCCACTCCTACAAGAAGTTTCTCTTCTTATGAAAGCATGCTAATCTATGGTTATAATACATTCCTTTTTTTTTTTTAGGAGAAAGTGTTCTACAACTTCTGGACGATAGAAATTAAGGCAAATATGAATACTCACTTGGTATTGAAGATAGGACAAGATCATAAAGTTGATCCAAGGAATCTTTTTTTTTTAAAGATTTATTTATTATTTATACAGACGGGGGTACCAGATCTCATTATAGATGGTTGTGAGCCACCATGTGGTTGCTGGAAATTGAACTCAGGACCTCTGGAAGAACAGCCAGTGCTCTTAACCTCTGAGCCACCTCTCCAGCCTAATCCAAGGAATCTTTATTCTTGAGGCAATGACCTATGGATGTTTCTTTAAGGAAGGAAGCTAGGTACTTAGACATTTGGGAGGAAGAGTGGANGGAGTGTGAGGCCACATTTCAGAGAATGGAGCACAGAGAAGTCACTCTTGTGAGAGAAACCCAAACACAGCCTTCCTTTTAGTGTATTGTTTCTCACTTCCAGTGAGTATTCCTTTCATCGTCACCATCACTGCACTTACAAAATTGTAATTAAGTCTGCTCTGGTAGAAATCTGAATGTTCATGGAGGTATTTTTAGGGATCCTATTCATTTTCTTTGCTCAATGACTAGTGTACTTGGAAGTTAGTGTCATGTGGTAGGGATCATTTTGAAGTAGTTGGTTGAAATCCTGACTTTTGATGGGTGGTGGTGGCGTATATCTAATCCCAGCCCTCAGGAGGCAGAGGCAGGTAGATCTCTGAGTTCGAGGCCAGCTTGGTCTACAGAGCAAGTTCCAGGACAGCCAGGACTACACAGAGAAACCCTATCTCGAAAAACCAAAAAAAGAGAAAAAGGAAAGGAATAAACCATCTGTTTTGGGGGGATGTTGGGTGGGGACTAGAGAAATGGCATAGCAGGAGTGTACAGAAGACTTGAGTTAAGTTTCCAGCACCCACATCGGGCAAGTCAATGCCCCTTTCTGGCCTCTGCAAGCACCTGTACTCACATGCACACATCCAGACACAAACACACATATACGTATAATTTTAAAATAATAATAATTTAAAAAAGAAAACCTGATTTTTAGTCCCAGAACTGCCAGTTACTTTATCTCTCTTTGATCCTTTAGTCTCTGAACTTGAGTGTTCTTAGAGCTCTGCTTCAAGGACACTAGGACAGGGGTGGTCTGTGCCTGCTCTAAGTTCCCTAATCATATGACTCTGTTTGACTAGGAGCTGTTTATGACTAAGCCCTCCCTTCCTCCTTCCCTTCCTTCCTTCTTTCTTTGGAAAGGAAAGTAGGCAAAGGTTTCATATGCCCAGGCTTGCACCACACTCTGATCCTCCTTCCTTCGAGCACTTCTGCAGAAGAGGAGACTGAGAGACAGTGAGCATTGAGGGTATGCCACCGTGCTGGCAGCTAAGAGCTGAACCCTTTTTGAGATTCGAGGCCATTGGCCATTAACATTCAGCCTTTTTGTCAAAATACTTTACAAATAATTCTGCGGTAGTTTTCTGACTGCACAAACTATCTGACCTACCAAATTTGTTGGACTTACACTCTTTGAGTCAGCNTCATCCCGCTTAGTGTTACATGGAGTTAATACATCTAGGTGAAACAAGTGGATTACTTCTGCCAAATCCATCTAAAGTGAGTGTACAGCGTGAGCTTACAAANCCCTTCACAGAGCTGTCTCAAGATTCAGGATAAACACTGTCAAGTCTACCTCTGTCTGAATAACTTCAGCTTAGTCTTATTTCTGTGGTGTGGTCAGAATTTCTCTACTTTTTTCTGTTTTTCCTTCTGTACTCATAATTTCTTCTAGATCCACAGCATCTGTTCAAATTTACGCATAATTAGGACATTTCACATATAATATAGATACAATTTAGTACATTTTACTTCAATTTGTAATACTCTATAAACATTTTAGAAGTTAAAATACTAAACAAGTACTTTTTGTCTAAGGACAAAATTGTATGAATATATCTACATTCAGATNGAGTATAAAAAGTATAATAATTTCCTTTTTATTTTATTTTGGGTTTTTTGTTGTTGTTGTTGTTTTTCTAGACAAGGTTTCTCTGTGTAGTCCTGACTATCTTGGAACTATCTCTGTAGTCCAGGCTGGCCTTAAACTCACAGAGATCCACCTGCCTTTTCCAAGTGCTGGGATTAAAGGTGTGTGTCACCACTCCCCGGCTAAAAGTGTAATAATTTTTAAGTTCACTGCCCACATCACCTCTCAGTCCTATTCAACCATTATAAGCTGTCCTTAGGAAAATGGCCAGCATCCTTGCACATATTGTACACACATTGTATGAGCTCTGGAGACATAGAAGCTAAGCCTTTCTTTAGTGACTTCTTTGTGTGTTACATGCCAAGAGCTTCAAGGACTGGGACTCCTCAGTGAAGACAGGGTCGCATACTGTGTTGTACTTACCAGGAATGCGGGTTGTATTCATTTTTATTGAATGGTTCCAGTTATTTTAATGCCATGAGTTCTTGGGCTTTTCGCCTCACACAGCTCAGTGCCTTTTCCTTCCCTGTAGTCACAGGACTTTCCTGATGAGAAAACCAAAACACTTCTTTTACATTTAAAAATTATATGAGAATTTTATATGCATATATGTTTTGATCAAGCCACCCCTCCAGTTTCTTCCCCCCAGTTCCTTCCCCATTCCCCCATACTACCTACAGTGTTCTAGCTCCCCTTCTTTGAACCTTCACCTCTCCCCATTGCTGTTATTAGTTTATTGACTTCTAGGCTGGCATCCACATAGGAGAGAAAACATTTCTGGTCTAGGCTACCTCATTCAGAATACTCCAGTTCCATCCATCTATTAGGAGAGAAAACATTTCTGGTCTAGGCTATTCATTATTCATTCAGAATACTCCAGTTCCATCCATCTATTTGCTAATTTTACTTTTCTAAACAGCTGAATAATAAATCCATTGTGTAAATGTACCACATTTTTATTATCCGTTCATCAGTTGATTGACATCTGTTGTGAATACAGCAGCAATGAACGTGATAAACAGGCATCTCTGTAGTAGGATGTAGAGTCCTTTGGGTGTATGCCCAAGAGTAATATAACTAGATCACATGGTAGGTCTTTCCAGGTTTCTGAGGAACCTCCACACTGATCTCCATAGTGGCTGTACCAGTCTGCAGTCCTATTAGCAGCTAATAAGTGATCCATTTTCCCCACATGCACACCAGTATTTGTCATTTGGTTTTTTGATCTTAGTCATTCTGACTGGTGTAAGATGACATAAAGTAGTTTTAATTTGCATTTCTCTGTGGTTAAGGATGTTGAACTTTTTTGATTTTTTTCATGTTCTCAGCCATATCTATTTCTTCTTTTGAGAACTCTGTTTAGGTGTGTGTCCCAATATTTAATTGAGTTGTTGTTTTCTTGATGTTTAGTTTTTGAGGTCTTTTACTATTTTAGACACCAATCCTCTGTCAGATATATAGCTGATAAAGATTTTTTTTTNCCTGGGCTGGAGAGGTGGCTCAGAGATTAAGAGCACTGACTGTTCTTCCAGAGGTCCTGAGTTCAATTCCCAGCAACCACATGGTGGCTCACAACCATCTATAATGCGATCTGGTGCCCTCTTCTGTATACATAATAAATAAATCTTTTAAAAAAAAAGATTTTTTTTCCCATCTGTCAGCTGCCTCTTCACTTGAGTGATGGTATCCTTTGGTGTATAGAAGATTTTTTTGTTTGTTTCATAAGATCCCATTTATTAAATGTTGGTCTTAATTCCTGCACTACAGGGGTCCTGTTCAGAAAGTCTTTTTCTGTGTCTATAAATTGAAGTTTATCCCCTAACAGATCCAGTATATCAGGTCTTATATTGGGGTCCTTGATCCCTTTGGTATTTATTTTCATTCTTTGTGAAGATATGTAGTTTAAGCAGAACCATTTGTTGAAGATGCTGTATTTTTTCCAGTGTGTATTTTTTATCTCTTTGTCAAAAATTCGGTTGCCATAGGAGTGTGGGCTTATATCTGAGTACTCAATTTTATCCTGTTGATTAATGCATCTGTTTTTATGCCAGTAGTGTTCTGTTTTTATTCTTTTTACTGTGCTATAGTATAACTCGAAACCCGGCATGGTGATACCTCAAAAACAGTTTTTACTATTCACAATTGTCTTAGCTATTCTTGTGTTTCCATATGAAATGTAAGATTATTGATTCAGTTTCTTTGAAGAGTTGCTTTGGAATTTTGATGCGATTGTGTTGAATCTGTAGATTGCTTTCAGTAGGATGGCCATTTTCACAGTATTAATCCTACCAATCCATGAGTGTGAGAAGTCTTTCCATTTTCTGTTATCTTCTAATAGTTTCTGTTTTCATTCTTCAGTGTCTTAAATTTTTCATTGTACAAGTCTTTCACATCCTTGGTTAGGTTTATCACTAGTTTTTTTTTGTGTGTGTGTGTGTGTTTGTTTTTGTTTTGTTTTAAGCTATTGTGCTATATATTGCCTCCCTGATTTCTTTCATGGTATGTTTTGTTGTCATTTTAAGGAAAGGCTACTGATTTTTGTATGTTAATTTTGTACAAAGTAATCCTGCTACTTTGCTGAATGTGTTTTATCGGCTGTAGTTTTCTGATGGAGCCTTTAGGGTCNTTTATGTATAGAATCGTATCTCCAAATAAGGATGATTTGACTTCTTCCTTTCCTATTTATATTCCCTTTTATCACCTTCACTTTTTTTTATTGTTCTAGCTAAGATTTCCAGTACTGTATTGAGCAAGAGGGAAGACCGTGGATATCCTTATCTTATTCTTGGTTTTAGTGGAAATGCTTTGAGTTTTTCTCTGCTTAGCATGATGTTGGCTGAAGATTTGTGAAATGCTGGTGTTAAAATTCATTCCCTTGGGAAGACAAGCAGTATCTACCTGTTCCTCCTACAGTCCCAATGACAAACCAAGGTGCACAGTCACTGAAGTTTACTCTGGGTAAACAATAAGTTTATTAGGCTTACTTACAAAGAGGGCAGTCAGTGTGTTAGGAGTTTGGAGTAGGAGCGTGGATGACTTTAAAGTAGCCACATTGGAAGGTGTATGGATGTTGACTCTCCCATGCCTATATAAATGGAGTCCTCTCCCCTAAGCCTTCCCTGCCAGTATCGTCCAGCCCTTCCCAGAGACCCTGAGGCCATGTGCAACTTGGGAGAGGTGACTGAATACTCTGGTGAGAATCCCATGATTCTTCTTGGTCCCTCCATCACAGTCAGCAAGCCCAGCTGTGATGCTTTTTGGTGAGCAGACCCAGCTGAACTCCTGAAGGTGGAAGCTTGGCTCTGAGAATAGTCCTGTACAGCAGTTGCCTTTATTATGTTGAGATATGGTCCTGTGGTCCTAGATTCTCCAGGACTTTATCATGAAGGATGTTAAATTTTGTCAAAAGCCTTTTCTGCATCTTGTCTTGAACCTTTTTCTGCATCTCTCAGATCAAACTGACTTCATCATAGTGGATGATCTTTTTAATGTTTTTTTGAATTTGTCTTACAAGTAGTTTATTGAAAATTTTTGTATCAAAAGATAGGCCTATAATTTTCTTTTTTTGCTTGGTCTTTTTCTGGTTTTGCTGACAGGGTAATACTGGTTTTATAAAAGAACTTTCAAGTGTTCCTTTTCTGTTTTATGGAGTAATCTAAGGAGTGTTAGAGTTGGTTCTTTTTGGAAGATCTGGTAGAAGCCATCTGGTCCTGCACTTTTTTTAGTGGAGAGAATTTTTTATTACTGCTTCTATCTCATTGGTTGTTATGGGTGTAAATTATTTACTTCATATTGATTAGTTTTGACTGGTCATATATGTCTAAAAATACATCCATTTCTCCTCCTCCTCCTCTTCCTCCTCCTCCTCCTCCTCCTCTTCTTCTTCTTCTTCCTCCTCCTCCTCCTCCTTCTTCCTTCTTCTTCCTTCTTTCTTCTTTCTTCTTTCTTCTTCTTTTTTTGTTAGTAGAATTTTTTGTTTTGTTCTGTTTTGTTGAGACAAGGTCTCACTTTGTATCCCTGGCTGGCCTGGAATTGACAGAGATCACCTGCCTCTTGCCTTCTGAGTGTGGAGGTTAAAGGTGTGTACCACCTTGCCTGGCCTTGGAATAGAGTTGTTTTGTTTTTAAGTTTGTCTTTATGGTTCTCTGAATGTCCTAAGTGTCAGTTGTGATGGCTTCCATTTCACCTTTAATTTCATTAATTTAGATCTTCTCTCTCTGTTGGTTAATTTGGCTAAAGGTTTGTCAATCTTGTTAATATTTTAAAAGAACCAACTCTTTCTTCATTGATTCTTTGTATTGTTTCTGTTTGTTTGTTGTTTTTGTTTCACTAATTTGAGCCCTGATTTTAATTATCTCTTTCTATCTTCTGTTTTGGGGTGGTGATGGTCTTGTTTTCTCAAGCCTTCAAATTCATCATTAAGTTATTAATTGGAGATCCCTCAAAATATCTTTAAGATTTATTTATTTTGTTTGTAAGTGCTATGTCTGCATGTATGTATGTACATCACATGTATGTCTGTTGCATTCAGAGGTCAGAAGAGGGTGTTGGATCTTATGAAACTGGAATTACAGACAGTTGTAAGCTGCCATGTGGGTGC
The DNA here is from genome assembly GCA_001675575.1 of Neotoma lepida. Lineage (NCBI taxonomy): Eukaryota > Metazoa > Chordata > Mammalia > Rodentia > Cricetidae > Neotoma > Neotoma lepida. The sequence goes on from LZPO01066273.1 coordinate 173,633, forward strand.
TGAGAGCCAAATTTGAGTCCTCTACAAGAGCAGCTAGTGTTCTTAACTGCTGAGCGGTCTCTCTAGCCTCTCAATTTTTTTATGTAGATAATGTTNTAAACTTCCTCTTAGGATGCCTTCATTGTGTCCCATCGATTTTTCATATGTTGTATTTTCATTTTCTTTCTCAAATTTCCTTCTTGCTTTCTTTCTTGATGCAATTTTCATTCTAATAATGTGTTGCTTAGTCTCCATGGGCTGAGAAGAACATGTATTCTTTACTCTTTGGGTGGAATGTTCTGTAGATGTCTGTTAGAGCCATTTGGTTTGTGATATCATTTAACTGTAATGTTTCTGTCTTTAGTTTTTGACTGGATGACCTATCTATTGCTAAAAGTGGGTACTGGAATCACCAATGTCAATTTGTTGAAGTTAATCTGTGATTTCAAATCAAATTGTATTTATTTCATAGATTTGGCTACACCTGTGCTTAGTGCATATAAGTTTAGAATTGTCATATTCTCTTGGTGATTTTGTTCTTTAACGAGTATGAAATGACCTCTCCTGACTAGTTTTGGTTTGTGGTCTATTTTGTCAGATACTAGAATAGTTATGCCTGTTTGTTTCTTAGTTCCATTTGCTTGGAACACCTTTTCCATCCTTTTACCCCAAGATGGTATTTACCATTGATGATGAGGTGTGTTTCTTGGAGGAAGAAAAGAGATGGGTTCTGTTTCTAATCCAGTCTGTCAGTCTGTGTCCCTTTATTGGGGAAGTGTGACTATTACTGTTAAGGACTATTATTGGACAGTATGTATTAATTCCTATCATTTTGTTGTTTTTGTAGTGTTTTCTTAGACTTCTTTTAATGAACTGTTTTGGTGTTATTATTCCTTATTCCCTGTTTGAGGTAGGGGTGTGTGTGTGTGTGTGTGTGTGTGTGTGTGTGTGTGTGTGTGTGTGTGTGTGTGAAAATATATTAACCCAAAGAAAAGTTTACCTAATTCCTTACCCAATAAGTTTTCAGTAATTATAGTTCCATTTGCTTCACGGGTATTATTTGTTATTTAATTCTCACACAAACTGAATGGTAAGTTGTGTTCCTTTGCTGCAAAAGCAGGCTTAGAAAAAGATTAAATAATTTGCCCAAGCCAACGGCAAAGCTTAGGTTCCGATTGTGACCAGCTGGGTCTAACTCCAGAACAGTAGAGTAAGGACCTTCGAAAAGCTGTTTCTCTATAAAAGCAGCAAGACCAATGGCTAAGTCAGTGACCAAAATTAAAATGTCAGTTTTAGAACTCTGAACATTAAAGTCTTGAAACAATCCTGAGAAGGACTTACTCAGTAAGAACAGCAAGCTCTGGCGGTTTCAATTGAGCATTGAACGCTGCTGTCCTCTCCCTGTCAGCTCTGAAAGCCAGCAGCCTCACAGCCCTGTAGCTGTGAAAACTAGCAGCCCGTAATGAGCTGAGAGAGCAGAGCATCACCCTTACAGACCTTCTCCAGGGACCTGCTACTGTTTTGATTTGTCTGGTGGCTCACCAAGCATCTCCATTTTCAGAATTTATCTTTATTTGACCACATGACATATGTTAAATACAATCAGCAGCCAAGTTATTTGAAACACAGGAGTTACCTAAAGCTCTGTCACCAGTTGAAAATCACAGAAAGCTGACAGAAAGGAAGAAAGAAAAGACAGACAGGCAGGCAGGCATGAAGGGAAAACATGTCCACAGGAGTCTTCAAAGGCTCTCACATATTCCTCTGAATCTAGAAGGCCACAAGCATCATCAGGCTGTCCATTTGCCCAGAAAGGAGGTATAGAGGCACCTCACATTTTTCACCTCTAGCTGACCTTCCACTTCTGCTCAAACAGGAAGTAAAGGCTTAGGCAGAGTTGTAGATTACCTTCTGTACACAGTCCTCAGCACAGGCTGAGATGTCAAAGGCCAAAAGATACAGACTTTGTGTAATTATCCCAGCAGGGTTGTGAGCAAACAGTAACAAGAATAAATCACAGAAAGGGAGGGGGCTGATCACCATCCTGGTGTACATGCTATACTGTGCACTATGTAAAATCGCCTTTCCTCATTTGCTGTTGTTTTTTTGTTTATTGAGGCAGGATCTTTCTATGTAGCCCTGGCTGTCCTCGAACTTGATATATATAAACCAGGCTCTGCCTCTCAAGTACTGGGATTAAAGGTGTACACCGCCACCTGGCTGAAATTTCCAATTTTTAACTGAAAACTGTAAGACATTCAAGGATACAGGGAATTATGGCTTATAAAGAGGAAAAATAAATGCAGTCAGTAGAAACTATCTGAGGAATCGCAGCCTTTGACTNTCTAGATAGAGCAGTGATTCTCAGCCTTCCTAATGCTGTGACCCTTTAATACAGTTCCTCATGTTGTGGTGACCCCCAACCATAAAATTACTTCATTGCTATCTTATAACTCTAATTTTGTTACTGTTATGAATTGTAATGTAAATATCTGATATGCAACCCCTCTGGGGCTTGCAACTCACAGGTTGAGAACCACTGAGATAGAAATTAAATCAAATATTATAAGTATATTCCACAAGCGAACAATGACCTGATAAAGAGAAAACCTTAAAGTAGAAAGTCTGGAGTTGAAAAGTTTAGTAGCCAAAATGAAAAATCAGCAGAAGAAAGTNTCAGCAGTATGTTGATTGTGATCTTCCATTGCAAGGGCCAGAAATCAAGAAAATGAAACTGAACAGGGCGTTAGAGACAAGTGAAATAGTACCACATATGCCAAGTATACATGATGGGAGTTCTAGAAAGAAAGAGAGGAGCTGCAAGGGCACTAGGGAAATAATGAGGGGAAGATCCCCAACTTGAGTAAGTGCCTTATCTGCNTATTAAAGAATTTCAACAAACCCCAAATAGGACAAATTTAAGATTATCGGCACCTAAACACATCCTAAATAGTTGACATAAAAGGAGTCTTGAAAGTAGCAGGAAGACAATGGTTTTCTCACATGCAAGGGATCTTCACTACTGTTAGGAAGGGACTTCCCTCAAACACAGGCCAGTCACAGCCAAACATGGGAGATGGTGTGTGCGTGTGAGTACAGGTACCTGGAGATGCTAGAAGCATCAGGTCCTCTGGAGCTGAAGTTAGATGGTTGTGAGCTGCCTGAAGGTGGGTGCTGAGAGCCAAACTATGGCCCTCTGAAAGAGGGACCACTGAGCCATCTCCCCAGCCCCACCTTTTCTCTTTTAAAAAAGACAACAAACAATAAAACTATTGATGGCTTTACAATAAATAAAGATGGGATTTGCCAGTCAGAAACTGTAGTGGAAATGTAATTACACAGGGCAGGAGGGAGTTTTGGCATGCTACTGAATTTAATAGAAGTCCAAACCAGCCTGAGAAGTGTAGTAAAATCACCTTTTCAAAATGTATAGTTCAGGGCCTAGAGAAATGGCTCAGTGGTTAAGAGCACTGGCTGCTCTTCCTGAGGGCCTGAGTTCAATTCCCAGCAACTACATGGTGGCTTACTGCTACCTGTAATTCCAGTTCTAGGGGAACCATGCCTTCTGACCTCCATGGTCACCAGGCACACAATCAGTCGTAGAAATACATGCAGACAAAACACTCATACACTGAAATAATAAAAAATATCTCTGAAAATGCTAACAAGCTTTCCTCAGTACTCTTCAATCTTCCATTTCTGCTGGTAACCACAGGTCTGCTTCCTGCTTCTGGAGTCGTCTACTGTGGAAAGTTCATATAAGTGGTACCATACTATATCTGGCCTTTCATGTCTCATTTCTTTCATTCAGCATCATGCTTTCAGGGTTTGTTCATGCTATAGCATGTATCAGTACTCTTTTTTTTCAATTATTATTTAATGGGGAGAGGTTTCATCCATGGTCAGCATCCTCCATTGCTCGGGGCTTGTGGTGACAGACATTAAGGCAGCAAGAGCATGTGGTAGAGCAAGGTTGCTCAACTCATGACTGGAGGCAGAGAAGAGAAGCAGGAAGAGGCTTGGACTCAGCTGTCCTTCAGAGGTGTATCCAGGAACCCTTCCCCCCAACCAAATTCTACACCTCCTGAGGACCTTTCAGATTAAGCCATTGATGAAAGTCCTCATGATCTAGTCGTCTGCATAACTCCCCTCATAGATAGACCCAGAGGTGTGCTTTACTCATCTGCTGGGTACCTCTCAATCCGGCATCAGGCAGGGGTGGCGCCTGCCTTTAATCCTAGCACTTGGTAGGTAAAGGCAAGCAAATCTCTGAGTTCAAGGCCAGCCTGTTCTACAGGGCTCTAGAGAGAAACCCTGTCTCTGGGAGGAAACAAACAGTATACAGTGGCACAGAGTAAGCGTTCATTCCCATTACAAACAGGGCCACTGGGGTGTAAAAAGGAATCGGGACAAAGACTGGAACTCAGCAGGCAAGTTTCAAACCATAGCTTTGGGTTTGGTGAGTGCCAATGGACTTGGCAGCCCCACCCCTATGGGCAATTTGGTCAAAGCCCACATGGCCTCTCTGCTGAGCTAGTTCTCCTTTCCTGTGGCTTTCCTCGGCAGACATTCCATGTTCCTGTCTTCTCCAACTTCCTGTGGTTTCTGTCATCTTCAGCTTCACTGTCACTGTTTCAAGTGCCCTCCCACAAGTTCCCATGAGGATCTGACCTTGCTACATATTGACTGGCCTCCCAGGCTTTCTTTTGAAGCCTGAATGGAAGCATTAGTGATCCTGTAAATTGTTGCCGTTTTGCATGCCTGCAAAATCAGCATCCCATGGACAGCACTAAGCTACAGAGTAGTTGGGTCCCTTGGTTTATAGCTGCAGTGGTTTCTGGGTGCTTGAGCAGCTGAACTTGAAACGTTTCCTTAGTAGCCTTGTACAAGCAGTGCTCTCTTAAAGGAAAGGCTTCCGACTGTTTATACTTTGATACCCTTGGTCCTGGGGTGGGTGTACTTACTAGTTCCTGGGATATCATCAAGATATTTCTTCCAGAACCATAGCTAGTGGTCATTTTCATTTGCTGCTTCTGTGTTTATGCTAGGACACAGAGGTTTATAAAAAGTGAGCTAACCAAAAAGCAAATAGACCAAAGAGACAATTTTAATGAATCACGTATTAGGATAACTGAAACCTTGAGTAACAGGAGGGTGAGGCTAAGCGCTGTGTCTACATTGGTGTCAGTGGCCAGGCTAAGTGTTGTGTCCATGTTGGTGTCAGTGGCCAGGTCCCTGAGCTGTCTGACATGGGTACTGGGAACTGAACTCTTGTTGGCAAGTGTTAAAGCTTCTGTGCCTGTGCTGCCGCTCATTCAACATAGGAGCTGTTGGGACAGAATGAGTGAAGAAGATACCCAATAGGAAATGGGAAAGTAACAGCTGGGAAGAAAGTTCAGGGGTTGGAGACTAGAAGCATTAGTGACAGGAGGGCACACTGTGTGTGCATCCCTAGCTGCCTTAGCCGCCCCCCCCCCGAAGCCCCTCTGTCCACACTTGCCTTGAGTTCTGTTAAATTTCCCCATCCAAGCTGTCTATAAAATGAGAATCTCCATCCTTTCAGTTAAAATTGGAGTGGTGTCACTTGCTTAAATACCACTGCTGTTGGAAGAGCAGAAATTGAACCTTTATCAATCATTAAGACATTTGTGGTGAAGCATTTGTTTGGTGTGTGTAACCAATAAACAGCTTGCCAAGAATACACTTTCTGGTAGAAATCCACATTGATGGCAGCGATCAGATCCAGATTGGTGGGCATGTCACATGATTTGCCTGTGACAGGCTCTGGTGGGTGTGTGCTGCTTCACAGCTCTGGGTTACAGATTTTCTGTGGCAGTGCCTTTAACACAGTGATGACATACCTACTAATCATCTTCACTGTGGCAGCAGATGTGCCCAGACTGGCTGTACGAAGTCATCTCAGAGTGTCTTGTCTGGAGGATGAGCTTCAGAAGCCAATTGTAGTTAAGACCCCACACTCAGCAGAGCGGGACTCCGTGACTCTCCATGTGGATGGTACACAGGTGCGAACGATCCTGGGAGGCTTTTGGAAGGCTGTAGCCTCTAGTTTGATTTCCTTTTTTCTATTGTGTATAAATCTTTTATTTGGACGAATTGGTTGCCTAGGCAACAGCCTCAGGGTAAAGATAGATTGGCTGCTTGGGGAATGCAGTCACAGGCCCCTTCAAAAGGCAAAAACCTGTTGTGTAAAACAAAAATTAGTGAATGGTTGGGCTTTTGCTTAACCTGGTGTGCCACAAGAAGCCACACTGAACAAGTTTTTTCAAGAGAACCTTTAGAATGCAGTGTGGTTCTAATTGTAGCTTGTTTTTAATTCAACTGATTCCAGCTGTGTACCTACTGCTACAGGCC
>LZPO01066273.1:182429-200240 GCA_001675575.1 Neotoma lepida
AAACAGGACCTCTCACTGAGGCATTCACAGATTCAGCTAAGCTGTGGCCAGCAAGACACCAGAATCCTCTGGTCTCCACTTCCCAACACTGGGATTGCAGGCTGGTACTGTTTTGTCCCTAGTGGGATCTAGGGAGCCAAACCCAGCTTCCCATGCTTGCTCAGCAGTCATTTCACCCAGTGAGCCCTCTCCCAAGACCTACTTTACTTTTTAAGATCTTTTTTTTCTTTTAAGTTTAGATTGTGTGTGTGTGTGTGTGTGTGTGTGTGTGTGTGTGTGTGAGTGAGTGCAGTTAGCCACAGAGATCAGAAGAGGGTTTCAGATCCTGAAGCTGGAGTTACAGGTAGTTGTGAGCCACCCTACAGTGGGTGCTGGGAACTCAACTTGGGTTCTCTGTAAGAGCAGGATGTGCTCTTGACAACTGAGCCATCTCTCCAGCCCATGTTTCTCTTTTTATCACACGCTTGATTTCTAAAACTGCATTGATGCAGTTGATTGGTGAATTGATGGAAAGATGCAGTTGTACAAAGCTCCCCTTCCTAAGAAGCCCACCTACCCACACACTCTGTACAGACAGATCCAACCCTGGTTCCTTAAGAAAGCCCTGCTCCTGGTAAGTGCCATGATTCTGAGGGAGTGTCACAGTGGACTAAAGAGAGGGGACTATTCATATTGGAAACAAAAGGCCAGCTAAGAAAGACACCCCCTCCCCAAAGAGGTAGGAATCTGCTACCTTCAGCGACCCTTGAGGTCTATGCTTGTGTTTTGGTAGCTGCTCCCTGTTTGCACAGCTTTTTTTATTTTTTTATTTGGAAGTAAATTTTAATTCTTTGTGTGGAAAAAGAGAAAATAGTCCTTTACCTTCCTAATCTGGGTTTCCCTAAAACAATTCACTCCAAATGGCACTTGGTGCTTCACAGGAATCAATTCACTTATCTGAATGGGAGGGAACAGCAAGAGGGCTCATGGTTAAAGCTTCTGCACTCAAGCTCAACCCCATGAGTGTGATCCCCGGGACCCAGGTAAACAGGAAGGAGAGCCAGCTCCACAGGCTGTCCTCAGCCTCCCTGCCCATGCACACACACACACAAACACACACATCACTTTCTCTTTCACACTGCTTGACAGATTAATAGAATAGTAATAATAAAGTTTTTTTAAAAATTTATGGCAGGGGTACTTTACAGCTTGGCTTCATAACTTTTGTTTTCCTGTTGGCACATGCCAGTAAGGGTGCAGCAGTGTTAACTCTTGTATAATAATAAAAATAGTGAGTCAGACCTTTTACTTTTGAGAATGTTCACCGTAGTGTTTAATGCATTATTTCCTTTTAGATATTATCATCAGGCATGTCAAATTTGTGTCTAATTTCCTATACGTACTTCTTCCTCAGCCAAAATAAAATGTTATACAATGAGTCTTGAATCCAGAAAGAGAAAAATCCAGCTCTTGCTGCCAGTGTGCAAGCTCAAGAAGGGCAAGAGCCTCAGCCAGCAACTTTGCTGATATTTCCCTGGAGCCCAGATCAGTGCCTGACACATGTACTTTGAAATAAACATTTAGAAGGCAGACTCCTGGTAGTGTCCAGTTAACCTGGACTATGGTCTAGTTACTGTAGAAAAACTGTCACGATAGAAAGAAATGTATTTGTTCAATAAATGACTGAATTAACTGTCTTTTATGGTTCTTGAGACTTGTTCTTGTTGCTTACGTTCATTTTCTACATTAATCCAAGCATTGTCACATAAACAGCATCAGACTGCTGAAGAGAACTCCTGAGTTAAGTGCTTGAATTACCCACACGATACCAACAGGATTGAAGTATGAAAGAGGTCTGTGGGGAATATTCCCTGGGTGTGCAGACTTACTAAAGTATTCCCTCACCTTTGCCTCTCCCCAGGAGCTCTTACTGTGGGCCTAGTGCGGCAGTGTCAAACAATCCATGGACGAGACCGGACCTGCATCCCTCCCCGGCTTCCCCCAGAGTGGGTCACCACCCTGTTTTTTATCATCATGGGAATCATTTCCTTGACTGTCACATGTGGTTTGCTGGTGGCTTCCCACTGGCGAAGAGAAGCTACAAAATATGCTCGATGGATAGCATTCACTGGAAGTAAGTAACCCGGGCTTACTAAGTTGGTCTAGAAGGCACGCACAGTGGCGTTTTTACGAAGATTATCAAGATCAGTCCTAAGGATTCGGTAAATCTTCCTGGAGCACCACTCANATGGCCATGAGATAGACCGCACAGTCCCACAGCTCTTCAGCGTTCTCACTGCAGGACCAGGACACCCACAGCTGTCACTGCTTTGTGTGAATGGTCTTTTAATGAGGCTTAATTTTTTTACTCTCTGTAACATAAGTGTTTCAGGTTTGTGATTTGGAGCTACCACTAGTCTGAGTGGTTCCTACTTCTTGAAGGTACTGGTATCCTCTATCAAAATAAAGATAAGTCTAGGAAAAAATATAACCTAGATGAAGGTGATGATTTGCTTTTTAATGTTGTTGATTTTTGTTTCTCCTGGGTTGAATGACCATTGAAAAATCAATACATTTAGTTTTTTAGTAATTGTTTGTCAAAGTTCCTTATTCTACTAAGCTATTCCCAGTGGTGTCATGAATTTATATATTACATATAATATTCACTTGTAATTTGCAAAATTGGCTTAATTACTGAACACTTTAGGAACTTATCTCAAGTTTAAGGAAAACAAATATACACACACACAAGAACATTTCTGTAATTCTGCTTTCTTTATCTCTAAAATAATTTTTTCACCACAGAGTATATTTGGAAACATTTTTTATAATCACACCTAGGGAGATGCAGCTGGTAACTAGTGGGCAGAGGCCAGGCATGCTGCTAAATGTCTCCCACAGCTTGGTGCACAGTAGCCATGATCACTGGTCTGCAGTCATGGGATGAAGACATGTGTGCAGACCACTGAGGTCTCCAGTGCAGTGTTTTAGACTCATCTCAGGTTGCATACATTTCCAAAGATAGTTTTAATACAGCTCACTGCTCCTTAATGTGTTTATTTATAACTGCTATAACCGGAGTAAAAGCTAACCTCAAGTGTTCCTATTAACATTAAAACTCAGTTTATCTCAGCTAGACATGTAGCTGAGTTAGAGCACTGCCTGGTGCTATGTGAGGCCTTGGGTGCTGTCCCTGCCATCAGAGGACAGTATGTCTTTAGAGGCTGAGGGTCATGCTGTTCTTCCAAGAGCCCCTGTCTCCAGCTTCCGGTGGAACTTTGTTGCTGACTTTATTTTTGTCTACATATCTCCTTGAACAGTAAAATCTAGATCAAGTTGCCTTTGAGGTAAGCAACTCCTTCTCACCCTTATTAAACAATAAGAAACAAACTGATGACATGTTTCTTGTCAGAGACCTGAGACAACTCTTTTCCAGAGAGTGAGGGCCAGAGGCAATTAGAGAGACAAGGCTGCTAACTGAAAGCGTGTTGATGAAGAATTTAAATAAAGAGATTCCAGTTTTGTGTCTGCTACTCACAGACACAGTCATTTATCCAGGTAGGATTCACTCACTAATGAGTAAAGTAACATGAAGAACAAAAACCTGGACTGCAGTGTAACAAACTTAGATTAGACAAGGACAGCAGTAAGATCAGAGGCCAGGAAAGGAACTAGGGTTTATCTTGTTTTTCATTCCCCTTCAACAAAAACGTCTGTGTGTATAGTTGACTCCAAAAAACAATGTATTTTTCCTTTATTTTTGAAATTGTATGTGCATATGAGAGTGATTCAGGTTTATGAATGGGTAACCAAGTGAAGTCTCATTCATCACTGTCACCAGCCCTCAGAACCTCTTTGTCAGAGGCCCTTACTATTTTCCGAAGTTTCTAAAAAGTAGCGTTATGTACATAGAAACCCATATCTACTCTAAAAGATACATACTTATATAAAAATGTCTCTATTCTGTACTTCTGTTTAACTTAAAATGGCTTGGAGTACATTTATTTAAATTGACATTTAGTCTGTGCTTGCTGGCTGGGGAGCAGTTCAGGGGGAAATTGAGCTCCCCCTAGTGGTTCAGCTCTGAAGATGTATTTGAGCCCAGCTGTATATAGTTTTGTTTTGTTTTGATTTTGATTTTTTTTGAGACAGGGTCTCTCTATGTAGTCCTGGCTGTCCTAGAACTCATTCTGTAGACCATGTGGCTTTGAACTCACAGAGATCCGCCTGCCTCTGCCTCCCAAGTGCTGGGATTAAAGGCATGCTCTACCACTGCCAAGGCGTATATAGTTCTTTCATTAGTTAGGTAGTAGTTTTTGTAATGTGAGAGTAACTTTCTAATGGCGAATCCTCTGTCAAGAGAGCCCCATATGATGGACCTTGCCTGTAGGAACAAAAGAAACAAAGATGAGACCTTTTAAGTCTGACCCTATTCTTTTATCACGTGTGTGTGTGTGTGTGTGTGTGTGTGTGTGTGTGTGTGTACACAAGTGAGAATGCTCATGTGGAGTCCAAAGGTTGGTATCAGGTGTCCTCCCTATCACTCTCCACCTTATTTTTTGGGACAAGGTCTCTCACTCAACTTGGTGCTCACCATTTGGATAAACTGGATGGCCAGCAAGCCCTGGAGATCTGTCTCCACCAACCACCGGCCACGCACGCCCAGCCTTTTATGTGGTGCTGGGGTCTGAACTCGCACCTCTCACTTGCACAGCTGGAACTTGACCTCCTGAGCCCTGTCCACAGCCCCCTTTTCTCCAATCTTGACTTAGAGCCTTATGTACTGGTCCTCCTGTTGTCACTACCAAGAAAGCTTCCTTGGGACCAGAGCTTGATCGTCACATGGATAGCTGTTGTAAACACTAATGATGATTTATGATCTGAAGTAACTTCACAGTTCTCAATAGCTTAAAACAAAAACTCCATCTACATAAATCTGGACCCTAGACAGTATGGAGAACCAGATTCCTAGGCCTTAAAATCAAAATTGAATAGGAAGTTGTTGCTTTCTCAAATTTTGTTGAGTTTTCCCTAACCAGTTTGGAAAATACTCTTCAAAATATTAACTATAATTTAGTTGCTAAATGAGTAGCATTATTGTCTATTATAATGGACAGATTTTTTTTTAGTAGAGAAAAATTGCACATTAACATAAACTAATGTTTATATACTATTAAAGTGCTTCTGAATTATTTTACTATTTCCTAAGTTACTCAATATCAGAGAAAAAAAGTTTTAAAAATAATCTTGCCCCCAATGGATGTGTGTGTGTGTGTGTGTGTGTGTGTGTGTGTGTGTGTGTGTGTTCACACAGGGCCTCGTGTGTAGCCCAAGCTAGCCTGCTACTTGAGGTCTTCTTACAAGAGCTGCAGTTGGTTCACACATACTGCACTCAAGCCCATGGCTACTATTAGTCCTATTAGACTGCTTTCATTTTACTCACCCACACTGATAAGTGGATGTTTACAGCACATCTAAAATTGTTTTACTGGTTACTAGTCAAAAAGGCCAAAATCCTAATGAAATCTGATGCCTAAAATTTTCACTTTAATGTCACAAAGAATTCAAATTTGCTTGTATGATACTGTACAGTCATTTGTCTAAAGTGAACTGGGTTTTCTGTCTATATAGTATAGAATAATCTACCAGACTGATCCACAGCACCAAAGAATGCTGATATGTTTCTTAAGTGATATATTACTTAAGCAAACGTTACCATTTAATGTATTGTTGGTAATCCATCCAGGAAATGATTGCATTAAGTTCTTCCAATTGATTGACCCACCCAGAAAATTTTAGAGCTATTGGCAACTGGTGTATTTGTCCAGGGCTCTCTTGATATTCCTGGGGATAGATTTGTCTTGGAAAAGGTTTCTTCTCATTTTGTTAATTACAGAAGTTTCGGCTCTTCATACACAGCAGCTAGTTCACCTTGTACACAGAGAGCCTTCTGTCCCAAGAAATGCAAGGAACAATGAGCACTTGACTACTACCTTTGAGAAACAAAAATAATTTCTCAGAAAGGCTAGCCTCCCTGTTGGTAATTTATGTTTCCTGGGAAAAGCATTGCTTTGGTAGCACGGGGAATGCACTCCTTGGTAAAAGATTAAGCAGGTATTACTTCTGCCCAGACACTGAGTTTTCTGGTAATCTTTCTAGAAACATTTTAGTGAAAAATGTATTTCATTGTGTTTATATATAAAACCCAAAGGAGGCTTCTCGCCTTCCTCACTTTGTTTTCTGTGTNTTCAGAAACCTGATGGAGACATTGCTGTTCTGGAACATTGTCCATGAGAGAACCACTCTGACAGTTTGCTAACCATCCCAGAGATCTGATAATCTTTCTCCAGCTAGTTCAAAANAATCAGAGGAAGAGAAATAGTACTTATGTTTATGTACCTTTTTCCTAGGTTTCCTCTACTACTGTGAGGAGGGGGGGGATTGGCAGTGACAGCCGTTATGTAATAGTGACAGCATCTACTTATCACTCTGTCAGCCTGACAACTGGCTAGGGACTTGACATGTTTCATTTATCATGTTAGTATTTCTCCTATTTTAAGGAAGGAAACAGGCCAGCTAATAAATATTAGGGCAAAAACATCACTCCTAACTCTGCCTTTAATTACTAAATGGTTAAGACAGACAGGGCCGGAACTTCACCCCTAACTCTGCCCTTGATTACTAAATGGTTAAGACAGATAGGGCTGGAACTTCATTAGTAACTCTGCCCTTAATTACTAAATGGTAAAGACAGACAGACAGACAGACAGACAGACAGACAGACACACACACACACACACACACACACAAACTCAATTCAAAATCATCTAAAGACTTGTATAAAGAACTGTAGTTCAGCTTCCACAGTGTTTGGTTTGTTAGGCTCCAGGGAATTGTGTGACCTAGTGTATGCAGGTTTTGTGACAAGGGTCCATGTTTTCACAGGTTTGACCTTGTTATCCACAGACCCTCATATAAATTGCTTTGTACCAAATTTTCATTGTTTTTGTTCTTGGTTTTTTTCCCATCACCAAAGCATGTTACTAATGTTGTGTTTTGGTTTGTTTTACAGTGATCCTTTTCTGTATGGCTGCCCTAATATTTCCAATAGGATTTTACATCAATGAAGTCGGAGGTCAACCTTATAAGTTACCCAACAACACAGTAGTTGGGTCGTCATATGTACTTTTTGTCTTATCGATTTTCTTCACAATAGTAGGACTTCTCTTTGCTGGCAAAGTCTGTTTACCAGGCTGACGAATGTCTAAATGGCTTAACTTGCTTTTATTTTTGTTTTGTTTTGTTTTGTTTTTTAGAGGTTGGGAGGACAAAGAGAAGGCATCTGAGCAGTCCTCTCATAGGAAGATGCTTAGATGAACCTGATGCTGAAAAGGAAAAAATGCTTTGATTTGTTCTCACTATGCACTTTGGATTTTAAAAAAAGAATGAGAGCCTTTTCCATAACCAAATACAATATTGACTAAATCTCCTGAGCATATTCAGGCAGTCAGTCTGCACTGTGATAGCAACCTAGTGAAGGAGAGTGCTTTATACTGAAAGCATGTGGCCCCTTGTGACTCTGTTGATCTGTTTTAATGTCTAATGATTCATTTGAGGGGAGGGGGGGAAGTCTAGTATTTATGAATCATGATGGACCAGAGGGGTGCAGGAGGTTCGTGTGGGGCTGGCCTCACCTCCTAAGACATTAGTGTTCTCAACTTCTTTGTCATGTTATGAGCCTTTGGCACCACAATGGATTGCCGTTGCATTACTGCACCGAGAAGCCAATAGATCAAAACTTGTTTGCTAAAATGTATGTAAAAATTCTAAAACTCCCTAATTTCCATGTACAAAAGAAAAAAGAAAACACTAAGAAACAAGTTCGGGGTGGGTGGGGGAAATCTTCCTTATATTTATATAAATATATATATAATATATATATTTTGCTGATGCAGTATACAGTGTGTATATGTGTGTGTGTGTATGTGTGTGTACATTTATATATGCACACATGCAAACAGTTCCTGGAAGAGAACTCTGAATGCTTGCTAGCAAAACACTGTGGTGTGCAACCTAGAACTCAATAGAAAAAAGCCATTTATCTGAAGGCTGCATAGTGGAGAGAGTCTTCAGTTTACCTCATTCTTTGTAGTAGCCCTTGATTTTGACAGGTTTCTGTAATAGGTACAAATAACTCCATACCTTTCTAGGTGCAATTTTAAGTTAAGCTAAAGATTTCTTTCTAGGTTTAATTTATTTGTATATGATAGTAAAGGTAAGGTCATGTCAAACCTTATAGGTTGGGGAATCTGACACTGTTGAAATGATTGACAACTGTCATCTGTTGTATTATAGAGATTTGTTTTTTCCACTGGCTCAATCTTCTACATTAATAATGCATTGTATATGTTCAAGCACACAACTTCACATAAACACAAGTTCACTAGCAAATATCTGGCCATTTTGGGCTATTTACAACACTAATTCTACTCTACCATAAAAATTTTATTTTATCTGTAAGCATTATTAATACATCGTTACCAAACACCTGAGCAATACAGTATTTCCTTTTTATGCTTTACACCTTTGTTTGCTTGAAAAGCTAACATCCTTGCATTTGTTTCGAAGGCTGCATTAAACCCACAGCCTTAAGGGTTTTCTAGAAGCCGCAGTGCAGCTGACCCTGAGCTCATAAGTACTTTAAAACCCAGTCCCTTCTTCTCCACATTTTCATGTCTGTGTCAACCTAGATTTTTCCTGGTGAACATTATATAATCCCATTTAAAGTTCCTCATGAGGGTATTCCATGGCAATGGAGCTGAGTTTGTCCTGTCTATAGTGAAGGCAATCTAGATGTCCCTGTTGGTGAGCACACTAGAGTTCCATGCAGCCCGGGCTTCATACAAGCAGGAATGATTTCTAAGACGCTAGATTAGTATTCACAGAATGCTTCCTCAGAGGTGGAGTTGCCTCCTCAGAGACATTCTAGAACGGAGGGCTTCACTTACTTCCCACCAGCTGTCTCACAGTGTTAAATTGTGGATGAAAATCCAGTGTTTGGGCTCACACAGGAACCCTGGTGGAGACCTTCTGTGTGAGAAACCTGGAGTAAATCAGAGAAAGGACATTTTCCACCAAGTATTATATCCAGTCAGTTCTAAAGCCACCACTAGACATGTTCTGTGGACATTCGGGATTGTGCTCTGACTATTCCTCCATCAAATGGGTCATGTTGAAGGAAAGCTTTGTAGTTGGCATTATACCACTGATATGAAGTATTAGCAAAGTATAGTTCAAATTCACTGACATGACCAAGAGCTTTTCTCTTTCAAAGGATGGATTTTACTGTAAATAGTTTCTCAAGATCTCTTGGACTGGATCCTGAGCATGGGGAGAGAAAGTTTCTCAGCTGCTATGAATCCCCCTGTTTACTTCTCTCACTTGAGTGGTGTTGCATAAAAGATTACAACAGTCTAGGTTTTATTTGTATCTATTACCCAAACCATTACATTGTCTAATTTCATCCTTGTCTTGGAGGAGCAGTGCATGAAGAGCTGAAGGGGGAAAGTCCCTCCAGCCACTCGGCGCTCTACCCCAGGATTAAGAGCATCCATTGAGTAGTGTGTGGAGTCCCGTCTTTGTAAACTCTCCCAGACCAAATGTTGTTGGAGTGGACTCATCCGTATAATCTGTCCTATAAGTGGAAGGACACCCAGCTGCCAGCAGCTGCTTTTAAAAGGTCACTATGAGTACTACATAGCACAGTATTAATTTATAGCAGGAATCATATCTTGTAAAATGTATATAAAACACTTTTATGGTGCAATCATTTGTCAAATTTTTGTCTGTTACATTGTTCTTAGAGTGTATGTTCTTCTCATGCCTAAGAATATCACTGTAAAATCTGCTGAAAACTATTTTTAGGTTTTATTTGCACAAGACTGAATTAGTTTGAGTTTGGGGGAAGCTCCTATTGAATAAGCCTAAACATCTGTAAAGATAAAAATCAATTCATTAAAAGCAAACATTTCAGTACAATTCTTTCCAAAGGTAATCCATGTTCTGTGTTGTTAGTGTGTGGGTGTGATGTTTCCGACTCTTCCATCTCTCACAAACCTATTTTCTGTTCCATCTGTTTTGTTCTTGAAGGTTGTCTTTTTTTTCCTTTGCAATGTTCTAGATGACCAAAACACATTGGTTTTTACCCTTATGCCTAAAGCTTTGATTTCTCTGTGTGATGTTCTGTGAGTTCACTGTTTAATCTCTTCAGTGAAATAGCAAATAGTCCTGGTGACAAGCAATCTATTAATTTAGAGGAAAGGTCCTGAACAAAGTATTGAAAACTAACTTTGGATCTATTCTTAGCTATGGTTTTGCATCATGGGCTTCGTTAGAAGAACATGTTGCATTTATTTTGTCTTTATTAAAAGACTACTAGTCACCGGTTACTCTGGTTATAGTAACTGTTATATCAACCCACTTTGATCTTCTTTTGAAATTGAATTTTCACTCACAAGTCAAAACAGTAAGCTGTCTTTCAGAAAATTTTTGAAGGATAAAAATATGTGAAGGAAAAAGGTGGTCTGTGTAGAATTACCTACACAGAGATTTTAGTTGTATTGCCTTGAGAGGTTTTAGTTTGTGGTCAAGGTCTGTATATTATCCCAACTTTATTAAGAATTGTTTTCTAATTGGTTATAACATTTTTTCAATTAATAGTTTCAAAACAAATTGTTAATACAACTGTATAAAGTGAACATAATTTTCTTCACTTGTATTTTTGTTATTGAGCAAGTTTATCAAAATAAATTGTCTACTAAAGAAACTAAAAAGGCTTCTATTACTTTTAATAAGCTTTGATTTTAAATGTTTATTTCTAGGGATGTAGCTTTCCCAGGCCGTGTGTTCAATCCCCAGCACTGAATAAACCAGGTATTGTGGTAACTTGCCTGTAGTTCTAGTGTTCAGGAAGTAGAGNCAGGAGGATCAGAAGTTCAAGGTAATCCTCAACTCCATGGGAAGTTTGAGGCCAGCCTGTCTGAAACCAAACAAACCAGTCTTGTAGCACTTTCACACATTCAGAGACCTGGCCTCTTGGTTGATTCTGTTGTTATGTGAGGGAGTCTTTGCTCACCTTTAGTCAGGAATAGTTGTGATTTGAATGAGAATGTCCCCCATAGTCTCAGATTTTGGAATACTTGGTCCCCGGTTGGTAGCTGTTTGGGAAGTTTAAGAAGAGGTGTGGCCTCATGGAGGAAGTATGTCACTGGGGGGTGGGCTTTGAGATTTCACAGCCACATGCCATTCCCAGTTCTCTGCTCCAGCTGCTGGGCCTGCTGCCTACTGCCAAGCTTCCCCATCATGACTGACTCTTCACCCTCGGAAACCGTAAGCTAAACAAGCCCTTCCTTCTAGAAGTTGCTTTTAGTTATTATGTTTGTTTGTTTTTTGTTTTGTTTTGTTTTGTTTTGGCTTTTTGAGACAAGGTTTCTCTGTGTAGCTTTGGCGCCTTTCCTGGAACTCACTCGGCAGCCCAGGCTGGCCTCAAACTCACAGAGATCCGCCTGCCTCTGCCTCCCGAGTGCTGGGATTAAAGGTATGCGCCACCACCACCCGGCTTAGTCATTATGTTTTATCACAGCAACAGAAAAATAACAGTACCATTACTAGTATTCCAAGACATGGATTAGGCCAGTTTTCTACTGAAATACATAATGTGCCCCTTTCTCTGGCACTTCTTCACAATGCTTAAATATTTAGTATTGGTTGTATAAGACTGATTTGTTGGCCCATTAAAGCAACTCTCTCCTCTTCCATTGCCTTGGTTTGTTGTTGTTGTTGTTGAAATGCAGTTGAAGAACCAAAGATCTTTTGGGTCATCCATAATTGTCCTGGGGTAAAAGTTACTCTGCACATCTAGAGATTTGATCAGCTCACCTCCTACAAATACTTGACTTACTAATGTGGTTAGTGACTAGCAAGACAGACTTATTAGTTGGAATGCCACCTTAGGCTGGCCATTCTAACACCACTGCTTGGGCCATCAGCAACCTCTGTCCCAAGTGCTATTATAAGGGCAGTTTTCACAAATCTAAGCTGACATAAAGAGATTTTCTTTTTAACAACTGTGTGTGTGTGTGTGTGTGTGTGTATTTAATAAAACAGCCCAAGGGGCTGGAGATTGGCTCAGTGATTAAGAGCACTGAGTGCTTTTGTAGGGGACCTTTTGGTCCCTAGCACCCACATCAGGCAGCTCGAAACCACCTGTAACTTCATCTCCAAATCTGATGCCCTCTCCTGTCCTCCATGGGCACTGTACACACCACACATNCATACTCACAGGCACACATATTTACATAAATAAAAATACTTTTTTTTAAAGCCTGGGAGTATTGAACATGATAAGTGCCCACTCATAACCCACCNTCCTGAGAACCATTGTTAATAGCTTATTGAGTATTCTTTTTTCTTTTAAAAAAGTTTATTTTTAAATAGTTATTCTTAGATAGTTTCTTGTAGATATATATAAGAATATATATATATTATATCTTGGTCCTACCCACTCCTAATTCCTCCCACTCTCCCAGACCCCTACTATGTGCCCCCCTCGCCTTCACATCTTTGTAAATTTTTCTTCTAGCCTATCAAGTCTAGTCGCTGCTGCCTGCATCACAAGGGCAACCTACCAGCAACCACACCCCTGATGAAAATTGCTACCCATCCCCCACAGCCATCATTTGGCAGTAACTCTTCAGCTAAGATAAAGAGGTTTCTTTTCACAGGTGCATTCACTATTGTAAAAGTAGAGCCTTGTGATNTATTGGGTATTCCAACAGGCATTTTACAGCTGTCCAGCTTAACAAGAGGTGATTTGTTTTTATTTTGGGATTTGAGGGGGGTTTGGTGGTGGTTTTGGTTTTTTGAGGCAGGGTTTCTCTGTGTAGCTCTGGCCTCCAACTGAGAAATCAGCCTGCCTCTGCCTCCCAAATACGTTATTCCCAGATAAGAGGTAATATTTTACACAAACACATATATACACACATATGCCATGACTTTTCTAGGTGGCATTCCATCTTATAAATAGTAACTATGTACACACATCATTTCCGTCTGTAGGTGATTTCTCCATTGAGAGATTTGGTAGGATTTTTGTTGTTTTAGGGGGGGAGGTTGAGGCTTTTTGATTAATTTTTTGCTCTTTAAAGAATGCTCCTGTAAATTCCAATTACAAAACAATTTACCAAATACCAAAATAACTTTACAGTCTACCAGTCTATTAAGTTCATATTTTGCAGAGTGCTGTGGTTGAATAATGGCACTCAGTATTTTTAGGGAAAGAAAGTAACATTAAGACATGCTGAATGTGCTTTTCCATGTCATCTTTACCCTCTCCCTGTGCAATAAGAGGAGGGGCTCTGTAAGCTGAAAACTGAGGCTCAGAACAATGAAAGTTGTCCAAGCTCTATAAGTAGTAATTGGTATAAATCTGGGTTTCATGTTCCCTGACTTCAGATTTAGGACTTCTGCTGTCTCACATTGCCAGTTTGGCTAGTCTAAAGGAAATAAAAATAGCTTGTCCCAGTTGCATGATTCCTTGGCTCTAGCATTGGAAGCTAAATCTATGGTTTGTTTCTGGATGCAGAATGCAGAGAACCACAAAAGCTGGCCCCTGTTTAAAAGCAGCTCCCTACTAAGAGCACCTGGTGAATATTGTCTGTGTTGTTCAAGGAAAACAATGGAATAATATGCTCAAATTGTCTGTAGTATCTCAGCATTTCTTGTCAAGGCTTCTTTACAGTCATTATTCAGTGGTATTNTACAGCCCTGACATCCCTAATTGATGGAACTAAGTAAGATCACCCATTGGTTTCTAGGGCTTTTTCAGGATTTGAACCCCCAAGAAAATATCTCCAAACAGGTTGTTCCCCATTCTCCTCCAAGGGCACTTAAAAGTTAACCACACTCTTCTTCCCTAGAGGTGGGAAGTGCATTAGTTTCTGAGGTATGCAAATCATGCAGACATCCATGGATCTCTGAACTGTTTGTCATCTGTCCACACATCACTGATGAAACTCCAGTTGTCCCATGCCAGTGGCTTTCTTGTACCCATCCCACACATGAGGTGTGACAAACTGGTGAGCTAGGACCTCCAATGCCTCTGGACTGTCCCTGGTACACCAAGGACTCATCCCTTAGGTCTTACCATTTCACCAAGGTGTTGCTACCAAGCGTGGAGCAGGCCTCTACCCCTTCCAATTTTTATATCCTGGTTTCTTGGTATCTGTCTTCTGGAGAATTTCCTCTGCCTATTGGCTTCCCTGAGAGACATTTGGACCTCCCACTAATAGTTAAAAAGCAAAGAACAAAGAGGGAAGGTTGGTGCTAGTTACGAGCACAGTGTGCAACCATGAGGACCTGAGCCCAATTCTCAGTACCCACAAAACAAGCCAAGTGTGCTGTTGTGCATGCCTCTAAACCCTAGCACTGTGGAGGACAGACAGGAGGACTGCTGGGCCTTGTTGGCTGCCAGCCTAGCCAAAAAACATGAGGTTTGGGTTCAAGGACAGACCTTACCTTAAAGGAAGAAAGTGGAGGATGATAGAGGAAGACACAACACCCTCCTCTGGCCTCTGCACATCCATATCCATGTGTGGGTGCGGCAACCACACTCACACAAAGGCAAAAAGCAAAATTTTGGAAAACTGTCTCTTTCTTCAGACCATGTGACTTCATGGCTAATCCCTCCTGGCTGCAAAGCTGGACTGCAGCCACTCCATCAGTACAGTCAGTCATATGATTGGTTCANGAAGCATGATGGCATGTGACCAAGGAGCCAAGCTTAGGACTTAGCTGGAGCTCCTGGGAAGAAAGCTTTTCCACTGTTGCTAAGTTACTGGGGTAGAAATTGGTGCCACTGTGTCCAGATTTTCCGGCCACACCTGAGGAGCCTGCCTGAGAACCGAGCCATCTCAGAAGAAGGGAGCTGAGCCATGAAGACAGTTTGTTAGCATCATAGTAGCCAAAGCCAGAACTGTCTGAACTTTGTTACTTACACAAATAAGTCTCATCACCACCACCACCCTTAGCCAGTTTGAGTTAGTTTCTGTCCCTGAAAAGGATCTTGATACACTCCCACCTTCCTCTTGACATTAAAAACATTCTTCACCTCCCTTCCTTTGGCATGTCACTCTTTTAGTCAGCTCTGGCTTTTAAAAAAGCAATTGAGGGCTGGTGAGAGCCCTCAGCTGTTAAGAGCATTGACTGCTCTTCCAGAGGTCCTGAGTTCAATTCCCAGCAACCACATGGTGGCTCACAACCATCTATAATGGGATCTGGTGCCCTCTTCTGGCCTGCAGATGTATGTGCAAACGGAACACTCATACATAAAAAATACACAATTTTAAAAGCAACTGACTTCATGCTTCTACTTAACCCCACAAAAAACATCAGTTCTTCAGTTTGAAGTAAAGGAAAATACAAGTTAATCTCTCAAAAATATATCCCGCCATAGCGTGGGGATAATGTTACCTTCAAAGAAAGACCAGAGATGGGTGAATGGACCCTGACCAACTCCTAAGAACTAATGGTAAGAAAACAGACACACGTATTCAGGCGGTGGTACATGGCTTTAATCCCAGCACTCAAGAAGCTGAGGCGGGTGGATCTCTGAGTTCGAGGCCAGCCTGGTCTATAGATTGAGTTCCAGGACAGCCAAGACTATATAGAGAAAAATACTATGTCAGGAAAAAAAGAGAAGAAAGAAAACAGACACCCCTGTTGAGCTTAGAAAAGCCACACTCTAAAGAGAACTTACTGCTGGGTGTAGTGACATGTGCCTGCAGTCCCAACAGTTGGGAGGCCAAGGCAAGAATGACATACACATCAAGAGCTGCACATCAAGAGCCTGTCTTTTAAAGAAATCAAAATAATAAAAAGGCTCACGCACAGCTTTCCCCTCCTCTCTGGTGGTCTCTGTAACTTTCCTCAGCTTTCTTTGTAGCACAGGTGTGCCCAGAATGTGCTGTGTGAGCCCAGGTAAAAGAGATCAATAGCAGTACTCAGTGTTAGGTTTTACTTGAAAAGTTAAAAACNCTGTGAATCTCAGACACAAGGGAGATGAAGGAAGTAGATTACCTATCTGGGACCCTTACGTTTTAAAAAATGATGCTGCGGTATTAGCCAACTTCCACTCGGGATTTTTCTTTTTCTCCTCCTCGCCCCCTCCCCCACCCCCAGCATTTTGAGACAGGGTCTCACTGTAATACAAGCTGGCCTTGAACTTGAAATCCCATAGCCTTGGCTTCCCACCTAGGATTCTCCCCAAGGTGGGTACAAGGGCCCTCTCACCTCTGTTTACATCATAGCCCACTGGGTGCTCATGGCCCTGTGATTCCCTCCCTTTTTCTGACCTGCCCCTCACCTGCCTTGTTGGTGTCCAAAGAGTGCTACAGGCCCTGAATTTACACAAGGCGTTTGCAAGCCAGAGAACCTGACAATCAGTCAACAGTTTCTGTTTGGGAAGTTTGGTTGTTGCTAACCTGGCCTATAGTGAACACCTGAAAGACACGTTCCCAAGTAGCAGGAGTTCCAGCTTCCGAAGGGAAAGGTTCCAGAAATGAAAACTGACTAAAGGATGCCTTGGGATCAAAAGAGCTTAGCCACTTACTTGCTGGTGGACCCCGGGTGGATCCCCTCATCTCTATAGAAGGATTCAGAGGAGTCTGAAACCCTGTGCTAAGTGCTGGTTACATCACAATCACCTGAAGCCATTGTTACAGGGTGCTGTTGCCACACTGTAGAACAGTTCTGGGCCACTCTGCTAAATGAGACCGGATAACCCAAGTGATTCCTCTGAGTCCCTGGGTTTAGGAAGCACTGAAGTGAATAACCTCAACAGAACTTTGCCTAGGAGTCACTGACCTGCTGTCGAATGACTGACTGCAGGTAGGGCTGGGCCTGGTGTGGGCAGAAGCTGCCAAATCTCTCTCCCGGCGCTTGTTCCCAGTTCTCTGAGGAACTGAAGCGGAAAGCTCTAGGGCTTCCCTTGTGTCTTTCCTCCATTCCTGCCACAAGAAGGCAGCAGGGCTCTATTGGCCTAAACCATAGACTGGGCTGACCGAGAGGTTCCAAAAGTAGAAAAACAGGTCATGTCCTGACTTTATAGGGGGAGGAAATGCAGGTTAACCTGCAGAGAGGCTTACAACAGCATAGGAGCCCCTTCTTCCCTGGGGTGAGCAAGCTCTTTGCCTTTCCTGGCCCCAAGCTGCTGTGGTGCAGCCTGTTACCTTGGAGACGAGCTAACACTTATCTCACAGGCAAGTGGCACTGTAGAGTTGTTTGGAGGAGCTTGGAGCAAGGAGAAGTGGGAGCCAGGAGAAGAGGCGTCCTGCTGTGCCTTCTCCCAAAGATGAAGCTATAAGTGAAGAGATGCAGATGGAGGTGAGTGTCACGGGGCTGGCAAGTGGGAAGAGAGAGTGGTTCCGCATTGGCCAAATGGGAAAGATTGGTGTGCTCGGTGCTGGNGCTCTGGTGGATACCAAGGCAGCTTGATATGGGACAGTGCAGAGAAAGCAGGACTTCCAGAGTTTCCACTGTGGTAACAAATAGGATTCTGGGGTTTCTTGGCAGAGGGAGTAAAGGATGTTTATAGAAGCAAGGATGGCTTAAGGGTGATATGAAGTAGTAAAGTGTGTGAACAGGGGTTGCCAGGGAGCAGAGAAGGGTGAGGGGGAAGTGAAGAAGCAAGGAATGGATTCTGAAGGAGTGACAAGCCTTGGGTTTCAGCACAAAGGAACTTGGCAGGGTTCTGTGCAGGAGCAGTGGGAAGCGTGC
>LZPO01066273.1:222671-239354 GCA_001675575.1 Neotoma lepida
CCAAATAAAGCTTTGCTCTTTCAGGGAGGAGTGTGACAATGCCGTGCCCAAAGTGCATTTCTCCACCCAGACCATCCGCCACTTTGAATCAAGGCTTTCTAAGTAAGTTTCCCAGTGTCCTCCAGCACCCCTGAGCTTGAGGCCTTATCTCACCTCATAATCTTCACATGACTGGGACCAATCAGCAATTTCAGTGGACCTTAAACTCTGCTCGTCTACCTCGNATTTGNCCTTTTCTCAAATGAAGACGTTGGACTAGATTGGCATCTCTTGGCCTTTGAAGGCCCTAGTGCCCTCAGATGAATGCCTCAGATGTCCCAGCTTCATTTGCTGGTTAACGGCTAAGAGCTCTGCCAGACTGGTACAGTTCTCACCTTTACAGATNTGTGTCAAACAGGCATGTGCTCAACTCCCAAACCAATTATTTTTATTTAATGTGTGTGGGTGTCTTGTCTGCATGTATGTTAGTGCACACAAATGTGCCTGGTATTCACAAAGTCCAGAAGAGGGTGTTGAATCCCCTGGAACTGGAGTTACAGATGATATGAGCTGCCATTGAACCTAGATCCTCTAGCTGGGAATTGAACCTAGATCCTCTACAAGATCACCAAATGCTCTTAACTAATGAGCCATTTCCCAAGCCCCACCCAAACCAGTCTTGATAGCACAAATAGTATGCACATACACTGAGTGCATGTGTGCATGTACACAAACATACACACACACACACACACACACACACACATACACACACACTCATAAACATCTTCCCATAATCAGTACACAGGATAGTCTTAAAATTCCATCCCACGCTGGGCAGTGGTGGCACAGGCCTTTAATCCAAGTACTCAGGAAGCAGAGGCAGGCAGATCTCTATGAGTTTAATGCCAGACTGGTCTTCAGAGTGAGTTCCAGGACGGCCAGAGCTACACAGAGAAACTCTGTCTCAAAAAAACCAAAAAAAGAAAAAAAAAAATTCCATCCAAGCTGTAGCTGTAGTAATCTGTAATCCATAATTACTGTTGCCTAAGGTTTCCTTCAAGGTTATAATGATAATTAATAGCTAACATTTATTAATGTGCCAGAAACTCTGCTAAGGGCTGCCTACAAGATCTTATTTCATCCTTATAACTGCCCAAAACATTGTATTATTCTCAAACTAATTACCAAAAGTCAAACCAATTAACCAAAAGTCAGTTGTTCAATGATCATTCATACAGCAACTAATTAGTGGGATTTATCATGCTTTAACTATCAATTTTATAGAAAGTTTTTGGGGTCAGAAAGT
Source organism: Neotoma lepida (assembly GCA_001675575.1). NCBI lineage: Eukaryota > Metazoa > Chordata > Mammalia > Rodentia > Cricetidae > Neotoma > Neotoma lepida. Next base: position 223,960 of record LZPO01066273.1, read on the forward strand.
TTAAAGGTTTTAAATAATTACATGATGTTCCGTTAGTTCGTTTGTGACAGGGTCTNTGTAGCTCAGACTGGCCTTCAACTTGAGATCCTCCTGCCTCAGCCTCCCAAGTTACTGGATTACAGTATGTGTCCCTGCACATATGTAGAGTTCTNTAATATTTGGCTCTGTTGTTTTGAATTATAAATCCAATGTTTTTTTTATTTGTTCTTTGATAGTTTAATAGATGTATGCAATTAAATATAGTCATATCTACCCTTCATTTCCTCCCAGATCATTCCCCAAACACCCCCTCCCAACTTCATGTCATGGTCTTCGTCAGCTCCTCCTCTTTCTTTTGCTACATGGCTAAGTCCAGTTAGTTCTGCCTATATGTGCATGAGTGTGGGGCCACCCACTGGAGCACGGGTAATGTGCCAGTCTNCATTCTGACAAAGAAAGAGACAAATCCAACATCCTTAAGGAATAGTCAAAGCTGCTTAACTAATCAGGCAGTTGGCAAATTGACTAGNACNGAGTCCTGTGATTATCTTTACATAGAAGATGATGAAACTCTGGGGCTTGGCGAGGATACCACACCTTTCAAAGGTGACACAGCCNNTAAATGGCAAAGCAAAATCTCAAACACAAGCATGTCTCAGTATGAGGCTCAGGGTCTTAGCCATATATTCACACTCATGTCTCCATCATGACTCCACCTGCTACTTTTGCCTCATGGATTTGTACTCACCAACCTTCTGGCCTCCCATGCTCTTCTCTCCCAGCTGCCCTCAGTGAGGCAACTCAGTAAGATTCAAGTGACCAAGGCCCTCCCATGAGCACCTGTCACCTGCTGGTGTCCACACCATCAAGGGAGTGTTTGCTTTGCTATAGGCACGGTGGTCAATACATTCTCTTGGCTACTTTTTAGAAACTGATATTTTTGTGAATCAGTCCAAGGAATGGCTGCTACCCTGCCACTGTCACAGCTTTGTTGTCAGTCCCCAGGAGACTTGGGACAGTTTCTTCTGTAAAGACTCTTACCTGAGGGGCCAGAGAGAGGGCTCAGTGGCCAAGAGCACTTGTTGCCCTTGCAGAGGACCTGAGTTTGATTCCCAGCAATCTCCTGAGTGCTCACAGCCTCCCATAACTCCAGTTCCAGGAGATCTGATACCATCTGCCACTACTGTCTTCCACGGGCACCAGGCATACACATGGTATGGATCCATCCAGGGAAAACACCCAAAAATACAAAATAAATAATTTTTTAAGACTCAGATCTGAGTGAGAGCAGGCTTGTCCCCCCACCTTCCTCATGAAAACACTGTCCCCATCCTCCCAGGCCTGTGCCCCAGCAGCTCACCCATAGTCATTAGCNCCCTGTCTTGCTTCATAGGAGAGCTGCAGGCCCTGCACCACCACCACCCTCCCTCCCACANCCCCAGCCTGGTGCCCCAGTAAACATATACCTTTAGCTCTCTCTCTGCTACATTTGCCTTACATTCTCCACAAAAATTAATTACAGTCTCCTTAAAAATTAAAAATTCAGCCAAACAGGTAGCTCATGCCTCTAATTCCAGAATGGGTGGGCTGAGGTAAAAAGATTGAGAGTCTAAGGCTGGAACGGTGAGAAAGTTCCGTGAGTAAATAAAGGCTGCTGCACAGGCCTGGGGAGCTAGAGATGAAGTCCTGGACTCCAGAGGTTGGGGGTGGGGGCTGACTCCTCCTCCTAATACACTTGCACCAGAACACACACACACACACACACACACACACACACACACTCTCTCTCTCACTCTCTCTCTCTCTCTCTCTCCAACATGCACGCACACAAGCACACACAAAGTAATTAATTTTTTTAATTAAAAAAACAATAAAAGAGAGAGTTTGAGACCAACCTGGGCTGCAGAGTGATATTCTCCCTCAAAAATGTAGAAAAAGCCAGACATAGTGGCACACACCTTTAACCCAGCAATAGAGAGGTAGAGACAGACAGAACTCTGTGAGATTGAGGCCAGCCTTATCTACATAGCAAGTTCTAGGCCAGCCAGAGCTATACAGTGAAACTCTGTCTCAAAAAAATAAAAAATAAAGTAAAAGAGAAAGTTTTTAGTTAAAAATTTAGATAACCAAAACTTGTAAAATCCTAGCCACCTTCCCTGTGTGTAAGTGACAGTGCTTGGTGATGAGCCTTCCCCTCTGTAAGTGACAGCGCTTGGTGATGAGTCTCTCTGGTGTCTCTACAGCACTATCGCACTCTATCAGCAGAGGATGCAGTGGCTCACAGAGAACAGCAAGAAGGTAATGGCACGTGTGTCGCTCTTCCCGCCATCCTCAGCCTGGCCCTTTAGAGCTTGNTTAGAGTCCTTTCTGCTGCAGATGATGGCTTTCCAACTAAAGCTGGCTTCCACTAAAACACAAACTTCCTAACCCACAAACATGAAAGCCGCAGACACAACTGTGTTCTTGTTGCTGACCTCTTAAATTCTCCGGAGACCCAGCTAGGCATGGCAGGCCACACCTGTAGTCCCGACACTGGGGAGTCCAAGGCAAGGAAAGAGAGGGTTGAGGCTGATGAGATGCTCACAGGGAAGGGTGCTTTCAGCCACACCTGAAAAAGAAGTGTGATCTCCAGGTCCTACATGGAAGAGGAAAGAACCAACTCCTGAAGGTCGTCCTCTGACCTCCACAAGTGTTTGCTCTCTCTTTCCCTCCTGCTCTGTCTCTCTCTCTGTCTGTCTGTCTGTCTGTCTCTCTCTCTCTCTCTCACACACACACACACACACACACACACATGTTTATTTTGATTTTAATTTTTTGTTTGTTTGTTTTGTTTTTCGGACAGGGTTTCTCTGTGTAACTCTGGCTGTCCTGGAACTTGTTCTGTAAATCAGGCTGGCCTCAGAGATCCACCTGCCTCTGCCTCCCAAGCTCTGGGATTAAATGTGTGCACCACCACTGCCCAGATCAATTTGTTTTGTTTGTTTGTTTAAGAAAACTGAGAGTCTGAGGCTAGCCTGGGCTGGCTGCATAGTCAGATTCTGCCTCAGAAATCTACAAAAATAAAAATAAAAATTTCCTTTGGCCTGGTTTTTCATGGGATAACCCTCCCAGGCTTGGGAAGATGATCACTGGTGACAACAAGTTCACATCACCATCCAGACAACTCCAGTCAAAGGGACCTCACATCATGGTCCCTATGCATACTTCCAAGTTCTCGGACTGACTCATTGGACATCTTTAGAGCAGTCCCATGTTCAAAGGATGAAGGCTGCCAGCTGGCTAGGCTTGAGGCTAGCTCTCATGCCTGGGGAAACAGGCAGGAGAGTAGGGTAAACAAGGANGTCTGGGGAGAGGAGATAGATGGCCACACATGGAAAGCACATGGAGTGCTGCTCCCAGGCAGGACAGAGTCTATCTGCATCTACAGAGGGGCTGAAGCAGGGTTGCAAGCTAACAGTGTGCAGCTCCCAGCTGGTCTGGAAGTGTCTTTATTCTGGCTCTATAATTTCAAAAGTTTTCCCTTAGTTTTCCAGATTTCAAAACCTTCATGTTTTACTTTGGGGCCTGCTTTCTGACTTCTCTTGAAAAAGGAGACTGTCTGGTACCACTGGGCTCTGGTCCCCTCGGATGCACCTTGCCTCTTTCCATTGCAGTGAGAGGGGTGGTCACACTTCTGCCTCAGAAGTGCAGGGCTGGGCTGTCTGCACNTTTCCTCTTTGGTTTTAGGCATTTGGCCTCATCAAAGGAACAAGAGTAGGACTCCTCATCGATGTGTCCCAGGTCAGCAGTGGCCCTCAGAAAGAAGAATTCCAAAATGATCCCCCCCCCCCCCCCCGCCTGGGGTACCAACTCACTTTGTTTATAGCAAATGCAAAACAGGGCCATTCACGAAGAACAGTTCTCACTCAATTAGCACCTTCAGGGGAAGAAATGTGTGGAATTCTGTAAAACCTCACCACAGGCTCATTTTCACTTACAGTGTGAACTTCTAGTGTTCTCCCCACAGCAGAACCTCCCAGCTAAACACCCCACCTCTGCAAAAGCCCGGGTTCCCTCAAGACAGGATGTGGACTGAAGTCTAGTCCTTCCTGTTCATCTGGGGAAGATTGCTGCATAGTGCAGCACAGCACTGGGCTGCTGGCCTTTGCCAGATGGTAAAGCTACTCTGGTTTCTTTGGACTTTTCCAAAACAGAAAAGTAAAGTCAAATCCCAGCTACCTCCACCCCTTCCAGGCTACGGGGCCCTGCTACCTCCTTTGTAAAGCAAGTGGGGAGGACAATATGGCCACCTCACAGAGCGGTCATAGAATGAACCCCTAGTGCTACATCTGGCTCCGACAGACATGTGAGGCGATGTGGAAGGATGCTTCTCCACAGAAATGTTTACAGTCTGGCATAGGCACCAACCACATTAGCAACAGCTTATATTTTGTGAAGCCTTGAGGGGCTCCATGTGGGACAGCCATCCTCATTCAGCACTGTTTAGCACCGCTCAACTCCCCACCCCTGAGGGCAGCCTGTATTAGAGGGTGTAGCCATGTACCCAGGTTCCATAGAACCCCAGCTCTGTGAGCCCCTTATGTCCTTTTATCCACAGAGTCTCATTGATAAGCAACTGAGCCTCAAGGAAAAGTTGTATGTCCTGTCCATCGGTGTCAACACCAAACCCCTCTGGCTGGACCCTGTGGCAGTCAGCACATCCACGTGAGTGGCTGCCCCGTCTCTCCACCAGGGTGTTTACTTGTTCCAGTTCAGTGGAATGCTTACATTTGTGTTTGTTTGTTTGTTCATTCATTTGAATTAAGGTCTAATGTGGGCCAGGCTGGCCTCAAACTTGCTATACAGCTGAGGGTGCCCTTGAACTTATGATCTTCCTGCTTCTACCTCCTAAGGGTTGGGGTTACAAGTGTGCACCTGGTTTATGAAATGCTGGGGATGGAAACCATGGCTTCATACATGCTGGGCAAACAACCCATTGAGCTCTGTCCCTAACACTTCACTGAATGTTTAAGATGCAAACCCCAAAACCACAACAGGTAAGGAAGCACACAGTAATGAGTCACAACAGCAGAAATATGGGCAGGCAACAGTTAGAAAGATGATTACCTCCCCAAGCTCTTACAAAATAAAGGATAAGACCACCACAAGACAGTTTGCTTACTTCTTTTTTAATTTAATTTAATTTTATTTCTTTTTATTTTTGATGATCTGGAGATGGAGCCAGGGCCCTGAGCATGTTGGCCAAATGCTTTACCATGAAGCGACATCCCCAGCCCCAAACACCATTTTATGTAGCAAACTAGAAATGATAGCTTTATTATTATGAAAATAATACATGCATGTTTTAAATAATCCAAACAATCTGAATGAATAAATAACAGTGAATGAATCTCCTTTATACTGCCATTTCTACTCTTACCACCCNATAATAACTTGTATATCTGTTTCCACAGATGGGCTACACGCACACATCCATGTTCCATCTGGTTTAGGCAGAAGGAAGACAGCTGAGCCTGGTGGTGCATTCCTGTATCCCCAGCTAATCAAGATGCTAAGGCACAAAGGATCACAAGTTTAAACTCAGCCTGAGCTAGAATTGCCAGCCTGGGCAGCTTAGTTGGACCTCTGTCTCAAAATAGAATTTGAGAGTAAAAGGGGGACAAAGGACATGTGGCTTTGTGTTAGAGCATTGGCCTAGGCCCAACCCTGATACCACAACAAGTAAAAGAGCAGAAGCCACACAAGCAAACAGCATAAGCAGGAGCTCATAACCCTGGTCTGTGCTGTAGCTTTTCACCCAGTCTTACTCTGATTTCCCATCACTGCCTATTCCTCACCTTGCTGGTAGTGGCTACATACTATTCCATTGCATAGATGCCCCCCAGTTGGATAGGCTAGTATGGGATTTGGGGGGATTTGGNAAGGAGGTGTNTAAGAATGTCTCTTTGTGCCAGAAAGTAATTTATTGTCCATGATGACAATGTCTTTGATTGCCCCTGTGATGTTGGGTATACCATGCTAGGCACTTTACAAGTATGAACATATTAAAAATCTACAGCCATTGCAATAGAATTATAATAGCCATTTTGTAAATGAGGACACATGGGCACAGGGAACATGCCTGGCTGGCATTGCAAAGCTCAGAGCAGAGCCAGGAAAAAAGCTAAGCTTAGGGTAGAGGCACCTGCCAGCAAGCCTGGTGACTTGAGTTCAATACCCCAGAGCCCACATGATTGGAAGGAAAGAACTGACTCCTGACCCCCATATGCACAGCATGGCATGCTCATTCTATCTCCCCTCAAATAAATAAAGGCACAAACGACCTAAGCTTTGATTCCCTTTTGTCCAGCACCAGCTGTGAAGAGGACAGTCCAGCCCTGGCCTCGACCACAGCTCTGCCCCCTCCCGCCTCAGAAGAAAGTGAGTGATACCTGCTATTCACAGAGTTGATGTCAAGATGAAATGAGGACCAGGAGCCTGGCATGTGACAGCTACTCTGTGAAGGAGATNATTTTCACGNTTTTCTGCTCCAGCTAGACCCGGAAGTCACTCTGAGATTGTATTAGTTGAGAGCTCCTCAGCTTCAGTCATCCCTGGGTCTCCCTTATATCCCAGTCATTTCTCTGCCTCAGAACTAATATTTACTCCATGCCACTTCTCCNTTATTGATTTTTCATCACATCAATTCTGTTTGTTTTTGAAGGAAAGTTCCTATAAATACTATAACTGAGAAGTCCATATCACTTGCCATCATTAGGAGGTAAAGTAAATGCAGTGAAAGTAAGACATTAAATTCCACCTTGAAGGCATTATTGGCTGCAGAAAGTGCGTAAACCTGACACTTAGACCTGAGACTCAGGCTCAGTGGGGAGTTATTTGCAGGGCATGTACATGGCTCTANGTTCCAGCCCCCAGTTTTGTAGAGCAAAAGGGAACAAGATAGCNACAGTAATGAAAGCACCAACTANGATTTCATTTCAGTGCTGGGGTTGAACCCAGAGCTTCACAGACACGAGGTGAGCCCTCGCAGGGGACATTCCTTCTGTCAGGNTGNAAGAGAAGTGGAAAGAGCAGAAGTGTTGCATCTGAGTTTAGCCATGTCTGCTCTCATCAGTGAGCGGCTCCCAAGCCACGTGGGACACAGCTACACAGACATGTACCTCCCTGCNCTTAGAGCCTTCATAGAGTCCAGAGATCAACTCAATGCTTCATGCCAACATCTGCCCCCCAGAAGAGCTATATAGCATGTGACAAGACTCAGTTATAAGTGTTCAAGTAGCAGAGCTGCCAAGCACTTGGGTTCCAGAGTCAGGGTTTGTTTGAAATCCAGGTCTGACCCAGTGTTTATTGTACCACATCAGGCATGTTCTAACTCCAAGCCTGAGTTTCCTCATTTATAAANTGTAAATAAAGGTATCCACCTCAAGAATTATGGTTAGGGGCTGGAGAGATGGCTCAGAGGTTAAGAGCACTGACTGTTCTTCCAGAGTTCCTGAGTTCAATTCCCAGCAACCACATGGTGGCTCAAAATCATCTGTAATGAGATATGGCGCCCTCTTCTGTATACATAATAAATAAATAAATCTTTTTTTAAAAAAAGAATTATGGTTAGATTTAAATGAGCTAAGATTTGTCTAGGCCTGGCACCTTGTAAGAGTCCTAAAGAGTCATCTGCCACATANCGACATTTTGGTCAACAACAGATCTGATGTGGTCCCATAAAATCATAATGGAGCTAGTTGTGGTGGTGCACGCTTTTAATCCTAGACTCAGGAGGCAGAGGCAGGTGATCTCTGTGAGTTTCAAGCTAGCCTGGTCTACATAGAAAGTTCTAGGCCAACCAGGGATGGATAGATGGATGGATGGATGGATGGATGGATGGATGGATGGATGATAGAAAGATAGATGATAGATAGATAGATAGATAGATAGATAGATAGATAGATAGATGATAGAAGATAGATAGATGGATGATAGATAGATAGATAGATAGATAGATAGATAGATAGATAGATAGATGATAGATAGATAGATAGATAGATAGATAGATAGACAGATGTCTAAAATAAAATTAAAAACCAAAGATAACAGAGCTGAACATCTCCTATCTTGTCAGAGCTTCCGTGCTTCCAGCCAGCCATATAGAAGATAAACAATACAACCCTAGTACAGTGTGTAATGTGTGCCAGGGCCTCATGCATGCTAGGCAAAAACCTCTCCTAACTGAACTACACCCCAGCTCCTAGCCCGTGCTTTTGGTTAACGTTTCAGAGAGCACCCTTTCTATTTATAACAAAGGTTTACTGCAAACAGTATGTAGCAGGCTTTCTTGGACTGCCAGCTCCCAAATCATGACACAGAGACTTAGTATTAATTATGAATGCCCAGTCTTAGCTTAGACTTGTTTCTAGCCCTGTCTCTTATACACATCTAGATGTGTATAAGAGACAGCTGTAGCAGGCTTTCTTGAACCACCAGCCCCCAAATCATGACACTGAGACTTATTAATTATGAACGCTCAGCCTTAGCTTAGACTTGTTTCTAGCTAACTCTTACATTTTAAACTGTCTCTTATACACATCTAGATGTGTATAAGAGACAGGTGCCACCACCGCCTGCTTTTTTTTAACTTAAATTAACCTATTTCTATTCATCTATGTGCTGCCCTGAAGCTCGTTTACCTCATCTATGTACTGTCCATCCTGCTTTCCTGCTTCCTCTGTGTCTGGCTGGTTGGCCCCAGGCTGGCTGGCCCCCCTTTTCTCTCTGCCTCAGCCCCACCTATCCCTCCTCTCCTAGCTATTGGCTGTTCAGCTTTTTATTAGACCAATCAGGTGCCTTAGGCAGGCAAGGTAAAAAGCAGCACATCTTAACATAGTTAAAAAAAATGCAACATAAATAAAAGGAACACACCTTTACATAATTAAACAAATTCAGCAAAAACACATGTAACATCTATACATTGGTAAACAAATATTCTATTCCACAACGAGAGTACCCAGTGNCAACCTCATCTTGTACTTACTTCATCTCCTTCATTGCTTTATTTTCCCTCATACTTGCTTTAATCTCCCGTCATTCAGTGCATCACAACACTAGAAGCACTAGGCTATACCATATATATACCCCGTACAGCTCAGGTATGTGGTAGGCTATGCTATCTAGGTTTGTGTAAGTATATTCAATGATGTCACACAATGGCAAAATCACCCAGAGACATTTCTTAGAACATGTCCTNGTCTGTTATCCAAGCATGGAGCCTCAAAGGCTACTGCCAAGTCCAAGGGAACCTTGGTGAAAGGAAAAGTATTGGCTCAGGACTCCCAAGACCAAGTTCTCAACGCAAAGGAGATTTATGTGCCCCAGAGGGACAGAAGGCAGGGATAAGGGACAAAGAGAGGAGATAAAGAGGAGAAGGGGACAAGAGAGAGGGGAGAAAAGGAGCAAGGGAGGGAGGAAGGGATATTTGCCCCAGAGGGACAAAGGACTGCCTCTGGATAGAGAGGAGGCAGACTTGGCCCATAAGAAAATGGCAGTTTATAAAGATAAAATGGGAAACTTCATGTTAGGATGAGGTGTTTAATTTTAATTGGGCATGTTAATTAGGTGAGCCAAAGGGGGCTTTTGATTGCTGGACCTCAATACTTTGATAGCTGGACCTTGGTAGTCAGCCTCAGGAGGAGGAAGCGGCCAAATAGGAGAGTGGACCTTGGGGGCTAGCTTCAGAAATGTAATCTAACACTTTTTACCAAGGCAGAGGGATTCNGGGAGAAGGGCAAGGCCTGCCGGAGCCTGTGCTCCAGTGGGCTNGNGTCCCTTCACTTGGAGAACCAGGTCATTAAGCTGCACATGGCTATAGTTAGGCTGCTGTGTCTCCTTCCAGCCTCCAGGAACTCAAGCTCTGGGTAAAGAAACTGCAGCCTGAGGGAAGCTGCAATCTGCTACAAGCCTTGAAGAAAGCCTTCGCTCACAAGGAGCTAAATTCTCTGGTGACCATATTGAGAAGCTGGTAGGTCTCCTTTCTTCTAAGCAGGTAATAGACTACATGAAGGAGGTTGATGACCCAAGCAATGTCCGAGAAAAGACATCACCAAGCATGATGCTTCACACACACTTGAAAGAATGATTCTGTTCATAGGCTACCCATGTATACTTGGGGCAGAGCAGCCAGGGCTGGCCAGGGCTGCTGTCCACCCAGCTCTGCATCTTACCCAGGTGACCTAGGACACAAGTAATCAGTTAAGATGAACAGAAGGTGTGGGAAGGTGGCTCAGTCAGTAAAGTGCTTGCAAGCATAAGGACCTAAGTTCGGATCCCAGCACCCATGTAAAAAAGCACTGTATGCCTGTAATGTTAGCACTGGGGAGGCAGAGACAGGAGCAACTGGTGCTTCCTGACCAGCCAGACTAGCCAATCAATGACTCCCAGGTTCAGTGGGAGACCCTAGCTCGAAAATAATATAGAGAGTAATGATGGAAGACACAAGATATGGATTTCTGGCCTTCTCATGCGCACATACGTGCATGTACAATCACATACAAGAACACATGCATACATAAATACACACACACACACACACACACACACACACACACACACACACACACACACAGAGATGTTCCCTGGGAACTACCATTTTGATCGGAGATGTTCACAGCATAGTTTCAGTACGAGTACTCTTCTTCCATCTGCTCCACAGTCCAGATCAGCCTTCTGAATTCCTATCTGACTACATCCAGCAGTCTTCCATAGGACGGGACCTCTTCATTCACATCACCACCTACAAATGTGATGATCAGGTGCCCTCTGTGAGTATCTGAACTTTTCCAAAGCTTCCCTTTTACAGTTGGCAACAGTGAACTGGGCTGGCCTTGGAGACTGTGCCTAAGCAGGGTGGCCAAGCTGTNGAGTAGAACACACCTCTCTTGTGCCCACTTTTCCCTCAGTAAACAGGAAGTGTGGGAGGGTCTGAAAGCTCCGACAAGGATGGTTTGTTAGAATATTGGTGTGGCCTTGCCAGGGCTGACTCTGTCACCATCCCCCAGGCTGTTCTGAAGAACCTCACAGATGGGCTTGGGGGCTACCACCACTGCTACAGCCCAGAATCAGAGGTAAGCCTTTGAAGACCGGCTGTACCTACCACCTGCCCACCCCCGGGGTGGGGGGGCTGGACCTGGGGACCTGGCCGGGACAGACTATGCCACGTGCATGCATATTGCTTTCCTCACTTTATCATGCTTGCTCTCCATGCTCGGTGACTTTGAACAGGTAAAATCATACGACAGTGACAATGTGGAAAGAACAGGGACAAGCTGGAGTTGTAAGCTGTTGGTGGCTTGTCTGATGCGCTGGTCAGACACTTGTGAAGNCTGTTCAGCAGAATTCTCCATCACTTTCTAGAAATATGAACACAGCCCCAGCTTGTTTCAGCTCCCACCAGAGCCTCCAGACTGAAACAATGGCTCCAAATTTCTTTCCTAAATAAGCCCTACTGTTGGGCGAGACTCCCAGAAGGGCAGAAGGGTGCTCCACTCCTAGGCAGTCCATTCATTGGGGTCCTTGTTCCCATTATCAGCTAAGCACCGCCTACTCTGTGTTGTCAGAGGAGGTGACAATGCACAGTTCCCTCTGGCAGCTCCATCTGGCTGATGGAAGATTCAGTCTGGGGAGGTGTGGTGCTTCATAACCAGCCATGCTGTTGTAGAGAATCAGGAAGATCTCAAGTTCTAGGCCAGCTACACAGTGAGACCCTGTCTCAAAACAAAACAAAAGGAATGTAACTATCAGCCAACAGCCACCCAGGGCACCAAGTGAAGGAATGTTTGCCCCTCACAAATTGTCTCCCAGATCTTCCAACCTCATTTAGGTGTCAGCCCATTTTGCTATTTCGCTGTCCCAACTCTGATTATAGATGCCACAGGAAAAGGAAGTGAATGAAAACAGTAGATTTTATCTTCAGGCATGGTAGTACACACCTTTAATCCCAGCACTCACTTGGAAGCAGAGGCAAGATGATCTCTGTGAGTTCAAGGCCAGCCTGCTCCAGGACAGCCAGGGCTATATATAGAGGAGAGAGAGATAGAGATAGAGAGAGGGGGGGGAGAAAGGAAAGAGGAGAGAGGAGAGAGAGATGAGAGAGAGACAGGAGAGACAGGAGAGGGAGGGAGGGAGGGAGGGGAGAGAGATCTTAAAATCTGGCTCCTCAGCACTGAGGAGGCAAGAGGATCAGGGGTTCCTTGACTATATTGAGAGCTTAAGGCCAGCCTGGGCTACATGAGACCTGGTCTCAAAGGGAAAAAAGAAGAAAGAGAAAGGCCAGTGAGCTGGCTCACCACTGCTTTTACAGGGTACTTGCCACCAAGCCTAATGAGCTGAATTCTATCTCCCAGGACCTACATAGTAGAAGGAAAGAACTAACTCCCACAAGTTGTCCTCTGGCCTCCACACATGAGCCATGGTACTCTTGTGTGCCTGGGTATACTCATACAGATAGAGAGATGATGAGAGAGAGAGAGAGAGGAGAAACAGAGGAGAGGAGAGAGAGAGAGGAGAGAGAGAGGAGAGAGGAGAGGAGAAAGAGAGGAGAGGAGAGAGGGAGAAGATATAATTAAAACAAAAACAGGAAGCCTGCATCCATGAGCATCCCCTAGTCACTTTACCCTACCCCACTCTCCGGCAGTCCTCAACTGCTTCCTGTCTCTGGATTTATGTGTTGTGAGCATTTCACCTAAATGGAAGCATACACCTTTTGTGTCGACTTCTCTCACTTAGCATGGCGTGTTGTAGCCCCTGTAGTACTTCACTTCTATGGATGGGTGACATTCCATTGTCCAAATGGAATAACGGATGAACGGGTAAACAAAATGTTGTTTGTCCATTTTGTTTATCCTTCACCTGTTGGTAGATGTTGGGTTTTCCACTTTTTGGCTACTGTGAATGTTGCTGGTGTGGAAGCAGTACAGGACACAAGTCCCNGTGTTCAGTGATCTGTGCAGAGCTAAAGTAGAACTGCTGGGTCCCATGGTAATTCCAGGCTTGGTTTTTGTTGTTGATGCTGTGCTTTTTGGTTTCGGTTTTGGTTTTGGTTGGTTTTGGTTTTTGGTTGGTTGTGTTTTTGTTATGTTTGTTTTTAAGACAAGATATGAAACTAAAAACATGGCTCAGTGATTAAGAGTGTTGGCTGCTTTTCCAGAGGACCTGGGCACAATTCCCAGCTTCCATAGATGGCTTATCACTGTAGGTATCTCCAGCTCCAGAGGATCTGATGCCCTATTCTGGCTGCCAAAAGCACCAGGCACACATGTGGTGCACAGGTATACATGCAGGCAAAACACCTATACACATAAAATAAAATAAAAATTTAAAAGACAGGGTCTCACACTATAGCCCAGGCTAACCTCAAACTCATAGCAATCCTCCTGTTTCTGACTCCTGAATGCTGCGATTGCAAGCATATACCACCAGACCCAGCTCTTTGTAGTTTTATGAAACACAGTCTTACTATATAGCCCAGGTGGGCCTTGAACTTAGCAGTCTTCTTGCCTCTGCCTCCCAAGTACTGAAATTACAGGTGTTCACTAACACACTTGGAGTCTATGTTTAATTTTTTTTTTTTGAGAAACCACAACAACTGTACCATCCCACATTCTCACCAGTATTACACAAGTGTTCTAATTCTCCACTTCCCCACCAATATTTGTTGTTTTAGTATTATTATTAGTGTGTGTATGTGCACACACATTAGGGGGCCTCATATGCCAGGGCATGTATGTGAAGGTCAGAATACAACACTGTAGGGTTAATTCTTTCCTTTCACCTTCAAGTGAGTTTCAGGGATTGAATTCAGGCTTGCACGGCAAGCACCTTTCCCCACTGAACCATCTTGCTGTACCAACTTTTTAAATTGCTATTAATACCATCATCGCCATCCCAGAGGATGTAAAATGCTTCTTTTTTTTTTTTCTGGGGATTGAACTCAGGACGTCAGGCTTGGTATCAGAAGCTTTTACCAGCTGAGCCATTCTGCTTGTCCAAGAAATTTTTTATGTATTGAGACAAGATCTTTCTATGTAGTCCTGGCTGTCCTGGAACTTGCTATGTGGACCAGGCTAGCCTCAAAGTCACAGGGATACTCCCACTGCTGCCTTCCAAGTGTTGGGATTAAAGGTGTACACCACACCTGGCTTAAAAATCTTCCTTTGTAAATTAGAACATTTTCCAGCTGTTCAGAATCCTGCAAGTTAATACTGTATACATGGGACAAAATACATCAGTGGGCCCTGTCTNGTATATGAACCTCAGTTTATTACCCCAGGTTTAGACAGCCACTCAGCCATGGGAATTGACTTGGGTGCTTGCCTTTTCCTACATTGCCAACTACTGTCATCCAGTGACTTCTGGATAACTCATTGCTTCCATCACCCCCAGCTCTATACCAGTAAGGATGTGGATGAGCTCCTAGCAGAAACCCAGAAGGCTCAAGACCTCCTCAGCCAGGTGCAAGCCCTGTGCCACAGCAATCCACATAAGGAACTGGCCTGCATGATCCAGAAAGTAGGTGGCACTCCACTGTTGATGTCTGGGCTTGCCTTTCTGTTGCTCACACATTAGCTATATATGAATTAACCTCTCAGGGCCTCAGTGTTTCACTTTGAAACTGTGCGTAACAGGAGGTGGGGCCAGGNCCAGGCTTCCTCAGTGACTTGGTATACTGGTCTCCTGAGTTTCCAGAAACCTTGTGATCCTAAGCCCATGGACAAATGACTTGTCATCTTGGATCTTGGGTGAGGGGGAGAGGTGGACACCTGGAAGAAGAGCAGGTTGCTGGGGACCTTTTCCTGTCCCCTGAAAATTCAGAAAATCCTCAGGGAATTGCTTTCAACCCACCTGCTAATGTTTTAAAAAGCTCCACATGGAGGGGAGGGGTGAATGGGGAAGAACTTCCCAGCTTTAAAATGTGTTTGTGTAATGAGAGTTTTTAAATTGCACATAGATCTCTACAGAGATTGCAAAAGGGCCATTCACAAGTCTCTTGCCTAAACCTCCAAAGCATGGAGCTCCTCTCACAATCAAGTTCCCAGACTTGGACAAGACTTCTGCAGAATGGCTGAAAGTCAATGGTCTAAAAGGTATTAAATNCCCAGAGAGGGCAGGACCCACGTGGCTGACCAGGCTTGGAACCTTGGAAGCCTCCCAGGCAATGTCTCAAAGCTAATGTGTTTTTCAGCCAAGAAGTTAAGCCTTTATCAGGTTCTGGCACCCAACGCCTTCAATCCTGTGGAAGAATTTGTGCCTGTTCTCCAGAAAACAGTGTCAGCTACTATCCATGAGGTAATTCCAGGTCAAGCTTCTCTCCAGTCCTCTGCAGGAGTGCTCCCCTACACTACTTCCCATCTTATGTTATATCCAGATTCTCT
>LZPO01066273.1:277744-288992 GCA_001675575.1 Neotoma lepida
GTGTGTGGGGGGGGGATAAGTATGTGATATGTGTATGTATGATTATTCATGTATGTGGTGTGGGTGATGTGCGTGTGTGTTATGTATGTGTGTGTGATATGTGTGTAAGTGTGAGTGATGTGTGTGATGTATACGTGAGTGTATGTGTGATGTGTGTGATATCTGTGTGTGATACATTTGCCAGAGGAAAACTTTCCAGAGTCGGTTCTCTCCCTCTACCAGGATGAGGCTGNCCTCTCTTGTTTCTGCTTCTGTTCTGCACACTCCAGGCTGGCAGGCTAAGAGCTTCCAGGCACTTTTCTTGTCTCCACCTCCTATCTCTCCGTAGGAGTGCTGGGATGCAGGCCACCTCATCCAGCTTTCTGTGAATTCCAGGCAAACTCGGGTCTCCAGGCTTGCTTGGAAAGCACTTCCACTCTCTTAGCCATTCTGCCATCCTCAGCTCCAGCTCTTAGACTTCCAAGCTTTAGTTTTACCTCCTTAAGCCCCAGTCTTTATCTGCAGAAAGAGACAGTAGTCATATGTATTTCACAAGGGGCTCATAGAGAGTCGATAAGATAGTGCATATGAAACACCCAGGCCAGCCCTGGGTCCGAGAGCAGAGTGAATGGGGGCAGCACCTGCTGATGCTCTGTGGAGTTGCTAAATCCTGGCCTACCAGATGCTTGACCTGGGCTGGGTCACTGCCTTGGACTTGAACCTCTTACTTCTGTTTCAGGCTGATGTCCGAGATGAAGAAGCCCTGTACCAAGCCTTCCAGGGGGTGGACTGTGTCTTTCATGTGGCCTCCTATGGCATGTCTGGGGCTGAGAAGGTGAGACTCCCACACNCACCCAGAGCCGGGCAGAATGGTGTTCAAGTCCTGCCCCACCCACCACACTCTGATGCCCAAGTATGTCTTATTGTTCTTTGCCTCCTCCAAAGAAGCACTAGGCATCCATGACATCAAACACCAGTTCTGGTACCTTCCACCTTGTGTGACCCAGGGCAGGTCACCTCTCTGAGCTGTCCCTTCCTCATCTGGAAAGGAAGGAGTCACTACGATTTATGTCACAAACTCTTTAGGGAACACTCTAGCAGTGTCTACCAAAACGTATTCCATTTGATTCATATTATACTTATTTACATATCCATAGCATTGTTTTTAATAATAAAACACCAGAAATTATGCAGTGGTCCATTAGTTACCGAAATAAGAGTAGGGATATCATGAAATTCTATGCAGCCGTTCAAAAGAATGAGAAGACTCTAAAGGGTTGATACTCTGGCAATCTGCAAGGTTCAAAATAGTGTTTGGTATCCCCTATTTACCCTAAAAAAGAAAAGAGAAAAGCTAAGAGCCAGCAAGATAATTCAACCAACCATCTTTAATCCCAGCACTCAGGAGGCAGAGGCAGAAATATCTCTGTGAGTTTGAGGCCAGCCTGGTCTACATAGCAAGTTCTAGGACAGCCAGGCTACATAGAGAGATCCCTGTAATTCAAAAAAAAAAAATAATAAGTGCCTACTGCCAAGCTTGATGACTTGATGACCTACCTCAGTTTGACCCCCAGGACCCACACGGTGGAAGGAAAGAACTGACTCCCACAAGCTGACCTCTGACCTCTGACCTCCACCTGTGTGCCATGGCCCTCACACACATGGACACACACATGCACATGAAAAACAAATTTAAAAAATGTGATAAAAATTTTAAAGCTAGGACAGATATTTATTACATGCACAAGGGTATACGATGATGTTAAATATAGGTTCTCCATTCAAACGTCCAAAGCNGTTAACATCAGTTCCCTCTGGAGAGGGCAGAGGAAGACTTGGCATCAGGAGTGTTGAAGGAACATTCCTCTTCATTAGATAGTCTTTTTTTTAAAGTTTTATGTGTATGGGTGTTTTGCCTACATGAATGTCTGTGCATCATATTGGTGCCTAGTGCCTGAGGAGGTCAGAAAAGGACATCAGATCCCCTGGAACTGGATTTACAGATAGTTGTGAGCTGCCATGTGGGTGCTTGGAACATAACCCAGGACCTCTGGGAGAGCACCCAGTGTCATTGACCACGGGGCCATCTCTGCAGCCCCTGGGTATACTCTTTGAATTATTTTTAACCTTGTAGCTGTTTCCCCGTTAAACAAAAAACACCACGATAAGAATAAATATAGTTTTGGCTGGGGATGTGGCTCAGTGGGTGGACTGCTTGCTCAGCATGCACTCTGGGTTGAATCCCCAGCACCAATAAACCAGATATGGTGGCACACACTTATAATCCCAGCACTTGGGGGGTGGAGGCAGGAAGATCAGAAAATTCAAGGTTATCCTTGTCTATATAGCTTGTTTGAGGCCAGCCTGGGTGACATGAGATACACTGTCTCAAAGAAAAATAAATAAATATAGTTTGAAAATATAGCACATCACATTTCCCAGTGGTTTTAAATGAGGTCTGGGTTGTACTGTTTGCTGGGTGCCTGGCACACATGAACCTATCGTGGCAGACCCCTTCTTTGTTTGCATTGCAGTGCCCTCTGTGGGGCATGGCCATATCACCACATTTGTCTCAGATGAGGGGAGACTTGGGGAGGCAGAAAATGATCCAATGTGTTTGAAGTTACTTATCCGTGCCAAACTCTATGCCAGCCCATGCACCCTGCTCCAAATATCCTTCAGTGAGAATCCTGCTGACCCTGAGCTCAGCCACAAGGCAGAAGGCAGCACGTGACTTCCCATTTCCCTCTTGTCTTTTAGCTACAGAAACAGCAGATTGAATCTATAAATGTCGGAGGCACCAGACTAGTGATTAAAGGTAGGCCCTCAGAGTGGAGTGTGCCCTGCAGTGTGATCTCTTCTCCTTTTTCTCCTGCACTGGCCTGGCTATGGGGTAGGGGCTGGGGGGGGTAACAGAGGCAGGACCCCCCTGCCCTACCTAGACTGTATCAACTGAAGCCAGTGGGAGGTAGAATATCTTCCCTGTGTACAGACCTGCTCAGGGCCCTGTAGGGAGCATCAACAGTCTCAGCATGTCAAGGGGACCCAGGGTTGAGGATGGCACTGAGGAAGGTCACTGAAACATCAGACAGAAGATTCCTGTCAGGCCCTCAGGATGTGTCCAACCTTGACCTGCACTTTTTCCAGCTCTAGGGCATCTTTTCTATCTGTCCCACCAAGTGAGCCTTTTCTTCCTATCTGCCCTTGATGGAGTGGCTAGGGGGCCAAAGGCACACCAGAAGGAGTAAAAAGCCCTGGCCCCCACGTCCCAAGTTGAGGGGAGAGGCTTTTCCCTCCCAGACAACTCTGNATTCTGGGAGATCCCTGCTGGTATGGGTTGGGATGTTAAGAGTGAGTAGAAATGGGTGGACTTGCCCACAGAGGCCTTTTCTGAGCTCCTCCTTAGCCAGCTCCTTGCTCACAGTCTGGCTGTGGTGTATGTGTGTCTCCTGCAGTCTGTGTCCGTCGGCGGGTTCCAAGGCTTGTGTACACCAGCACAGTCAACGTGACATTTGGTGGAAAGCCCATACAGCAGGGCAATGAGGACTCTGTCCCATACTTCCCCCTGGACAAGGTACCAACTTCTGGGAGAGATGGGTCAGGGTAGCAGGCTTGGAAGTATCTGCCCAAAGGGCAGGTATTGATAGAGCCAGGTCCATCTTAGAACTTAGGGTGCATCCCAGCAGGATGGACTANGAAGCTGAGTGATACAAATTGTCTCCTATTCCAGTTTGTCTTGCCCTCAGAGGCTTCAAAATCAGATAGACCTGGCCTTGAGCCCCACCTGGCCTGGCACCTTTCACCTCTGTGACGTGCAAGTTATCATATACTCCGAACCTCTGTTTCTTCATCTAAGTCTTATAACACCATGGAGGGGATTTGTAGAGAGCAAGAAATGAGATTATGTGCAAAGATGTCACAGGAACACTAAAGGATGACATATGACTAGATCACCCAACCTGTATCTGACATCAATGTCACAAGGCAGATGTTGCAGACTGGTAGGTGCCTCCCTGAGTCAGGATTATGCAGCAATGGGGTAGACTAAGCCCAGATGCACCAGCATTGCCGTCAACATCATTGAGCCCATCTGGTGACTGTTCTCCTTGTCCCCTGGCAGCACATGGACCACTACTCTCGAACCAAAGCCATTGCTGACCAGTTGATTCTCATGGCCAATGGGACACCTCTGCTAGGTGAGTACCATGGNGCCTGCTTATAACAAGCATGCCTGCCCACTGCTGCCTCTCTGAATTGTGTGTCTGAGGNCCTATATCCTTCCAAGTGACCTCTCTGCATGGTCTGGGCCTTTGTCCTTCCATGCATTCTGAGTATCTGTGTGTGCCTCCCTGACTAGGATACAGCCTGGACAGTCAGATCTCCTGCTTGCAGTCTGGTGAGGAAAAGGCTTGGATAGCCTGACACTTGCTCTCTTTGCTGTCTTATGGAAATGGATTTAGTTTTAGCAGTCTTCTTTAGTATTACGAATACGTAAGGAAGAGACCATGCAAGTGAGAGGCTTCTGCACTTAATCTTCAATAACTTCCCAGAAAAACCTACCTCAGCTGTCTCTCTGCAGTCTCTCCTTTAGCTACAGAGAAGCAATAATAAAATAGGAACAGTCCACACTCATGTGCATTCTTCATGTCAGGCCCTATTTTGCATGCTAATTCCATATGCAAGGGTTCATTTACTCCCTATCATTCCAGAGTGGGGGATGGAGTTTAGGCATCCCTGGTCTTCCACACAGGAGCCAACCCATTCAGACAATTTGTTTGCCAGAAACCATTGTTCCTGTCTTTCTGAAGTTTAGAAGCTAAAAGAAACCAGCCAACATGGTTCCCCTTTATTGTCAAAATTATCTATCCAGGCCAGGTGTGGTGGCGCACACCTTTAATCCTAGCATTTGGGAGGCAGAGGCAGGTGGATCTTGAGTACGAGGCCAGCAGGACTATATAGAGAGACCCTGTCTCAAAATAAAGAAAGGAAGAGAGAGAAATTTATCTGCCTGGGTCTGGTGGCAAAGTCCTTACATACTAGCTACCCAGGAGGTTGAGGCAGGAAGATCATAAGTTCAAGGCTTGCCTGGGCTACAGAGTGAGTTCAAGGCCAGTCTGGTCTATATAGGAAGGCCCTGCCTCAAATAAACAAAGCAAAAAAAAAGGGGGGGGCAGGCTATAGCTCAGAGGTAGAGAGCCTGCAGCCTGCTTAGCATGAAAGCATGAAGCCCTGTGCTCAACCTCTCTACTAGCATTGGAAAAGACAAACAAACGTGGGAACCAGTCGGACTTGGAGAACAAGAGAGGCTTAGAATTATATATAGCCTCCAGTTTACACGAAGGAAACAGAGGCCGTGTGCTGGCTTTGCTCAAAGTCACACAGCATTGAGCAGTTGAACTCTGAAGCCCAGGGGAGTCTTAGCCCCAGAATGCAAGTCTCACCCACTGTGCTACTCTAGAGGCAGCGAACCAGGTCCCTGCATGTGGGTTCTTGTCTCTACAGTATCCCTGCTTTCATTACTTAGTCTGTCAGTCCTTGACCCCTGATCCTGGGGTGCACATCCACTGTGTTCCCCCAGGATTTGATCTGATGCCGCTGAATTCCCTTCTCTGTCAGGGCACAGCCTCTTCACCTACTGCCAGGCCAGACACCTAATCCTCTGGCTGGGAATTATTTATATGCACATCCCCAGCTTTCAATGCTCCAAAGAGTCATGGATACCCTAGGTCTGCCCCTCTCTGACGTGGTTACCCAGTGTCCTACTGGCCACCACTGGCTGCAACCTGACCTCGCTCCACCAAGCTCAGGGACCCAGAGTTTAAACTTAGTTATAGGCTACAGAAAAGCTCAGCCGATACCTGCCTTCCAGGAGGGCTGACCATGGACACCAGGGGTGACTACAGCGGCCTGAGATCCAGGCTAGTCCCGAGATGGCCCTCACTTGAGCTAGGTGCCAGAGTCCTAATAAGTAGGTCACAGTGCCTTGTCAGGTGCCATATCCTCTTGCATCTGCTTGTGTTAATGTCCTGCAACTCCCATAGTGGTTTAGAACATTCTCTTGCCATTTAAAAGCTAGAACCTGGAGTCCTGGGATTAGCTGGTGTTAGCAGGTAGAACTCTCTCTCTAAAGGCTCTGGAGAAGGGGCCCTCTGTCTCCTCCAGCTCCAGGTGGCCTCAGGTGACCCTTGGCCCATGACTGCAAAACTCCAGTCCTTGCTTCTACCTTCCTGTGGCCTCTTTCTCCTCTTCTGGTCTCTCTAAGACACTTGTATTGGATTAATTGGATTAAACCCAGCTGAAAATCTGTGATGATCTCAACTCACCAATATCGTTCACAAACTTGAAGGCCCTTTTCCAAACAGCCACACTGTTTGGAATGTAGTCCTAGAATGTAGACAGATCTTTTGGGGACCACTCTATCATCCATGACTCTGGGCTTCATTGTAAAGGGAGGGGTGTCTGGTAAAGATGGAAGTCTCTGGCCCTGGCTTATTCATGGGGAAAGGGAACATACAATGGAAGTGCCTAGAAAACAGATTTGCAGAAAAAACAGCCACCTGGTATAAGAAGCACAGGTCATGAATAGCTCAAGGGCCCTGGCTGGCAGGAGTTTATGGCCAGTGCCCTCAGGGTTTGTGATCTTAATTCCAATGATGCTGAGAGTCACTTCCAAGTGAGAATATCTAAGGACACCACCTATAAGGACCTCTGCAGGCAAGGGTTGGGGAGGGGGAGCGATTTCCCAAAGAAATTGGGCTGCTGGCAGCACAGAGTATCTATTACTGGGCCTTCCATGCTAGATAAGGAGCAGAAGGTGTAGATGGCTTTGGGCTCCCCATCCTCATGTGCTGTGGGCTCCCAAGCCCCATGTTCACTCCTCTGCAGGCCCCTGACCACCTTTCTTGTGTCCTAGGAGGAGGCACCCTCCGTACCTGTGTGCTCCGTCCCCCAGGGATCTATGGTCCTGAAGAACAAAGACACCTGCCCCGGGTGGCGGTATGTCCTCCCAACCTTCCTAGGACCAGAGGCAGAAGGAGTCAGGTTGATGTGGCGTGCACACTGGCTGGACCATTGCATCTGTCTAGGGGCAATGTCCCCAGCCAGAGACTTTCTATGCTGGGAGGTCACCCTGATGCCCACCAGTTCATAGTCCTCAGACTTACCAGGGTCAAAGTTCCCACCCAGTGTGCCAGCCAGGCCTCTGTTCAAGTCAGAGAGAAAGAAAGCTGTGACCCCAGAGAGACCCTCATGTGGGTACCCCAAGGGCTGAGTAGTTTATCTCAGGCTGCCAGTGAAGGTTCTTCATGCCAGAAAACTCTAGAATACAGCTGCAAGGGGCTCTAGGTCCCAGTGTCCCCACAACCTGGTCAGGGAGACAGATTACACAGTCATGGCTTTAGCATAGTGAAGGCTGAGTCAGGGGAGAAGACTTCCTGGAGGAAGAGATGCCTATGGTGTTTGGAAGGAGGAAAAGGGATGCTCTGGTGATTAGAGAAAGCAATGCCAGGTAAAGGAGCAACTTGAGCATGAACCTGAATATGACAAAGGTTACGGTTAATGTAGTCATCAGCAANAGGTTCCTTTGACTGGAACTAATGGAGAGTGCACCACAGGGAGCCACTGAAGGTCATCTGGGGAGNGCTGTTCTGGTCTGCTGCTTCAGATATTCCTTTGTTGAGTTCTTAAATGATACCGAGTAAACTACAATGGCTTTTCCCCATTTAAATTCTTAATTGAACGACTACTGTGTGCTCCGTACTGTTCAGATGGTCAGCAAACAGAGCAGACAACCCCTGCCCTGTGTGGCCTCTGTTCTCACCCCTGGAAATAGATTAAAGTAGATTCACATGTTGAATTATATAGAGTATTGGAACGTGCCAGGCACAAAGGGAGAAAAGAAAAAGTGGGTGGGGTGAGGGAATTGGGCTTCCGGGGAAGTTGGGAAGTCCCTTGGAGAAAGCCAGGTTTTAAGCCTCCAAGGGAGGAAGGAGCCAAGTGTGTCAAGCAGGCTTTTGGAGGAAGAGTCTGCAGACACCTGGCAACTCTCAGAAAGCCCTAAGATTGTCTAGGAGTACACAGACAGCCCTGGGGTCATGGCAGCACAAGCAAGAGAGGGGAGTCAGTAGGAAAGGAAGCTGTGGTTTGGCTGGGCCAGGGCTAGAAGGGCGTTGGGTATTGTCAGTGTGTCTGTGTTCACCATCGCAGCCCGTGTGCCTCTGTAGTCACCAGAACAGGACCAGATATGGCTGGGCAGGGGAGATGGACGGCTAAGAAGCTGCTGGAGTTCCCAAGGCGAGAAAGGAAGGTGGCAGTAGGGGAGAAAAGTGGTTGGATTCTGAACAGATGTGATAGTTGGGGCAGCTGGGTTTACAAGTGATTTGAGTGTGAGGCATGAGAGCAGTCAGGAAGGTCAAAGGTGGCCCAAGGTCATCTGTGAGACAAGCAAGCAGAGATGTCCAGAGGACTTGGGACATGGGAGTTAGAGTCTAGCCTGTTACTGGATTGGAAGCTGTGAGCATGTATAGTGTGTAAAACCACCCAGGTGAGCCTGCATTGTCCCCTGTACCAGAGCCACATCAAGAAGAGACTGCTCATGTTCCGGTTTGGGGATCGCAGGACACGCATGAACTGGGTCCACGTGCAGAATCTGGTGCAGGCACACATGCTGGCGGCTGAGGCCCTCACCATGGCTAAGGGCTANGTGGCTGTGAGTGTCCTGTGACATCCCTGCCCCCCCATCCCCGCAGGCTGCAGGCAAGGAGAATCACGCCTCAGGAGTCCCAGGGTCGCTGGGTTGAGTAGAAGCTTCAGAGAGCATAATTAGCTCTTCCTCGGTGACCTTGTGACATCACAGCTACAAACTGAAATGTGTCACAGTCTTCACAATAATTCTCATCTTGCTGAAGAAACTGAAGTACAGTGAGGTTGAATGAGTCCATCAGAGACACATAGCTTGTCAGTGTGGTCGTCCTGTTACCAAACTTGGGGCCACAGTCTGCACCCCAGGAAGCCAAGTTCAATCATTCCTTTAAAAGAGTCAAATTAGGTCAGGCGGTGGTGGCACAGGCCTTTCTTTAATCCCAGCACTCAGGAGGCAGAGGCAGGCAGATTTCTGTGAGTTTGAGGCCAGCTTGGTCTACAGAGTGAGTTCCAGAACCAGGCCATGTAGAGAAACTGTCTCAAAAANCCAAAAACCAAAACAAAACAGTCAATAGTAAAAAAGGAAAAGAGGAACAAGAGGACCAAGACTGTCTTAGAATCCTTAAGTAAGAGTAAAGGTTAATAGAGTCCCAGGAACGTGCACATCTTGGCAGTCCTGGTCAAGGTTTGGTCCTGTCCACCACTGATTCATCCCTAAGTGGGCTTGGCTCTCCTGTAAGCTGTTACAATGGAATGAAAGGGAGATAAGCTCCCCTCTGGCTGTGGCCCTTTTGTTTTTCCAGTGTGAGATTCCTGAAGAAATCCCTGTCTCTTTGGGGGTCCATTGTTTCAATAGTCGGATGGTCAGATTGACAGATAACTGGCCCAATATCTCTCTAGGATATCATCATTTGTGCCAAGCCAGTTACAGCCCTTACTAAGGTGTTGCCCAGGTCTGTCCCCAGAACTACTCAAGAAGACAAGGGGAGCTGCAGAAGCAGCTGGGAGCCATGAGAAAGGGTAGAGTCAGGCTGTGGGCAGACATCTGACTACACCCCTTCTCTCCTGTCACCCTCAGAGTGGGCAGGTGTACTACATCAATGATGGGGAGAGCGTCAACCTCTTTGAGTGGATGGCCCCACTGGTAGGTGTTTCTGGTCTCCTAACCCAGAGCAAGACTCTAAAATCCCATCCTCTGTCCTCCAGTTCCAGTTCCAGAGGATCTGATGCCCTCTTCTGGCCTCCACGAGCACCCGTCATACATACAAAACACCCATACATGGAAAGTTGTTTTGTTTTTAATTTCCTAAGTAAAAAAGCATTTTTATTGAGATATAGCTTACAAGCTATGCAGTTCACCTATGGGAAGGATGTAATTCAATATGGGTTTTCCTTTTTTAATCATATTCANAGTTACACAACCATCACCATAATTAACCTTAGAGTAGGTCTTCATCTTCAGATAAGCAAAACAAGCCTGTACCTGTTATCAATTTGGCCCTGTGTACTCCTCCCCCACCTCTACCCTCAGCCCACCCCACCCCAGGCAACCATGAATCGTCCTCTCTCTTCATTTGCCTCTCCTGACTATTTTATATGAATGGTCTCATAGGATAAGTGACCTTTTGTGTCTGGCTTCTTCCCCAATTAGTTTTCAAGGTTGATCTGTGTTGTGACATGTATCAGGTCGAGACTTCGTTCCTTTTCTTTTTCTTTAATGTATGTATGTGCACACCTGTGTATAGGAGTGCACATGTATGTGAGTACACATGCTTGTGGAGGTCAGAGGACAACCGTGGGTGCTGTTCCTCAGGCACTGTTTACCTGTCTTTTGAGACAGGGTCTCTCACTATCCTGGAGCTCAGCAAGTAGACTAGGNTGGCTGGCCAGTGAGCCCCCCTGCTGGATTACGTTATTGTGTACTTGCATGGAGTTTCTGGGCTAAACAGTTACTCCAGGTTTAATTTTTCATTGAAGAACTTTCAGACTGTTTTCCAGAGACTGCNTGATTCCTGTCTCCCCAGCAGTGGAGGAGTGCTCCCATTCTCTCCTGCCTGCCAACCTTTGTTGGTTTGTCTGTGACCTGAAAAGGTTTTATGCAGGTGGACAGTTCCATTCATACCCTGCCAGCCTGTTCCTTCCTGAGTCTCCTTCTGCCTTCCACCCACTTGCTGGATTTTATCTATTTTTCTTTAATAGTACAGTCAACTCTGGAAGGAAAAAAAATCAGATTCTACTTAAGGGCCTGGGAACATGTTCAGGTGTGGATGNATATAGTAAAAGCTAGATGATGTGAAAGAGTCTAAGCTAAAAAACCTGCCCTAGAGGCTGGCAAGAGATGGCTTAGCGCTCTTTCCGCCATCTTGGCGCCTGCGGAGGCCTGCTGGGAACAGGACTTCTAAAAGGCAAATGTGTCTGGAAGGCTGTGGTACAAGGCCATTTTTGCTGGCTATAAGCGAGGTCTCCAGAACCAGAGAGAGCACACAGCTCTTCTTAAAATTGAAGGTGTTTATGCCCGAGATGAAACTGAATTCTACTTGGGCAAGAGATGTGCTTATGTNTATAAAGCAAAAAACAACACAGTGACACCTGGAGGCAAACCAAACAAAACCAGAGTGATCTGGGGAAA
>LZPO01066273.1:291272-302455 GCA_001675575.1 Neotoma lepida
CTCCCTACCACCTATGTCCTTACCAACTGTGCTCTCTACCAACAGTGCTCCCTACACCTATGCTCCCTACCACCTATGTCCTTACCAACTGTGCTTTCTACCAACAGTGCTCCCTACCACTTATGTCCTTACCACCTGTGCTCCCTACCACCTATGTCCTTACCAACTGTGCTCCCTACCACCTATACTCCCTACCACCTGTGCTCCCTACCAACTGTGCTCCCTACCAACTGTTTTGCTCAGACTATATTATAGACTGAAAATAGGACCACTCCACGCAAGCTTCATAGCTGTTATTCCAGCCATAGGTGGCTTATTTTCTAGCCATATCTGAGGCTCCCAAGGGCAGGCACCNCAGCAGGTACTTTTTTGAACCCCAACTCTGAATATACACATGTGCACACTCACACAAATCCCCAGCGGCTCTAGGCTCATCATTCANGCTTACTTAACAATAAGTATGTATTAAGTGTCTTCTATGTACAGAATATCAATACTATTCTCAAAGTTATGATGCACAGATTATTTTGGGGGGTTTGTTTTTTGAGACAGGGTCTCACTGTGTAGTTCTGGCTGTCATGGAACTCACTGTATAGAGCAAGCTGGCCTCAAACTCACAGAGATCCACCTGCCTCTGCCTTCTGAGTACTGGGATGAAATGTGTGCACCATCATACCCAACTGATGTNTGGTTTTATATTTGCTTAGCATGTACCATTCAAAAAGAGGACATCTTGGGGGTGGAGAGATGGCTCATGAGTTTAGAGTACTTACTGCTCTTCNGAGCACCCAAGTTTGACTCCCAGNACCCACATGCTGGCTCACAACCGCCCATAGCTGCAGTCCCAAGGGATCTGACACCTTCTCCTGGCATGTCCATGGTGCACATACGTGCATGCAAACAAGGCAATAATACATATAAATTAATATAAAAACTTTTTTCAAAGAGGATGTCTTAAGTAGACTGTAAACTGTAAGGTGACAGGTGGTATTTAGGGTCTCAGATTTGATTCCTCCCTAGTGCTAAATTAGGAAGGGCACAAAGATAATGTTCTCCACTTTATGAGAAACTGGGCACTAGAGAAATCAGTAGCTTATCCAAGATCACACTGCATTGGAACTGGCTTCAGGATGCCAACTTCAGTGCTCCTTAAGTGAAAGGGGGAGGGGGATGTTCCAGAGAAGCCACTGCCTACCATTGTTCCTTTGAGCATCCAAAATGATGGAGGATAATGACAGTCCTTTAGTGCCATTTGATATTCCCTGCTGCTGGAAACGATTGCCCTGGCCATGAGCAGAGGAGGAAATTAGATCCATAGTGAAGTTGCTTACCCAGGATCATCACACACAAGGTACTGATGGGATTTGAATCCAGACCTAAAGCTCCACCACTAGCTTGGAAAACATATTAGGAACAAAAGGGCAAACAGCTTCCAGGAGCGCTTGCAGAGCTCTTGTCTAAAGTGTGGTTAACTTGTTGGCTCCAGAGCATAGATCTGAGGCAGTTTGGAAGCTGTGGGTCTGTCGCCTCCTGCTGGTCAGTCTGTGAGACACCAATTAGCTCTCTGGCTTTTAAGAACCTTTCCATTCCTTGAGCACTTACTGTGTGCCAGGCACCGCCAGGCACCGCACTGAGCGCTAGAGGTAAGAAGACTTGGTCCTTACCCCAGGAAGCTCACAGTCTAAAGAGGAAGATGTTCCAGAAACCAGACAACTCAATACGGTGATAAGAGCTACCCTGAGATGAGAGGAGGAATTTCCCAGAATGCAGGNGAAGTACTGTCACTCCGAGGTCACTGTTTAAGCCTGACCTCTGAGAACACTGTGCCAGGACCTGCTTGTGTAGCTCGCAGCTACATGTCGCCATGCAAGAGGTGCTCNGTTGGTTTTAGGATATTTACTAACCTGCATTCCTCCAAGCCCTGAACTTTCTATTTGGGGCAAGAAGAGCTTCTCTGCTTCCCTCATTAGGGTCCATGGACCAGTGCTTGGCCCCAATGGCCTGTCTGTGCCATGTGAGAACCACACAGCCAGTGTCCAGCTAGGGAAGAATAAAAAGCCAGGTGGGAGGGCATCTCCAGACCCCAGCATGACAAAGAATATGGCCTAGGAAGTGGCTCTTCTATGTGACCCTAGGCAAGTCACTCAACCTCTGGTCTTCAATTTCCAATTATGCAAAGAGGAAATAGTGTCANCTCAGAGGACAAAAGTATATAAAGGGCCCACACCAAGCAGAGTGGGAGTTCCATAATCGATAGCTGTCATTTATTACCCTAGAAGCTGATGGGCCCCAGCCCAACTGGAAGCAAAGGAAATGCAGCTCAGACTCAGAAAGGAATCACTATGCATAACTGAATTCTTCTCTTAGGGACACGTAGTTAAGCAGCTGGGAGGGCTGGAAGGCTGCTCTGGAGGCCCTGCCCGCTACAATTGGTATTGGGCTGGCAACAGGAAGCCAACATCCTTTCTTGGAGATGTTTTTCTGGAGAACCGCTCCCTACTATGGGTGTTCAAGAATGCATCTAAGGCCTCCAGAGGTCCAGAACGGCGCTAGGCTGGGAACAGAAGCAGATACGCGGTATTAAACATGATGAGAATTTAGCAAGGCTGGATGATGAGATGCAGAAAGGGCATCCAGGAGGCGGCGCCCTTCAGGAAAAAGATCTTAGAAAGGAAAGTCCCCCTACCCCGCCCCAGGAAGGCATCGGCAGGAACAAGACGNAGCGGCCAGTTTTTTTAAATCCCAGTGTTGACAGAGAAACAAGATGCCCTCCCCTTATCCTTTTGGTCAACAAGGCAGAGGATGCTCTCCTCTCCCACTAGCCCGGCCCTCCACTGCTCTGCCTCTCCCACAGGTGCTCAGCGTGGCCGTGACGCACACCTTCCAGATTGCCAAGGCCCGCACTCAGCTTGGCTACGCGCCGGACAAGTTCAGCTTCGCCGACGCAGTGGAGCGATATGTGCAAGCCACGACCCCGCAGCCCCGTGGCTTTACCACGCTGACGCTCCTGCGGCTNCTGCTCCTGCTGCTGCTGCTGCTCGGCCTACTGGGCCTGACCCTGCACTTCCTAGGGCTGCAGCCTTTGCAGGCGGCAGTGCAGCGCCTCTGATCCGGCCTCGATCCCCGGCCACACCCACGTATGGCTCTCTGAGCTTGTACCTGGCTTTGACTTCCCCACTTAGGCACGCCCCTACGTCCTGGCCACGCCCCTATGTCTAGCCACGCCCCTTCTCACCCTCTAGGCTTGTATTCCTCCTCGTGTTGGGGTTCACTTTCTCTGCTCCGCCCCCTGAGTCTCAGTCACATTTCCCTGCCTTCGGCTTCCTGATCCCGCTCCTTACTCTTCTTCGCGGCTGGGCGAGGCGGCTGATGAGGTCCCAGTCTCCCAGCCTGTTTCTCCTTCCAGCCATTTCCAGGTTCCTAACCAGTCCAGCCCTCTCCTCCCTATAGCTCTCGATTTTTCCTGCTCTGGTTTCGCCCTTTCTGCCTCCACCCGTACACTGAAGCTCCGATGCCGCTGCTTCTTTAGGGATAGGCCTTGCTCCTCCGTCTCGCTCCGTCCCCTTCCAGCCCCGTTTTCTCCGTTTGTCTAAGTGGATGAGTTCTGGTTGGTAGAGTCTAGAATTGGACCTGTCTTCTGCTGCTTCTGGGGACAGAGGGGCCTCCTCCCTACCATGGCTTCTTTGAGTTTGTCCTGATGTTGACACAGATTTGTGTGGGATACCCAGCCCAATTTGGTATCTTTGGGTTCTCAGTTAATGATAGAAATGACTCAGCACAGGAAAAGGTATCAGTACCAGATGGGGCAAGGGAAAAAAAAAAAAAACTTTGCAAAAGAAAATTGAATATCTCATAAAGGTACCAATGTAATAGACAAATTAAGAATTTGACTGATCATATGATTTAGTTGTGTGTACTTGTGTGTGGAATCAGGATGTCCTTCCTGAAGCTGTCTACCCTATTTTGCAGACAGCATCTCTCTCCCTGGTTTGCAGCTTGGAGTGGCAAGGCTGGCCAAGAAACCCTAGGGATCCACCCTGTCTCTTGTTTCCCAGCCCTGTGATTGCAAGCATATGCCACCACACCCTACGTTTTATATGGGTGCAGGAAGTCGAACTCGGGTCCCCATCCTTGTGTAGCAAGCACTTTACCTACCGAGTCATTTCCCCAGCCTCCATATTTTATGATTTAGTATCGTTTGTATTTTTTTCTTTTTTAAAATTTATTAATTAAATTTTTTCATTTATTTAACATCCCGACCACAGTTTTCCCTCCCTCTTCTCCTCCCATTCCCTCCCCGTGGCCTTCTCTCTGCCCACCCCACCCCCCATTCACTCCTCCTCAGCCTCCCTTTCAGAAAGGGGCAGGCCTCCCATGGGCGCCAGCAAAGCATGTCACATCAAGTTGAGGCAGGACCAAGTTCCTCCCCCTGCATCAAGGCTGGGCGAGACAACCCAGCATGAGGAATAGGTTCCCAGCCATTTGTATTTCTTGATGGGTAGTGGTGCTCACTATCATCTTTAAGAGTTTAAGGCCACGGTCCTGCTCTCCAGAGAAACTGCACCTCCCTGCCATCGTGTTGTGGATCCCAGAATAACAGAGTATAAACAGATCTAACACATATATCTATCATCTGGTGCACACGTGGCATTAGCTGAACAAATACTATGGACCCTAGCAGAGAGCAAAGTAACTGCCAGCCTGTAGTGGATGGAAGAGAAGGTACTAGTCAACCTTCATAGGTGGTGTCCCTCACAGCATGTGNCCCTGTCTGGTAAATAAGGAAGACTGTAAGATTTTTAAAATACACTAGGCAGAATGTTACACACACATGATATATATATATATATATATATATATATATATATATATATATCAATAGTAATCATTTCTATCTGTTTAGTGCCCAGCACCTGCAGGAACTTGCATTTGTACAGCCTTATTTCATTATTAGAGCCACACCTACAGTAGGATTTGTCACTGTCAATTTAAAGATGAGGCCATGACTAGCTTGAAGTATCAGAGGGTAAGGGTTACTGTGCTGTAGCTTCGTTTCCCTAGGCCCAGTGGGAAAGGTGCCACGTGGTTATGTCGGTTGCACCCTGACTGTTGCAGGGTTTGGGGTTGAACTCTAGGGTCTACCTCACTACAAATCTCAGGCCATCTGAGGTGACCGGCATACTTACTCTGTTGCTATGACAACAATTGAAGGAAGGATTTATTCCTCGAAGCATTTTCATCCCTAAGTTTTGCGATATCTACTTCCAGAATGTCTCTTCCCCACCCCTTCGAATCTAACTGCCACACCGTGCTACAAACCACCGTCCTTTCTCTGACAGGACTGACAGCCGCTGCAGGATTTCATGAATCCCAAACTAACATGTGCCACTCACCAGCCTGAAAGCCGTTCGTGGTTTCCCATAGCCCTCTGAGTTCAAAGCCTGAACGTAGCGTTCATGGCCCGGTGTGCCCACCTCTTCAGCCTCATCTCCTGCTCTCGGTCCACTCTTCCACGCAGTGACCCCTGACTGCCTCCACAGCACCTCCAGCTCTCCAGGCTCTTACTGGCCTCTGGGGTTTCCCTTTGTCTAGAAATCTTTCTCCCACCTTCAAGTGTCCAATTTCAGGTCCAGCTAAATGTCACCTCTTTGTCCCCAAAGCCAGGTAAGGACATTGCAGTGCAGAACATACTCCTGTGTAACTAAATGATGATGTTCAGCATACCTGTCTTGTTCACTCCTGANACCTCACCGGGAGCTGGGTGAGGCTCAGAGTAGTTGTTGGATAAATAAAGCATTGAGGGGCCACTAAACCAAGCCTATAGACCACGTAGGAGAATTAAGATGAGACCTTAAGATTGGCATTCCTACGTGGGACTCCACCCCAGCAACCCAGCCCTCCCTACTCACCTGACATCTTTCCACCAATAGAGATTAAAGGGTGTCAGCCAGACCCAGGTAGGGCCCCTCTCTAACTCAGGTCATAATCGCAATCACCCACAACCATCTTTGCCCTTGGCAGAGACCCTCAAAGTGTGAACTAAGACCCAGACCCCTTGTTGGGAATTTGCATGGAGTCCCAGACCCTGAAAGGGGGAGGAGTTTTGTTTTGCTTTGTGTTTTGTTTTTTAGGGAAGAGAATTGGTCAAGAAAGAAGTTTGTGGACCAGGCTAGAGAGACGGGAAACTTAGTTCGTTTTACTGTTTTTCTTTTCTTCATCTTTTGCTTTTAAAAANGAGCTTCAGAGGGAGCGAAACAGAGAGGACAGAACCAAGAAGAGAAAACAAAAACCTAGGGATGTGGCAGCGGTGGGATTCGAACCCACGCCATCGAAATGACTGGAGCCTAAATCCAGCGCCTTAGACCACTCGGCCACGCTACCTCCCGCTTGTGAGCAGCGCCATTCAGAGTATATCAGTCTGATGACGCAGTGCGTTGCACTCTGCAAGCCCCGCCCCTGGGTGTTTCTGAACCTAATGTGAGCTCAACCTTTCTGCACGTAGTAACATCCGCCATTGGTTTCCCAATGCCTTGGTTTCCGGCAGGGGCAGCAAGCAGGAACGTACCAGTAAAGAGGAAAGGACGGTCCCCGCGTGTAAACCATGAACACTTGATCGTAGCGTGGGAGTTTTGCATTTTTCCATGGACGTGATGCTACCTGCGGCCACCTGGGGGCAGTGCTGCGCCGCCGCGTCCTGCCGCTCGACTGGGCGGGGCAGCTGGGAACCCAGTTTGCACCTAACTCTTCCGACGGCCTCTGACACTCCTACACTCCGGTAACACTCCTGTAACCTCAGGGCCCACGGCCACGCAGTGTCCAGCACCAGCGTTGTCACGGCTCTTGTTGATGTGGGCTCCTTCGTTCTTATTGTCACATTTTACAGAGTGGGGAAAAGACCTGATAATTTGTGCCAGGCTGGTGTTCTCCTGTCTCTCAAGCCCCACTTGGATGCCGAGTATTTCAGTTGTTTTTAGGAAAACGAAGAAACTAGAGCGTACCTCCTAGCAAACCTTCGTTTTCTGCCGGTCAGAATTTTGAAGATCGGCTTGAAATCTTTAAAACTAAATTTTTCTTCTCTTCTGATGTCCCCAAGTTTGATACTTCTCAGCAGTTTTAAATCCTCCAAGCTTACTTTTTGCAAATTTTATACTTAAATAGGGTCATCCATTTCCTTGCAATGTTTAGGGAAGATAACAAACTAAACTACCATAAAGAAAAGTGGGTGGATATGCTAACACCTCCCACACCACACACCACCAACAGAGGGGTGTTCACACTCAAATCCCCAGTGTTGTACCTTCACCTATGACTGAATTACAGAACTTTGTGAGCTGAGAATAGGTTCAGNTGTGTAGATTCACAAACCTATAATCCCCACAACCTGGGTGGGGGCAGTAGGATTAGGAGCTCAAGGTCATACTTGGCTGCATCCCTAATTAGAGGCTACATGACCTGTTAGAGACTGTCTCAAAAAAAAAAAGAAGGATGGGGAAACTACCCTAGATTATCCAGTGACCCTGAAAAGAGAGGTGAGGAACCACAGGAGACCAGGGAATGGAGATACGAGGGGGCAGAGAGCCAAATACTCAGCAAAGAATATAGGTGCCCCTTTCTAAGCTTTGTATATTGATTTACTGGGGGAGGGTGCACACCATTGCTCATGTAGAGAGCAAAGGACAACTTGGAGGATTTGCTGTTTCCTTCCACTATGTGGGTTTCCAGGGACTGACCTCAGGTTGTCATGCTTAGCAGCAAGCACATCTATCTACTGAGCCATCTCCTCAGTCCCTGAGAATTGATTCTCCCCTGGAACCTCCAAAAAGGAACAGGAGGTGTTTAACACCTTGATTTTAAGAATTCTGTCCTCCAGAATGATTTGAGCTGCTCAATTTGAAGTGATTTGTTAAACTAATACAGCCTAGTACCCCCTGGCTTGGAAACCAGACTGAGGAGCTATGTGACCTAGGCAAACTTGCTGTAACGGATAGCAACAATAGTAGTCACCTGACAGCACTTGCTGTGGGGATTTGCTTTTTGGATTCNACCCACTATTTCATAGACCCACAGTGTGTCAGACATCCATCTGGTCCTCTCAGAAAATGAAGCCGTGCATGCGAGTTCATGGGGTGTAGGAGCACCAGAGGTCCATACTGGGTGTCTTCCTCTACCATTCTGTTGAGACAGGGGCTCTGGCTGAACCGAGACAAAAACGAGCCAGTGAGCTCCAGGGATCCTCCATTCCTCCCTGCCCCATCACCAGGACTACACTCACCTGGCTTTCTACAAGAGTGCAGGGATCAGAACTCCAGCCTGCCACCTTGTAAAACAAGTACTTTACTGACTGAGCCATCTCCTCAGACCCTGAAGAAGTTTTTTGTTTGCTTTTTTCATTGTTTTTGTTGTTCTTGTTGTTTGGCTGTTTGCTCTTTTGTTTGTTTAANACTAGGTTTTTCTATGAGGCCCTAGTTTTNCTGGAACTTGGTCTGTAGAGCAAATTGGTTCTCAGACTCCGAGATCTGCCTCCTAAGTGCTGGGATTAAAGGAGTGTGCCACTACTACCCGCTTAATTGTTTTTAATTATGTGTGTTTGTGTATCTCTGTGTAGGTTTATGTGTGCGAATGAAGGTGTCTGCAGAGTCCAAGAGTAGGCATTGGATTCCCCTAGAGCTGGAGTTGTGAGCTGCCTGATATGGGTCCTGGGGACCAAACTCCGGTTCTCTGCAAGAACAGTATGTGCTCTTGACCACTGAGTCATCTCTTCAGCCTCCCTGAAGACATTTTTAAAGATCAAATGTGGCAACACATGCCAAGCACTGAGAGGAATCCCCATCCAGGGATCTGAGCAATCCTTTGTCAACTGTACCTCAAGATCCTCACCACAGTTGTATGGGAGTCTATGAACACCTTCTCTACGATGCTCAAGAAGGTACTTATAGGCCTCTCATCCCAGGAAGAAATTGGACAGATAGGGTGTCAACTCCAGGAAAACGAACAATAGTTTTTAGTTGTCCAATGCCATATCTTCAGGACTGAGGACAGTGTTGACCAAAAGAATATTGATTGAGAAAAAAATGGTTGGTCTTTTTGTTCGTTTTGTTTTTTGAGACAGGATTTCTCTGTGTAGCCCAAAGAGATCCTCCTGCCTCTGCCTCCCAAGTGCTAGGATTAAAGGCATGTGCCACCACGCCTAGAGTTTGTTTTGTTCGTTTTGGGGGTTTTTTGGGGAAAAAAGTTGCTTTTTTAAGTGTGTGTGTGTGTGTGTGTGTGTGTGTGTGTGTGTGTTCTGGGGAATCAAACCCAGGGTCTCCTACAGGTTAAACACACAATTACAATTTACCACTAAGCTTCAACACCCCTGCCCTGGTTTTTTATTCTTGGTGAAGGCCAATCCATCTGAATCCATTGGCTTTTGAGCTCAAAGAAAGAGGCAAACATTTCTGATCAGAGCTGCTCATCCTAAGCGCTAACAGAATTACTGTCTGGACATGGCCAGGCCCCAGCCTGCCCTTCTGGAAGATCACCCTCTCCTGCAGTCAAAGGCAGGCACAGAGTTCTCTTTATGTAGGCTATCTCCCCAAAAGAACTCAGAGCATATTTACACACACACACACACACACACACACACAGAGCTATAATTTAGCTCAAGTCAGAGTTTATTCTATACCTGCTAGGCCTGAGCCTACAAAAACAGGCCTGAGGGAGGCTGAGCTGCTTCTCAAGGTGTTCAGGATCTGCTTGCCGCCAACCCCAGAGGCGAAGACTTCCGTTTGCTCCCACTCAGCCTCTCTCCAACACCCTTGTCTCCCAGCTGGCCTCCCCGACCCCTGCTGACCATGCTTCTCTGGTGATTTATACCTTGGATGGCACAGCAAGGGCAGATCCAATGCAAAGCCAGCCACAGCCAGGGAAGGGTGGGGAGGCCACAGAAGCCAGGGCAACCAGGCTCTGTTTAGTTTTGTGGGAGTTTCTGTTTCTAAGTGACATTTAAAAATAACTGTTGTAAATGTAATAAGTGTCACTTAGTGAAACTGGAGCAAAGAAAGGAAAGTATTTTCCTTTCTCTACCTCCTCTTTCATATAAAGGAAGCTGGTTTCTAAGCTTGAATTGTACTGCAAGCATGCTCCTAAGTTTTAAAAATGCCCAATCCTATGTGGAAAGTTCAAAGAGTAAAAGAGAAAGCCTTCCTTTACCAGTGAGGCTCACCACCAAACAAACAAAAAACTGGCCTGGATTCTTCCAGATCTGTTCCTTTTCAAATATACAGGCAAGTAGAGCTCGAAACCCCACCCCAAGAACACGCTAAGACAGGAGAGGAGTCATTTCAAGCCTTTTTATAAAAATTGTCTCAGGGCTGGAGAGCTGGCTCGGCTGTTAACACCTGTAGCTCTTGCAGAGGACCCAGGTTCAGTTCCCAGCACCCATGTGGTGGTTTGCATCTANCAAAAACTNCAGGTCCAGGAGACCCAACACTGTCTCCTGACNTCCACAGGCAACAGGCATGCATGTGGTACATACAGTCAAAACACTCATAAGTTATCTTCAAAACAAAACAAAACAAAACTATGTCTCACTATGTAGCCATGTAGCCCAGGCTGGTCTTGTACTAGCAATTCTCATACTTCAGCCTTTTTATTTACCTACTTTATTTATTTGTATGTGTTTGGGTATTTTCTATATAGTGAGACACCATTTTTAAAGTTTTGTTTTTAAATATATTTCTTACTTTACATGTGTTTTGTCTGNATGTATGTCTGNGTACCACCGTGCTGCCTGGTGCCAGCAGAGGATGTCAGATCCTCTGGGACTGGAGGGACAGTTGTTAGCCACCAGGTGGGTGCTGGGAAACTGAACCTGGATCCTGTGGAGGAGCAGCCAGTGTTCTTAATGGCTGAACCATCTCTTCAGCCCCCTGCCTCAGCTTCTTGAGTTCTGGAATTACAGGCATGTGCCNTCACATCCAGCTCTGTACATAGTTGTTTTTTAATGTGGGCATCTATTCTAATTTTTTTTTTAATTACAGTAATTTACTTTGTGTGTGCATGTATGTGTGCATGTATGTACACATGCTACAGTGTGTAAGTTGAGGCCATCTTGCAGAAACCAGTTATCTCCCACCACACGAGTCCCAGGACTGACTCAGGCTTATTTGTCAGGCTTGGCAAATGCCTGTACCTCCTGAGCC
>LZPO01066273.1:322435-336123 GCA_001675575.1 Neotoma lepida
TTTGCTTTTAGAGAAGGTCTCACCCTGTAGCTCTGGCTGATCTAAAATTTACTGTGTAGACCAGGCTAGCCTCAAACTCCCAGAAATTAGACTGCCTCTACCTTCCCAGTGTTGGGATTAAAGACATGNACCAGCCACCATGCCTAGCAAAGCTGGGGTTTAATAAAGGTATTTTTGTTTGCATATATGTGTGTGATTGTGTGTGTGTATGTGTGTGTGTGTATGTGTGTGTAGAAGCCTTTGGATGTCTTCATCGATCACTGTTCACTTTTGTTTATTGAGGCAGGGTCTCTTTCAGAAGTCTACTGATTCTGGCTAGCCAGGTTGCCCTGAGGATCTGGGATCACAGGCGGCTGCCATGCCTGTATGGCTTTTGACATGGGTGCTGGGGGTCCAACTCCAGCCTTCATACACTTTATCACTGAACTANATCCCCAGCCCCAATAAAGGTAACTTAATATAGGCTTTAGCACAAGGATGAAGAGAAAGAGGGGTGCTCAGAAGGAAAGACAAAACACGTTGAGAGCATGAGTGTGGGTGTGCTTCTTAGAAGAGAAGACAGACAGATGGAGGCGCACACCCCGCTGTAGGAACCAGCTGCTCGGCTCCTGGGTTTTGTTTTTACAACAGTCGTCATATGTTGGATTTTGTGAGGTTTGAAGGGTTGCTTAGAAATNTGAGATCACTGGGTGTTTCCTGAGGGGCACCTGCAGGATTACAGTTGATAATGTAAAAGTCTTGCTCACAGGGGTACAGAAGGCAGGACATCATTGTAAACAAAGTTTTATTGGAGGTCTTTGGGTGATGGTTGGGGAAGGAATGGAGCCACTAGCCAAGATTCTATGCATTCAGGCCTGAGCCTGGGACATTGTTATTTGCTATAAAATGTCTCTCCATGGAAAGAAAGTTTACTATCCAAGCAACTTGTACAGGAAATGTTTATTGTTGGGGGGTGGGGTTCATGGCTCTCAGTTGATGAGTGGGTTTATTTTAACCTCACTCCTGGGTGAGGACTCATTTCCCTTCCCATGTCCTATAGTTTCCCTATCTTTCTATCCTGCCTCAAAATCTGTATTTGTATAGTTTTTAAAAAANATATTTTAATATCTTACATGTGTGTATTTAGGTGTGAGTAGATTTGGTTTTTTGTGGATTTNTTTGTTTGTTTGCTTATTTTTGGCTTCTTGAATCAGGGTTCTCTCTGTTCTGGCTGTCCTGTACCAGACTGGCTTCAAACTTGGAGATCCGCCTGCCTTTGCCTCCTGAGTGCTGGCATTAAAGGCTTGTGCTACCACACCCGGCTAGATGAGGAGATTTATGATGGAGATTTATGATGTCAAATGTAGTTCTTTATTTTGGTTTGGTCAGAAAGCCGTTCCTTAGGGTTCTGACTAGGGAAGAGTGTGTTTATCTTATTAGGGGTTCTATTCACACCCTGGCAATGCCATTGTCAAGGAGAGGGAGGAAGGTGAGCATTACTGGGCTTTATATAATAATATGGAGGAGAAGTTAAAACACAGTGCTGTTATCCTTGTTTAATTTGGTCTTTCATTTTTTTTTTAAAGATTTTTTTTATTTATTATGTATATAGTATTCTGCTTGCATGTATGCCTGCAAGCCAGAAGAAGGCACCAGATCTCATTACAGATGGTTGTGAGCCACCATGTGGTTGCTGGGAATTGAACTCAGAACCTCTGGAAGAACAGTCAGTGCTCTTAACCACTGAGCCATCTCTCCAGCCCTAATTTGGTCTTTATAGACAGTGACTTAGCAGTATAAGCAAAATACCTGTTACTATATTGAGATTTAATATTGAAACCTTCCTCCATGACTTCAGAATTTGGCTTTTTAGAAAAGTAATAATTTTAATTCTTACAGACACTGGGATAGGGTGGGTTTTGTTTTGTTTTCTTTTGTTTTTCCCTTCCCAGGCTAGAGTTCTAGCTTAACTCGCTCTCCATCACGTAGCTCTAAAAATAACTCAGTCTCCCCTAGGTTTCTGGGNTCCCTGAACGGCAGGTTCTAGTTTATCCTGCTTTTCATGGAGAGGCTGCTTTGGAACAGACTCCCAGTACCCCAGCACTCCACCTCAATCTCTCCTTTTCCTAACTTCCATCTCCAGAGACAGCTGGAAGGNCTCGGTATGCAAACAGCTCCAAAGCCCGTGCAGAGATCTCTTTAAATGACATATTGTGATTCTAACTGAGAGACATATTTACATTAAAATGAGTGATGTTACTAGGTAATTGTACTTTAAACACAATGTCTGTAAATATTTCAGGGCCTGGGGATATGGCTCAAAGGAAGAATTCTTTGCTAGTATGGCATGGCCCTGGGTTTCATCTCCAACACCACACACACACATACACTCACACACACTCTCTCACACTCNTGAACTCAACAAGTTAGACTAAGCCGCCATCCATCCTTAATACAGCAATTAAAGAGAAAATAACAAAAATCTGAGGAGAGAGAGTTACTCAGTGCAGCCACATTGTTCAGAGGAACAAGTAAGAGGTCCAGTGGCTCCTACATCGCTCTCTGGAGCACTGACACAGGGTTTAGGTTTAAACAGAAGGCTAAAGGTCGGCATAACTAAGCAGTCCTGGTTGAGGTCAAGGGTCATCCCTCCCATCACTGACCCACTGTGTCTTGGCAAGCTGATCTGTTGTCAGAACTGTGTGAACTCTCTTCCTGGGAAGTAGGCCCCTGCTCTGGCTGGCACCTGGGATTTAGCCTTTCCCTTTTCCCAGCATGGGATTCCTGGGAAAATTTTAATTCTTTGGAGTTCATTGTTTTGATAATCTGAAAGCACAGTCTCTCTCTTTGAATTACCTTCCCTCCCTCCTGGACAGAACCTCAAGCTTTGCTTAGGAAAGTCTCTACAACTGCGCTGTGTCCTCAGCCCCCAAAAATGTTAAGAGAAACTAGTGCAGTATCACCAGATCACATTACTTCCCACTCACATACAAATATCCCCAAATAGTCTATCCTTAAAACTCCTCACTTCAACCTTGAGTTCAGANTCCTGGTAGAGGAGCTAGGAGCAGCTTCTGAGTTCAGTTCACCCCACCACACACCTCAAAGCTCCTGGAATAGGCTTCCTTTTGCGTGCCTCGGCCTAAAACGTCTTCTAGTTGAGGCCTTGCTCAAGGAAACCTCCAGTCTTGAACTCTGTGGGGCTCCCTCTGTATTCCCTTGGACTCTCAGCAGACTCCTCATGTACCTGTCACCATTCAGTGTCACTCCATGAGTCAGCTCCTAANTGCAGGCTGGGGGCCTATTGGTGGCCCACAATCCCTTTAACTTCTATAAGAAGCAGTTGATGAAATACTGAACCAGGTACAGGGCGGATTAAGTCTTCATTGCTCACCATCTTACCTCATTGAAAGCTCTGCTAGACTGTTGTCATGGGAGTACTTCCAGGGAAAAGACTCTAGGTTAGTTTCCAACCTCATTTCCTTTGGCACTTAATACATTTTTTNAAAAATTTACTGTTGACATGGTAACCTGGGTTGTTGAACCAAAATGGCCATCTGGCCTTCCTCCAAAAAACAGGCCCCAGCAGGTACTGGGAATGTATTGTGAAATGTCAGGTTATGCCAGGACCCGTGTTCCCAAGGGGTTGGGCAGAATCACTCAGAAGGCCTCTCAATAGATACCAGTCTGACCTTCAGAGGAAGTTTGCCTTATGTGAGAAAGGGCCTCAATCCCAGAGCTCAGCTTAAATGTAAAATGTTGAAACACATGAGAGAGAGAGAGAGAGAGAGAGAGAGAGAGAGAGAGAGAGAGAGAGAGATTGTGAGATGATTGTGAGATGATTGTGAGATTGATTGATTAAGGAAGTTTGTCACTATCAGGGACAGGATCAGATCGGGTGACTATTCTTTTCTTACACCTTGGACAGTTCTGCATTTTTTGGTTTGTTTGATTTGGGTTTCAACTTTTTATTCTTTGAGAATTTCATGCATATCAAGAATTTTAATCATATTTATACCACTCCCCCTACTATCTCCTTCCAGATGCACCCCTTCCCCCACACCTTCCCACGGTGGTCTGGGCTTTTATTTTTGTTGTTTTTTCAAGACAGGGTTTCTCTGTGTAGCTCTGGCTATCCTGTAACTCCCTCTGTAGACCAGGCTGGCCTCGAACTCAGAGATCTGCCTGCCTCTGCCTCCAGAGTGCTGGGATTAAAGGTATGCACTGCCATCGCCCAGGCTTGGTTTGGGCTTTTTNNGAGGGGGTCTCTCATAGCTTAGGCTGGCCTCAAACTCTGTAGTGAATGACCTTGAACTCCTGATCTTTCTATCTCCCTAGGGCTAGGACGGCAAGCGTGTGCCACCACACTGGGCCCTTCTACAGTTTTCTCTCCCCTCCCCCATTACAAATTTGTATTTATTCTTGGTTTTACATTTATTCGTTTATTATGTCTGTGTGGACATGTGTGTGCCCTGGCACTTGCATGGAGGTCAGAGGACAACTTCTCTGCAGTTGGTTCTCTCCTTCCACCTTCGAGATCCAGGAATTCTCACACTTCCGTGAAAAGTACAACCTTACCCACTGAGCCATCCCACCAGCCCTGTTCAGTCCTTTTGAAAGGACTTTTTTTTTCTTACAGTGCAAGGATTGGAACCTTATACATTCCAGGCCAGTTGAACAACAACCCCAGCCCTTTGAGAAAAAATGTCAATGAATTTCTTCCCCTTTACTGCAAATAGCATAATAATACATACATATGCAGCCTTTAAATATATATGCAAATATATTCACAAACTGTATGTCTATAAATGTTTGCAAAGGTATTTTATACATGTAAACTTTATTTTTTTATTTTCCTGTGTGTGGGTGTTTTACCTGCATATATGTCTGTACATCACTTTTGTGCCTGGTACACTTGGAAGATAGAAAAGGGTGTCAGATCCCCTAGAACTGAAGTTAGTTTTGAGCTGCTGTGTGCATGCTGGGAATCAAACATGGGTCCATTGCAAGTGCAGCCAGTGCAATTAACCACTGAGCTGTCCTGCAGCTCCTATATATGTAAACTTAAAAAATAAATTTTTATAACATATATAATCTATACTTAATG
This sequence comes from Neotoma lepida, assembly GCA_001675575.1. Taxonomy (NCBI): domain Eukaryota; kingdom Metazoa; phylum Chordata; class Mammalia; order Rodentia; family Cricetidae; genus Neotoma; species Neotoma lepida. Next base: position 327,522 of record LZPO01066273.1, read on the forward strand.
TATGTACAAGGTAAAACAAATCTAAGCTGTAAAGAAGTGAAAATGTGCCCCCATCTCACCACAGAGCATGCTCCTCCAGAAAGGCCTGTGGCTTAGGCCAGGGTATGTTCTCTCACCCTGACTTTCTTCCTTTTGCTTTTATGGAGATGTTACAAACTGGTTTCCACCCTGGTGGCCATCCTCCTTATCCCCTTGGGAGCTGACGTGAACTCTAACTTCCATAGCTTGTCTGTGGTCTGGGCAGGCTCTGCAGTACGTGTCTTACTCAGTACAGTGTACACAATGATCCCTATAGCCCCAGACAGTTGGCAGTTTGCCAGATAGTAAATTGAAATGAAATCACGTGTCTGGGAAGTGACAGGACTATGTTCCCTCCCTGGAGAGCCTGTCTCAGAGTGATACTGTTAATAGCTGCAATTCATAACTCACTATATTTTGTGGTTTGCTTTTATTTTTATTTTTTCATTGTGTGTGATCAAGCCCAGGGCCTTGTGCATACAATCTTTCTTTTATTTCTTTATTGTCTCCAATGGCCGAATTTCATTTCATTGGAGACAGTGTTTCCTTGTACATATGGCTTTGCCTATGCAGGGTTACACTTGCCAGAGAGTGTACTAGCAGTGGAGTGGCTTGGGCAGAACTTTGAATTTAAAATTTCGTGGGGATGGCTGATTACACCAACGAACTGCCCTGCTGTATGTGGTACTTGTAGAACTCTAGTTCTACATCCTATCTTCAGTTACATAAGTGCTGTTGATGCTGCTAATGTTCTAACAGCTTGGTTTAGAACAAAACAAAGTGAGGCTGGCCAGCCAGGGTGTGATGACTCAACNGGCANAGGAGTGTCCCTGCCTACTCAGCCTAAGAGGCTCCACCCTGGCAGCCTCCGGCCTCAGACCATGACTATAGGAAGTGAGCCAGAGGCAGTTAACTGTTTTTGTGCTTTGGGGATGCAGTCAGAAAACAAAGCTTATGGGCCTGGTCCGGCTTGGTCGGTGGCTCAGTGGCTCTATAGAGTGCTTTGCTAGCAAGCCCAAGGACCTGGGTTCAGTCTCTAGCATCTTAAAATGATAAAAAGAAAGATACCTAAAAAGCTTTGACCTCCTGCAAGATGAAAGCCTGCTGGCCCGGTGAAAAAGAGTCCTGCTGGCATAGGAAGGGAAGCCATCTGGTGACCTGGTGTCTGATGNACAGGAGGGGTTTAAAGAGGTTGGAACCCTGCTGTAGGGGCTTACATTTATCAGTGAATGTGCTGAAATGCTTTGGTGAAGTATGCAAGGGTATTTATTGACAAGAGTTCCCCCCTTCTCTTATTTTCTTTTTTTTCCTAGCAGTTTTATGAAAATATAAGCCACATACCATAAAACTTACCCATTTAAATGTACAATCCAGTGGCTTTTAGTATATTCATAAAATTATGCATCCATCTCTATAACTAACTTTGTCAAAAGCTGCACTTCTCAGGCATCACTTACATCTCTGGTCTATCCAGCCCTTGGGACCACTGATCTACTTTCTGTTTCTATGAGTTTGCCTTTTCTAGACTTAAAAAGTATTACATTTATTTATTTGCATGCCACACTATGCATATAGAAGTCAGAGGACAACTTACAGGAATTGGTAGAAGGGGATCAAACTAAGATCAAACTCAGGTTATCAAGGCTGATGGCAAATGCCTATACCCACCAGTCATCTTGTTGGCCATAGACACTTTATCTGTAGATCCATNCTGAGGGGTGGCATAAGCAGGCCTTGTAGTAAGTGTGTTTAACGTTTAAGTCTCACATTTTCAAACTTTTCCTTGTTCTCTGAACCTGGAATTCTCCCACTTCTCTCTGTCCTCACAAATGATGTGAGATGCCGGTANAATGCTGTCTGGGCNGGNGCTCCCAAAAGGCCATGGCATTATGTCACCCTATTGAGTGCTACTGCTCTGATTTTTATTATTTCCATCTTTACCTTTCTTCCAAGCCAGGNCTCTGAACCCCAAAAGTTACAATTGTAGCCACTCTTTGCAAACAAGATTTTCTTTTGGATTTTTGGTTTGATTGATNAATTTATCTTGAGACAGGACCTTACTATGTAGCATTGGCTGGCTATGAGCTTGCTATATAGACCAAGCTGGCCTTCAACTTACAGCCTTCTGAGTGATGGGATTAAAGTTGATTGCTACCATGTCTGATTATTTTACTTTTTAAACATTGTGTGTGTGTGTGTGTGTGTGTGTGTGTGTATGCATGTATGCATATACGTATGTATATAATGGGCACACACATTTTGTGGCACGTGTATGAGGTCAGAGAATAACATAGCTCAGTTCTTTCCTTCTACCACATGGGTCCCGGAAATCACACTCCTGTTGGCAGGCTTGAGCCGAGCACACACACAAACACAAGGCTAGGGATATAGTTCAGTGGCAGAATGCTTCCCTAGATTGTAGGAGACCCTTGGTCCTGTCTCTTATACACATCTAGATGTGTATAAGAGACATGAGCCGAGCACACACACCAAACACAAGGCTGGGGATATAGTTCAGTGGCAGAATGCTTCCCTAGATTGTGGGAGACCCTAGGTTCAATCCCCAGTACTGGAAGAACAAAAAAGTCACCCTTTCTGCTCCATAGTGGACTGCTGCATGGTTGTACTTTAATATTGTGGTTTCTTGGGGTTTGTGGGTTCTTTGACAGTCTCCAGTATTTCACTGCTATATGGAGTGCTGGGTTCTGTGGATGAATGTATAAAGCTGCTAAGTGCATTGTGTGAGGCATCCATGCAGCATTGTTGGTCTCCTCCCATCCTTGCTTGACTGTGACCCTTCCTTCTTCCTGCTTTTTGCATTTTCCCATGAAGTCTGGTGTAAGCCCTCTGTTCCTCCAGGAAGGAGAGCCTGGGCTGACTCAAGAGTTGTATTTCTTGGAATCTCCAGAACAACAGGAGGACAGAACATTTATAACTGAGCAGTTAGTTGATCAAAGGAGGAGGGCTCAGTTGGTCCCTGGATGCTTAATAAAAGGCTACAATTGCTATGATCATGGAAATAATAATAATAATAATAATAATAATAATAATAATAATAATAATATAATGTTAAAACAAGGGTTGTAGCTATAGCTCAGAAGGCAGAGTATTTGCCTAGCACACATGAAGTCCTGGCTTTAAGCCCTGCATAAACCCAGTGTGNTGGTGTACACCTGTAATCCCAGCACTTGGGGAGGTAGAGGTAGGATGGTCAGAAGTTTAGGGTCATCCTGGACTATATCAAGTTTGAGGCTAGCCTGGATTACACGAGACCNTGTCTCAAAACCCAAACCAAAACAAGAACAAAAAGCCCAACACCGTTGTTACTTGTGCCAAGGGCCTCGAAGACACTACATGTTCTTCTAGTGTCATCCCCTGCATCTCCCAGGAAATGTGTTCATATTGTTGGAATTCTGTTTATTTACTTTTATTTTGTATTCTTAGAAGAATCAAGCCTTTCTATTCCCTTTTTAGCTTATTTGTGTGTGTATGTGTGTGGGCTTGGGTGTGCTCTATGTGTGTATGTGTGTGGGCTTGGGTGTTCTGTCATCATGCGCATGTGGAGGCCAGAGGAGAACTTGTAGGAATCTGTTTTCCTGTCTACAGTGTGGGTCCCAGAGATTGAGCCTATATTGTCAGGCTTGGTGTCAGGTGGATAAAGATCCACTGGGCCATCTCACCTCAGCCCTCGATTCTCTCCCCCTTTAAAAAAAATGTATGTTTATTTATGTGTATGAGTGTTTTGTCTATTGTATATCTGTGCACCATGTGCAACCCATGCCTGCAGAGGTCAAAAAAGAACATTGGATCCTCTTGGATATGGAGTTTTAGATGATTGTGAGCTACCACATAGGTACTGAGAATTGAACCCAAGACCTCTGGAAGAGCAGTCAGTGCTCTTAACCACTGAGTCTCTGTTCCTTTTTGGAGACAAGGTCTTGCCATGTTGCTAGCTGGCTTTAAACTCTGGAGCCTCCTGCCGAGGGGCTAGACCTACATTCGTGTGCCACTGTGCCTGGCTCCTTCCTCCTATTTATGACAAACCTTCAGCAGCTGCAGAATTAACTTGCCTACTCAGCAGCTAAGATAAAATCATTTGACCTAGAGACTGTTAGAGCTGGTAGAAGGCTAAGAATCATCTAACTGCTGGGCGTGTCACTCAGTGGTAGAGCATGTGCTAGCATGTCTGAGGCCCTGAGTTCATCTCTACAGTATCAACAAAGACTCATTTACAATAGTGATTTTTGTTTGCTGACTTTGGTTTACACTTTCAGGGCTGAGAATATAGATCAATGTTCTGTAGAATGCTTGCTTAGCATGCATGAGACCCTAGGTTCAGTCTCGAGCATCACACATGCACGCATGCACGCACTCTCACGAAGACTGACTACTCATGTAATCCTNGAGTATGTTCTCATTGTAAAACATACGCAGATAGTTTTCCTGGCCAGATGGTAAAAATATCACAGCAGTGACAGTGAGCTCAGACAGAGTCACCCCTGATGTACATTGCCATCTCAAAGAGCTACTTTCTGGTGGGAGGTCTATCCCAGGTGCAGAGGCCACAAAAAACATTGAGCACCAGTCCCCAAAATCTTTATTCTTATTTGTCAACAAAAGCACACATTTTCTACAGAGCCAGCNGTGATAGGACCAGGATCAAGGGATCCAAATGTTANTGCTAGACTTTATTTGTTTATTTTGGTTTTCCAAGGCAGGGTTTCTTTTTTGTTTTGTTTTNCAAAACAGGGTTTCTCTGTGTAGCCCTGGGTGCCCTGGAGCCTCTGTAGACCAGGCTGGCCTGTGCCATCACCACCCAGCAGACTTTTTTAAAAATCAATTTTCGTGCTGGGCGGTGGTGGTGCANGCCTTTAATCCCAGCACTTGGGAGGCAGAGGCAGGCAGATCTCTGTGAGTTCGAGGCCAGCCTATATGCTACCAAGTGAGTTCCAGTAAAGGCGCCAAAGCTACACAGAGAAACCCTGTCTCAAAAAAAAAACCAAAAAAAATAAAAAAAAATCAATTTTTGTTTGTTTATTTTGTGTGTACCGAGCATATATGTGGAGGTGAAAAGACAGTTTGTCAACTTGAGGGAGCTGTCTCTCTCCTTCTACCAGGTGGGTCCCAGGGATCAAACTCAGGTTGTCAGAGTTGGTGGTAGGTAGAATAGGCAATAGTAGGTCCTGCCCAGCTGTCACCCCAGCCCAGGACTTGACTTTTTAATACTGTGCTTTGAAAAAGGAAAAGTCAGTTACTTGACTTTTTAATACTGTGCTTTGAAAAAGGAAAAGTCAGTTGCAGCTATGTATAGTGATGAACACCTATAATCCCAGCATTTGAGAGGCTGAGGCCGGAGGATAGGGATCGTGGGGCCAGTTTTATGTAGTGAGACCCTGTCTTAGAAGCAAGTCGGTTGCATTACAGCCGTCTGTGGCTGGTGAGATGTGGAATGATTCCTGAGTTTGGAAAGGGTAATTTTTGTCATCCGCTTCCCCCAAATGTCACACTCTCACCCCTAAAGTACTGTCTTCCTTGTTCGTTTTTGTTTTTGTTTTTAGTGGTATTGGGGATGGAATCTGGGACCTCGTGTGTTTTAGGCAACTAGTGTACCGATTAGCCACAACCCCAACCTTTTAACTATGGTTTTGATTGGAGCTACTGAGTCTAGCCAGGTGACTTCTGTTGATAATCCATCCTCCTGAATGGGACAGCCCTTGGTGGTGGTGATGTAGGCAGTGGTGGAGTCATCATTCAAGACAGACATAGCCAGAGAACCATGACTCTACAGGTATAGACATGGTCAGAAGGAGAGGCAGCCTCTACTNCTCCAGACAGACAGACGAGCCATTCCCAGCTGCTGAAATATAAGAGGAGACAGTGATGTGCCTTTTAATATACAGGGATTGAAATTCAGAAACTATTTTGGATGTCAGCGTATCTGCTGGGGAGTCATTCATAAGAGGAAAAGATGAGTGCAAGCCAGTTCTGTAGTAATAAACTCACGTAGTGCATTACTCTATACTGTTGCATATGTGTAGATTTTACACTTCCTTGGCATAATCTCCCATTAAAACTTGAGTGACATACTTACTGCTACTTGGAATGTCACAATTTCTAATTTTTTTGTTTCACTGTTCAATCCTCAGGGATTGAACCCAGGGCTGAGCACTCTGCCACACTGACCTGTTTCCCAGGCCCCCAGACTTTTAATCTGGTCCAGCAATTACATTGCAAATAAAGAAACAAACCTCTCCCCTACTGAGACTTGCACAAGTGTGCAGAGTTGTAGAGCCAAAAATGCTAGAGTCAGCACTGTTTGTACTGGGATGTACTGGAAGGCATCCAAGTACAATCTCCTGGGGGCAATGTGTAGGGTACACCTACACAGTCTGGATCCCACGGCCTGGGAAGGATGCAGTCTGTACACACAAGCCAGGAGGGCCGTCTAAGAGTGAATGTTAAGAGCAGAATTCAGAACAGAAGCGAGGCATGCCANTCTTGGTGCACACCTTTAACAAAGGCAGAGAGGAAACCTGCTGAATGTCTTCAGCATGCNTCAGCCCACGAAAGGCTGTTGGGAGGACTCCACTTTCTCATTCAGATTTCTGTAGTGCTTGTGGTTTTCATGTGAAGCAGACGATCCTTTTGGAGTGGGGGATGGTGGTGGTGGTGGTAGTTAGGACCACTAAATAAAGCAGGAAGTCCCAGGGATCTGCTCTCCCAAAAGGATGCAACATGTATTCGCTGTGTGATTCCAACCTTATTTTTAAAAATGCATCNAATAGAACTCACTGAAGGCATGCATGGACAGTGGCTGCTGGGGTCTTTTCTGTATTTGCCAAGTAGTTTCATTAATCCTAAATTAGCTTCTAGACCAGAAGGAAAAAAATTATGGGCTTTGCAGAGATTGGAAAGCCTCTTGCAAGAGAGCTCTGGCTGTGTGTGTGTGGGTGTGTGTGTGGTGTGTGTGTGAAGGCTCAGCTCCTTTCCCTGATGACTTCTATTTTTAACAGGGTCCCAGTGAGGGGTCCATGCTAGGAGGGTAGGCACTGTGCAGCTCTCCTGAGGCCTGGGAAGCTGGACTTCTTCCAAGGACAGCTGGAAGAGATACCAGTGATGGCAAAGGCCATCTGCAATTGCTGTCCCTTGACTGCCCCTTCCCTATCTCAGAGCTCCTTCTGACCTGTCTCACCCAGATGATACCCAGTCCCCTACCTATTCTCTTCCCCATAGGGGAAGATCCTTGGGGCCTGGAAGGGATTTGGGGTATTNATTCTAGAGCGAAGATATAAGTTCTTTTGGGGCAAAGATTTGAGTTTCTTGGGAAGAGAGCAAAAAGNTGGTGAAGATTCAGAGCACCTTGGACTAAGGATTATGGTTCAGAAAGGGCAGGGAAGATTCTGCTTTGGTATCCCCAAAGCAATAAAACGGACTAAAGGAAGTTCCGATGGGAAGCTGCTAAGTCCATCTGTCTTTGGTTGCTGTAACAAAACAACTGAGACTGGATAGTTTACAAAGAATAGCTGCTGGATGGGNGTCTTGGCGCACACCTCTAGTCCCAGCACTGGGGAGGCACAGGCAGGAGGATCTTTGTGAGTTTGAGGCCAGCTGGGTCTACATAGTGAGTTCTAGAACAGCCAGGACTGTACTATGAAACTCTGACTCAAAAAGGAAAAGAGGGGGAGGAGACAATTAATTTTAAAAATCTTTTTAAATAGAAGTTTAAGATTGGATCCTAGGACATCCAAGAGCACTATCTGGCATTTTCCTGGCATCTGGCAAGAGCCTTATCCTNCTGGGTCATAACAGGGCAGAGGGAGTCATGTGATGAGACACAGTGGCTGNATTAACTCTGGTGTCTTCCTCTTCTCATAAAGCCACTGGCGCCACCAGGNGGCTCGCAGGGGGCTCTATCTCCCTGACCTCCTCTGCTCCTAGTCTGCTCCCAAGGATCCCGTTTCTGAATACCATCTGCATGGGAGTTCAGGGATGGAGTTGCCAACACATGAGGCTTGAGGGACATAGTCAGACCATAGCACATACCATAAAGCCATTTGACAGCCTTTCTTCCTCCCTTTCCTCCTCCTCTCCTCCTCTTCATCCTCCTCCTCATTCTTCATGTTTTGAGCCAGANCTGTGTAGCCCTGTCCACCCTGGCACTTTCTGTGTAATCCAGGCTGACCTCAAACTCATGGCAATCCACTTGCCTCAGCTTCCTGAGGCTGGGACTGCAGGTGTGCACCACTATGCCTAGCTTCTTAGCCTTCTACATGAAGATAATAAGAACCTGTTTAAGCAGTCCTTGCAATAGCACTTTGGTTGGGTTCATTTTTGCCAGATGACAGGATGCATCTTGAATTAGTGTGAGAGTGAGCTTAGTTATCTTTCTGTGAGGTTGATTCCTGGATGCAGGAGCTGCTGGGTGAAGTAAAGGAATAGGGTTTTGTTGTTGGTTCCTCCTCCCATTATAGCTGTTTAGCAGGGTGCCTTTTATACAAAGTATTTGTAGTGGTGCCACATCAGGAAATCAGTGTCCTGACATGCACTCACTAAAAATGCTTAAACTTATTTAAATGAGAGAAAG
>LZPO01066273.1:336438-369037 GCA_001675575.1 Neotoma lepida
TGAGAGAGAGAATGTGTGTGTGTGTGTGAGTGTGTGCACATGTACATACACACAGGCTTTGGTGCCTGAAGAAGCTAGAAGAGGGCAGCAGATCCCTTGGAGCTGGAGTTCTAGTCAGCTGTGAGCTGTGTAATGTGGCTGTTCATCAAACCAAACTGAGGTTCTCTGCAACAACAGTGCATGCTCTTTACTACTGAACCATCTCTCCAGCCCTCAAAAAGTCTTATTTTCACTTTCAGCTTTTTGGCAGCGAGTGAAGAATTGTATAATTAACATGTCGGCGACTTCTATCTGTAGGCTGAGCCCCTGAGAACACACTGGGTCCCTCCGGGACTGTTCTTGGGAGGACAGCAGATGGGAAACCTTTCTTTGGGATGCTGTGGTCCTCCCCAGGGGACATAACTGGGGAAGAGGCNGCTGGCTGCCCCTGGCCTGGGCCTAACGCTCCTTTTGCCTTCTGCAGGAAGCCTGGAAGCATGCGATTGAGAAGGCCAAGCACATGCCTGACCCCTGGGCTGAGTTCCATCTTGAGGACATCACCACAGAACATGCTACTCGGCACAGGTCAGCAGTTTGTCCCAGGGGCTTTGAGCAGTCCTTGTAGGGTGAGGGTGGGGCATCATGGGTCCTGCTTCTGGTTGAAGAAAAAGAACTAATACAGTATCCCAATTTCAGATTCTAGAGCATGTGGGATTGTCAGAGAGGCCCAACCAGTTAAGTCTGTACTAACATTCATAATTGGAAACAATTTGAAATGTGGCAAACTTTTCATCCTAGATGTTTTGGATAAGGAAGGGGGAGCATTTTGTGCAGCAAAGGTNCATTTATCCTCCATTTGAAGTTAGTTGAGTGTTGAGCAGCTCGTCAGGGCAGCCAAAGGATCNAGGTTCCTTCTGACTTGCGACACCATCCTCCCAATGCTTGTCCTTGCAAAAACCAGTAGAGGTGGACAGTATCAAAACATCGCAGCAGGTTTTGATGCATGGTCACTGGCAGTGGCATTTTTCTTTGGCTAGCACACTCTGTCCTCTTTCATCATTTCTGTTCCTCTCCTTCAAGGAGATGGCTGCAGAGCCCCTGGAGTGCCTCCTCTCCTCAGCTGGAAGCCTACCTCTCAGTGTGGAGTCAGGATAAGTCAGCATGGTTTGGACCCCAGTATATGAGGTATAAGTAGGTCCTACCTCTTTCTGCCTGAGAGAGCACTAGGGTAGCAAACTGGTGACAGTGTCCAGGCCCTGAGGATCACCAGGGAAAGAGGGGCCCTGTGCTGAGCTGGCTCTGTGGCTTGAAGCCCAGCTGGGCTATTAGACCAAGCTGAACTGTTTATTTCCTAACTACATGGCTGAGTTTATGCTAGTTTATGCTCTCAGGCTGCCAGTGAGAGTATNCCAGGCATGGCTGTCTAGAACATTCTGATTACTGGAGGCCAAGCATGGCTGTCTGAAACATTCTGATGCTTCTTTCTCTGTCCGTAGCTTTTTAAGATTAAAAGCCTTGGTACAAGCTGGCCCTCTGTTTAGGACGGGCTTCCTGTCCCTCTNAACTGTTTTCAGGGTGGTTGAGAGCTAAATTCTGCTTTACACNTGCCTGAGTTTGAATACTGATGCTCAGGCAAGAGNCCTCACCTCTGAGCCAGTTTCTGTAAAGCAGGCACAATAATTGTCACCATCTCAGGGTCTCTGCAAAGATGAAATGAAACCGTCTGTTTAAGAACCCAGCATATAGTGACCTCCATGAGCTTTGGATGCACTAGGCATTTAGTCATTCCTTCATTTACTGACTGTTACTGGGGNCTGAACCTAGGGCTTCCTATATACCAGACAGGGGTCCTGCCTGTGAGCTACGTTCCCAGCCTTCATTTCATTTTTATTTTAAGATAGGGTCCCCCCAAGTTGGCCTAGGCTGGCTTTGAACTTACTATATAGCCCAGGCAGACCTCCAGCTTGGCTATTCTTCTGCCTCACCTTTGAAAGTAGCTGGGGTTACAGGTCTGTGTCACCAGTCCTGNCTGACNCTTCTCTTNATGGTGTTAGTGGTTGTGAGCAGCAAGCAAGACCCTTTCAAGGTTGCACACTGACCCCCTTCCCCAGCCTCCGGGTGCCTCTCAGAGTGGAGGTGAGGGAGTGGTGCCTCTATGGCTTCCATCTCTATATAGACTATGTAGAACATAGTGCTTGCCTCCCTCTGGCTGCAGACAGATTGACAGCCTGGCAGAGCCCTCCTCCTCTGAGCCTAGGGAGGTAACCTGCCAGGCTTCTGCTTGCTCCTCCTGCTCAGGTTTCCAGCTCTGACAAACCTGTTTTCCCAGGTCTGCGTGTTCTGAGCCAGGAGGCCCCTGGCCAGAGATAAGGGTTGGTTCCTCACTGAGGTTGGGAATTCCACCAGGCCTGAGGCTGCCAGATGTGTGCTCTGGGGAGAGAATTCCTGGGGGAGTGAAGATGGGGATATTCTGGAACCACCCCTCCCCTTCCACCTCTTCTTCCTCCGTTCTTCCACCACTCTTCATCGTCTTTCCTTCCATGTCTCTCTTCATCTCCTCCTCTCATGATGCCTGGTCTTCTCCTCTCTCTCTTTCTCTTCATCTCTCTACATCTCTCTCTGCCTGTCTTACACTGTCATCTTTTAATCAGCCCTTCTCTCTGTTTCTTTCTCATCTTTCCCTCTATCGTTTTCTCCACACTCTTCCTTATCTTGCCTCAGAGGCAACTCTTCCCCTGCCCCCTACATGTACCGTGACAGTCCTTGCCTCTTGGGAGCTGTATCTACCTGTGTGGGCTGCACCTGGCCCAAGTGCTTGACAAAATCGAGAGACTGCTGCCTCCCTCCATCTCCGGGACCTGCTGTTTGTTACTGCTACGTCTCAGGCAGTCCCATATATCCAGAGAGCCTCCTATAGGACATATGGACTGCGTAGTGGACNGAGACCTGACAGTCCTATAGATCAGTTAGAAGGATATTTATATCTCCAGTCATGCATCCAACGCNTGTTTATTAAGCATCTACATNCACTAAGCCCTGGTGAGCAAGANAGGCCTGTTTTGTGGAGTTGTGGCCTGATAAAAGAGCAGAGCAAGCCAGACAAGAGCCCGGCAGGGAGTGCTGGTCTTGGCAACACCACATAGAAGGAATAAGTGTGTCTGAGGAAAGGCAAGGCCCCTTAAGGTCCCGGGTAGAGCCTGGGAGGGAGGGAAGAAGGTGTCCACAGCCCACTCCAAGACTCAGCAAGCCTGTTGGCNGAGGTGCAGAGCAGGCTGGGTCCTGAGGCCCATAGAGCGCCCAGGAGTGTTTGAGCTAGTGAGGGGCAGGACCAGGATGCTCTAGGTGGGCTCTGATCTCTGTAGGTACAACGCTGTCACCGGGGAATGGCTGAAAGACGAGGTTCTGATCAAGATGGCATCTCAGGTAAGCAGAAACCTGAGCTGTGAGGGGTCAGGGCCTGGTAGGGACTTTCCCAAGCTATTTTTAGTGCCCTCCTTCCATTCCTGCTTTATTTGTTTTTTATTTTCATTTATTTATTGTATGTGCATGTGAGAGAGAGAGAGAGAGACAGAGAGACAGACAGAGTTGTCCTTTACAGGCCAGGCTAAGCAGCATCACACTCACTGTGGCTGGTCTCAAACTCACAACTTCCTGCCTTGATTTCCTGCATGCATGCTGTGAACCCACTTTAATTTTTATCTTTGGGGTTTTTCTGTATTATCATTCACATATTATTTTTTAATTGTATTTTATTTATTTATTTTGCGTGTGTGTGTGTGTGTGTGTGTGTGTGTGTGTGTGTGTGTGTCAGAGGACAACTTGTTTTCTTTCCTTTCTTCATGTGGATCCCAGGGGTCAAGTTCATGTTGTCAGACTAAGTGGTAAGCACTTCTACTTTCTGAGCCATCCACTTGCACTATATTATATTTTGTAATTATTATTATTACATTTTTTTATTTTTTGTGTGTGTGAGGGTATGTGCTGCAGTGCACGTGTGGAGGTCAAAGGTCAACCTGTGGCATTTGGTTCTCTTTATCATGGGGGTTTCCTGGATGCTCATTTTGTCAGGCTTGGCTGCAAGCATTTTACACACTGAGCCATCTCACCAGCCAACATTTTGTATTTTTAAATACTCGTTCATTAACATGTGTCTCACATACCACACACATTGCTCGCTTCATTTACACAGTTCAGGCTTGGGCTGCAGGTCAGTGGGAGCATGCTTGCCTAGCAGGCACAAGAACTTGGTATCCACCCCCAACACTGAAAAAAGAAAAACGTACAATTCAATGGCTTCTAGCTGTTTTAACAGTCACCACTCAATTCCAGAACTTCCTCCTGTTTTAAAATTTATGGTTTTAGAAATTCATATATGCAATATGTGTTCTGATCAGCCCAGTATCCCCCCATGTTCATATACTCTGTTTAAATCCATAGAGCCCACTAGTGTGTTCATGGAGCCACACACTGGAGCAGGACTGCCTACTGGGGTCGCATCCCTGAGGCACACTCACACCTTCACACGTCCTGCCCGAGATCAAGCCAACCCAAATCCCAACATGGACTAGGGGTGGCCAAGGAAGACCCAGTCCTAGCTGAGGAGCTGTTTTGGAACATTTTAACCCTCCCTGCACCCCATTCCTCCATCACCCCAACTCTTGGAAACCCCAGCTCACTTTCTGTAATGTAGATAGCTCAGCTTTAGGCCCTTCATATACAAAGATGTCATGAAGATGAAGATGTCTCAGTGAGTCACTGCCAATGGGCTGATTTGCGTGGCACTACCCTGTTTTTTTGTTGTTGTTGTTTTTGTTTGTTTAAGCTACTGAATACATTGAGTGGCTGCAACCAGCCTCCTGCAAAGAAAAAAGAAAGCAGGACTGAAAAAAAAGGGCTCTTCCTGAGGAGTGAGGGACCTCTTACAACGTAACACACTCGCAGAAGAAACAGGAAAGAAACTGTTCCTCATTGGTGTAGAAGTCCTCGGCATGTGGAGGTGCTGGGTTCCATCCCCACACCAAGAAGCAAGCACAGCATACATCTTGATGAGTGTCCCCAAGGGAGACACACTGGCACAGCACCCAGAGAAGCAGAACATAGCCAGTGTCCCCACAGGCTTCTCTCAGTCACTGCTCACCCACCAAGGCTCAGCACTGTCCCAAACCCTGTCCTAAGTCTTTCATTCTTCTGTCATTGCACCTTTTGAGTGTGGTTTCTTCTACTCAACAGTTTCCAGTTTTTAAATAATTTAAAATTTTTTTTATTTTATGTGCATTAGTGTTTTGCCATGGGTTTTGGGTCGCCTGGAATAGGAATTACAGACAGTTGTGAGTTGCCATGTGGGTGCTGGGAGTTGAACCCAGGTCCTCTGAAAGAACAGCCAGTGCCCTTAACCCTTGCCATCTCTCCAGCCCCAACAGTTTCCTTTTTTTTTTCTTTGCTGTGTAAATACTTCANTGAATGCATAGACCCAGTGCTTTGTGAGGCAGGTTACTGGTGGACATTGAGGTAGCCTGCCTCTCTCCTCCCTTCTGTCTGTTTTTACTCTTTTCCTTCTTTATCTGCATATTTTTAAGTGTGTGTGTGTCTGTCTGTCTGTCTGTCTGTCTGTGTGTCTGTGTCTACAGTGTCTGTCTGTCTGTCTGTCTGTCTGTCTGTCTGTCTGTCTGTCTGTCTGTGTGTCTGTGTCTACAGTGCCCCCAGAGGCCAGAAGAGGGCCCTGGAGCTGGAGTTTACAGGTGGTTGTGAGCTGCCTGACATGGATTCTGGGAGCTGAACTCGGGTCCTCTGCAAGGCAGAAAGAGCTCTTAACTGCTGAGCCATTTTTCCTTCCTTCTGTTTTGAGATAGCAATATTATTGAACTTTTCATACCTGTGACACAATTCTCTACACAATCATCTTGTTGTTCTTATTGGGGTTTTTGTTTTTGTTGTTGTTGTTGTTTGACAGGGTTTCTTTATCTAGCCTTGGCTGTCCTGGAACTCGCTTTGTAGACCAGGCTGGCCTTGAACTCAGAGGTCCTCCTGCCTCTGCCTCCTGAGTGCTAGGATCAAAGGCACAAGTCACCATACCTGGCTCAAAAGGTTTCAGAACTTTCAGTTTGTGGTCTGTTGGCCCTGTTGCTTTGGATCTGTGTGGGCTCAGTACATCCCTGCAGAAGCACGTGGCAGAGGAGGCCTGCTCACCTGATGGTGGCCAGGAAGCCAAGAGGAAAAGCAAAGACTGAAAATCACCCTTTGTNGAGCACTGCCCCTCCCCAGCATTGTGGGTTCTTCCATTGGGTTGAGATGANGTATCGGGNTCCTCCTCACCCTAGCAGTCTCCAGGCTGAAAGGCTTATCTGGCTTTGGTACTGAGGCTCAAGAGGGACAGCCTAGGGTTATTAGGATTGAGGTAATGTACAGGACACCTTGCTGGGTAGGCAGTGACAGTGGGGATTATGGGGTATGGGCACTGATTACTCGGTCCTGTCTTTCAGCCCTTCGGCCGTGGAGCAATGAGGGAGTGCTTCAGGACGTAAGTGACTTGGCCTGGGGCTTCTGCCAAGACTCCTAAAAGCTAAGACTGGCGGGGGTAGGGGGTGGTATTTCCAACCAAAGACTAGAGACAAGTGGTCTGTGCCTCCATATAGGCAAGTTCTTCTCCGTCCAGTGTCTGTTGGACCCCACACTGGCCCAGTTGTAGGGCTCTGGAGGCATAGAGAGTGGGATGAGAGGCCACGGACACTGGTCCTTAGCCTTTCTGGAGGAGTGGGGATGTTGTCTTGCCTCTAGCCCCCTGTGCCCTGTTCCTCCTCACCTAGCCGTGTCGGACAGGGCCTAGTTATTCTGAGATCTCAATGTTGTATCTACAGTGAACTGCTGAGTTCTGGACAGGCTCTTCTTGTCTTTCTCCCCAGGAAGAAACTCTCCAACTTTTTGCATGCCCAGCAGTGGAAGGGGGCCTCCAACTACGTGGCAAAACGATACATCGAGCCAGTGGACAGGAGCGTGTACTTTGAGGATGTCAAACTCCAGATGGAGGCCAAGCTCTGGGGGCAGGAATACAATCGGCACAAGCCCCCCAAGCAAGTGCGTGAGCCCCATCTGTCTCCCTCCTACACTGCCGGCTGGCTAGGAGGGTTATGGGGAAACTCGGGGTCCCATTTCCGCCCCTCCTTTGCAGTGCTGGGGATTGAAATCAGAGCTTTGCATATGCCAGGCAAGTGCTGGACCATGGAGCCACACCTCAACCCCTGATGTTCTGAGACAAGGTCTTGCTCTGGCATCCAACTTATGATCCTCTTCCGTCAGGCTCTGGAATATGGGGATTAAAGGCATGCACCACTGTGCCTAGCCCTTTGCTTTCTTACCAGTTGCCAGTAACTATCACCAATGTGTTTTGTTGGACAGGGTAAGCCATGTACTTCATATTCAGTGAATAATTTATTCCTAAAAACCAGGAGCTCTGTGATTGAAGCATTTTTGTCTCTGTTGATGGGATCTGTTTGTTTTGATCTTTATAAATTTTTTTTAAACAATTTATATCTATTTTGTGGTGTGGCTTGTGCGCACATGCCACATAACCTGTATGGACATCAGAGGTCAACCTTTGAGGGTCGGTGCTCTCCTTTTGCCATGCAGGGTCCAGGGCTTGAACTCAAGTAATCAGACTTGGTGGCAAGCTCCTTTACCTACTGAGCCATTTCATTGTCCCTTTCATGAGTTTTGTTTGCAGATGATAGAAACCCATCTAGACTGGCCTTGATCCAAAAAAGGAAGTCCTTGTTTCANGCACTTGAAAATTAGATCCAGCTCTAGGCACAGCTGGTACCCACCATGCTGAGGTTATTAGGAATCTTCTACTCTGCCCTGGGTATCTGGGTTGGCACCACTCTTCCATGTGTCCTTTTGGTCCCAGCAGCTAAAGCTCATTTCTCACCTACCTTATTGGGATGACAATGCCTTTCTTTTCTTTTCTTTCTTTCTTTCTTTTTTTTTTTTTTTGTTTTTGTTTTTGTTTTTGTTTTTTGAGACAAGGTTTCTCTGTGTAGACCTGGCTATCCTGGAACTCACTTTATAGACCAGGCTGGCCTGGAACTCACAGAGATCCTCCTGCCTCTGCCTCCCAAGTGCAGGGATTAAAGGCGTGTGCCACCACCCACTGCCTGGCTGATAATACCTGGTTTCTAAGAAGTTCCAGGGAAAGTGTCAGAACTAGATGTCATTGGCTCTGATTATCAGGTGCATATGTGTCTGCACCAATCAAAGTATGGGAGGGGGTATGTAGACGGGGCATCCTGAGCCCTGTGCTCACCTTTGCAGTCAGGAATGAAGAACCTTCCACCCAGGCCGTATGGACTGGGACTGGGGACATGATGGCTTCTAAGCAGCAGCAGCAGCAGGTGTGGGAAAGGATGTGGACTTCTGGGACACTAGGCTCAGTGAGGTTAACCAACCTGCCCACCCAGGCAGGGATGCAGCCTGTGTTCCAATCCAGGCCTTCCTATCCTACACCAAATTGCCTCCTCCCCTTGACCTCTATGTTGTTATATGACCTGGTGCCAACCAAAACCTCTCTGCCGCTGTCCCAAATGCCCTGGTGCCTCAGGAAAGCCACACTTCCAGGCAGTCACCAGGAATTATCAGTCATCTGCTTGTAAGGCCCCTCCCTCCCAGGAGGCNGAGGCAGAGGCAGGGGCAGGTGAATCTGCAAAACATTTAGGCCAGCTTGGTCTACATAACAAATTCCAGACTAGCCGGGGCTACATAGTGAGGCCCTGCCTCAAAAACAGCAGCAAAAGAAGCTACAGCCCCGCTCTCAGGAGCTATGACCTCACAATTTGCGGCATTCTGATCTGGCCTCCCTTTTCTTCCTGCCTGGCTTATTTCCTGCCCCAGGACCTTTGTTCTGGCTATGCCTTCAAATCGGTATCATTTTCATAATCTTTGTATGGTGAGCTGCTTCTCACAGTCCAGGGCTCAGCTTACACATCCCCTGTCACCTCCAGAGCAAGGCCATCAGCCCATGTAAATAAGATCTCCCTTCTACCCAGTCCCCTTTGTCATGTTATTCTGTTTCGTTCTATTTTCCTTTCTTTGAAACAATGTGATCTAGAAGGGACCTATCCATTTAGTTAATATTTTCATGTCCCCATCCACCCCCAGCCCGGGAATTTTGTGTCTGATTTGTTTCTGTCCGCTAGTGCCTGGGTATCAAGTGAGTAATAAAGCTAAATTGAAGAGAGTAGATGAATTGTGGTTATCTGAGCAGGGGTGGTGGTGGTTATCTGAGCAGGGGTGGTTGCCCTCTCAACCCTGCACTGCCCCATCCCCAGCAAGCCCTCTAGCTAGCCCCACCACACATCTGTGTAGGGCTTGAGCCACACTGGAGACAGGACCCTTTCCAGAACTGTCTGCTCTTTCCACCAGGTTGGTTCTCAGAGCCACAGCAGCCTTTGCCAAAGGTCTCAGCTGTCACCTCTGGGCTCAGGTTGCTTCTGCAGCTGTTGCCTGCCTGTCTGGTGACTCTCTTCCCTAGAGGGTCATTGCTTTTGAAGCTCAAACCTGGTTCTTCCCATGTTATGGGTGGTACTGAGAGGGACAGGTGCCATGCAGAATCCTCAGGAATTAGAAGCCACAGGTCTCTTTTACTCCTGTTTAGAAACCATATATAGTGTCTGTATTAGCAACTGTGAATAGCATTCCACATATAACTCTCTAAATTCTAGCCAGGCATAGCAGTGCACGCCTTTAATCCTAGGACTCAGGAGGCAGAGGCAGACAGATCTCTGTGAGTTTAAGGCCAACCCAGTCTACATAGTGAGTTCCAGAACATTCAGAGCTACATAGTAAGACCCTATCTCAAAATGCTCCAATTGGAATAAATTAATTTTNAAAAAATTTCAAAAAATGTTGGCCTTTCTTGTAATTCCCCATTGCAGAGAAAAACCTACTTTTCTTGTTGGGGCCAAACTTAAGAAAAAGGGTTAATTTTTGCTCACAGTTGGTAGGAAAGTCCTGTCAGCAGGAAGATGAGGCGGTTGGTCAAGCAGACAGGAAGTGTGCTGGGCTATGGAACCCCAAGGGCTGCCTCAGTGACCCACTTCCTTTGGTGAAACTTCACTTCCTAAAGATTCCGTGGNACCAGCAGTTTAGGACACCATATCTGACCTCAACTTAACAATAATAATAGCATGGACAATGAATTATGCATCACTAAATTAATCTTTGTGCCAAGTCGGACATCCCCCTATCTGCACTCAAGAAAACTGAAACACAGTGACATGAAATAACTTGCCCAAACTTAGAATATTAGTGTCAGGCCCAGTCTGAGTTGCTAGCAAACAGATCCATAAGTTTGCACAGACGTAAACTGGTTCCCTTCTAATTTGTATAAAAGTGGCTCTGAGCAGGCTGATATCTGTGTCTTTGAAGTCATCTGGGGACCTGGTTCCTTCTGTCCTGTTACTCTCTCACCTCCTAGGACTGCATTGACCATGGTTCCAGTTCTGGCTCCCAAGCAGTCCCAACCTTACAGGGCAGGCTGCAGTTAGGGCATTGCTGGTGCTCATGTCCCATTGGCTAAGGTGTGGTCACATGATCACACCTAAGGGCAAGAGGTGCTAATCTGTGTGAGTCTTTTTGTGATCCTGGCTGTGCATCCTGCTAAAATCCAGAGGTGGGGATGTTCATACTTAAAGGGAAGGAGGGGAGTGGATTCTGGGTACCGTTAGCGGTTCTTGCAAGAGCACCACTGAGTAGTGAGACCTGGATCTGTGCCCAGGTGAGCAGTGTGCTCCCAGCCCAGTCCCTTCTACTTGACCTTGCTCCCTGCTCCTCCCGCAGGTGGATATCATGCAGATGTGTATCATTGAGCTGAAGGCCAGGCCAGGCCAGCCCCTCTTCCACCTGGAGCACTACATTGAGGGCAAGTACATCAAGTATAACTCCAACTCAGGCTTTGTCCGTGATGACAACATCCGACTAACACCACAGGTGAGGCCCTGGGCTTGCTCTGCTCACACTTTCATCCCCCATCCCCTTGGGAAGGCTCAACCCAGACAGGGAAATTCCTGTGGGCGGAGTCTAACATCCTCAGAGGCTTCTCACATCCATTGGAACATGAGTGAACCCAGGGCTCCAACATGCTAGGCACCTGCCCTACCACACAACAGTATCCCCAGCCCTTTCCATGTGTGTGTCTGTAGTGTACATGTGCCATGCGTATCTGCATGTGTGTGCTCCTGTGTGTGTGCCATATGATGTTGGGGATCATCCTTGATCACTCTTCCACCTTATTCTTCGAGTCAGGGTTTCTCAATCAAACCCAGAGCTCACTGATATGGCTGGTCTTTCTAGCCAGCTTGCTCTGAGGGTCCCATCTCTACCTTCTAAAGCTGGACCTAAGGGTAGGCCTACATCAACACCCAATATTTACATGAGTTCTGGGGATCCAAGTTCTGGTCCTCATGTTTGCATGGCAAATGATTTAACCACCAAGTCATCTCCCAAATTTTTTTTTTTTTAAGCAACACACCCGCTACCCTGTGCTGGTTTCTTTCAGCAATCCTAAGATGGCCATAAATCTGTAACCCTGAGGTCTTTGCAGAGTTAAGCAGATCCTTCTTCTGTCTTTTACTTTATAAAACTCTTCTTGCAGAGAACGCCCTCACTGGGGCAGACCTGAGTATTACAGCCTCTGGCACAGCAGCAGGCTGGCATCTGCCTAATCCACAATCTGGTTTGTTAGAACTACCTTCTCCTCCTGTCCCCACACAGGCCTTCAGTCACTTCACATTTGAGCGTTCTGGGCATCAGCTGATTGTGGTGGACATCCAGGGTGTGGGTGACCTTTACACTGACCCACAGATCCACACTGAGACAGGCACTGACTTTGGAGATGGCAACCTTGGTAAGTGGGGAGAGCCAGCCTGTGTCCACGGAGACTGTGCTCCCCTAAAATCTGTTAGTTCTCTCTCCATCCAAGGGGNACACACTGAGACACTGTGGGGCCTTCCCTGAGATTATGGGGGTGGGAACTTGGTTTGTTCAATCCCCCACCCCTCCAGTTCAGCATTGTTTTCTGTCTGTCCTGACCACATTTCCACTTCCCCACTGTCCTTTGTCACTGGGCAAAATTATGACACCAGACACCCCTGTTCTGCCTGCAGGTGTCCGGGGAATGGCTCTCTTCTTCTATTCTCATGCCTGCAACCGGATTTGCAAGAGCATGGGCCTTGCACCCTTTGACCTCTCACCACAGGAGCAGGCCGTGGTGAATCAGAGCACCAAGCTGTTGGTGAGTACTCAGTGGCAATTCACTCCAACGGGCCAGCCATTCTGCCACCAAGAAGGCGGGCACTGCTTCCTGTGGGATGGCGTTGTCTTGGCCCTGGCCTGTTTGTGACCAGAGTGAGGAAAAGGCAGAAACAGAAGTGACAGGAATCGTGCATCCCCATGTGCACTAACAAATGAGTGACTAGACCTGGCCCTCTGGGCCTGCCAAATGTGTACAGTGGGACCAGCCAGCTTATTCTTCTTACAAGAACCAATTCAGGAGACTATTGGTAGAAATCAATATTGACCTCTGGGTGTCATGGAGCATGTCCAGCGCTTTAGGGAACCCTGGCTAGTAGCCCCTTTGAGCTCCATCCATATACCCCTTCTTGGACACCATAGGGTTAATCNTGAACTGATTTTTCAGTAAGATTCTCTCTTAGGCATGTATAAAAGCCATGGATGAAAAGGTTTCAGGGTTCAGAGGAACCCTCCATTCCCTACAGAGTGCTTTCATGACATGAATATTCCTGTTAATGTCCCCCAGCAATCAGCCAAGACCATCTTGAGGGGGACAGAGGAAAAGTGTGGGAGTCCCTGCGTAAAGACGCTCTCTGGCAGCCGACCCCCCTTGCGCCCTCACCTTTCAGAGAACTCTGGGGATGAGAACATGAGCGACGTGACCTTTGACTCTCTGCCTTCTTCCCCTTCTTCAGCCACACCACACAGCCAGAAATTGGACCACCTCCGTAAGTCCTGGACATTGTGATCACAGGGGCAGGCACCAAGTAGAGCAGAGCTAAACCGGTTTCATTCATGGTAGAAAATGAGACAGTTTATCCCAGATGGCTTTACTGGTGACGTCAGAGGACAAACTTCCAAGATATGAAAACAGTCTCTGTGGTAGAAAAAGCGACAACTCACCTCAGTGTGGTTTATGAAGCTAGCAAAGCCGCCATCTGGCAACGCAGGACAGAACATTCCATCTCAATGTCATTACAAGCACAGGGTACAAACTGTGAATAAGCCAGCCAGTTATGGTGGTGTCCATGACTGAGGCAGAGACAGAGATATCTCTTGAGTTTGGGGCCAGCCTGATTTACATAGCTAGTTCTAGGCCAAGCAGGGCTACCTAGTTAAGTCTCTCAAAAACTAAAACAAAACAGCCACACTCCCATAAGACAATCTTTGTAAAAAGTAAAGTACTAACAGATAAAAACTACGGGCCCATCATGGTCGGATCTGAGCCATTCTGCATTAGGAAGCCTGTTAATATCATAACAATAAGTCAGAGGAGCAAAGCTGAGGCTGGCAAGATGGCTCACTGGATAGAGGCACTTGCCATAAAATACTTTTTAAAAATATTAAAAGCTATTTTAAAATGTAAAAGCCGTTTTTCTGAACTGTGTATACCTGAGTGTATGCTGGGGTTGAACACAGGCCTCGTTCCTGTTTGGCTTATTCTCCACCGTNGAGATCTCCTCAGCCCGCATTGTTACAGACGTAATAAAAATGGTCAGCCTGCTGAGTGTGATGGCCACCTGTTGATTCCAGCACTCGGGAGACTGAGGCAGGTGGATCTCTGTGAGTTCTCAAGACCAGCCTGGTCTACATAGTGAGTTCCACAACAGCCAGGGCTACATAGTGAGCTCCTGTCTGCAACAACAATAAAAAGGTNGGCCAGATGGGTCAGGCTGCAGCTTGCCTAGGACAGGAGACAGGCAAGATGACTGCCAGGAGACAGTTGGCTCAGAAGCCATGTTGTGACGCACACTTCGGGCCCCACATGGCCCGCTAGCTTCTCTTCCATCAGACCTGCACTTTGTTTAGAGCTGATGTGCTATTCTGTGNGTTACATGTATATCTGTGCAGATCCCATGGCTATCAAGGCACGGACTNGGAAAGACTTGAGAGAGACCTTCAGGGGTGATAGTATCTTTCTCCCATGTGGTGCTTCTCTTTAAAAATTAAAAGTAGCTAGGCAGTGGTGGNGTACACCTTTAATCCCAGCACTGGGGAGGCAGAGGCAGGAGGATTGCCAGGAGTTGGGCTGCATAGTGAGGTTTGGTGCAGATGCCATGTGCTGTAAACAGGTTACATGCAGCTCTTNGGCATGTCCTTTATCACCTTTGCTTGTCCCTGCTCAGATTGGCCAGTGTTTGGTGACCTCGATAACATGGGCCCTAGAGACCATGACCACATGGACAATCACCGGGTGAGTAGAGAGGAGGGAGGCTGTCAGCTGCCATCCCCCGGGGGGTGTGGAAGAGGGCTTTAGGTTGAGGGAGGCAGCCCCACCCAGGTCTGCTTTGAGCATCTCTCAGATTGCCCCCCAGGTTCAAGTTCATTTTTGGCTGCTGTTTGAAATCATCGTCTTGGCCAGATGGTATTTTAAAGAGCTTTGATTTCTCACTTAATTCTCAAGGTGTATGAGATAGATTTTTCTTATTCCCTTTACAATAGATTTTATTCTAGAACTAGATGGGGGCTGAGGATGTGCTTAGAGGTGTGCCTAGAATGCATGAAGCCCTGAGTTCAATCCCTAGAACTATAGAAACTGGGTATAGCGGTGTACATGTGTAATCCCAGCACTTGTGGAGGCAAAAGGATCACAAGTTCAAGGTCATCCTTGGTGACATACTGAGTTTAAGGCCAGCCTGGGTTACATGAGCTCCTGTCTCAAAACAAAAACAGAGACAATAAATAAATTAGGAAAGATGTATTTCACTCCCTGTTTCCTAGGCTTCGGCCCTATGTTATTTGGCTTCTTTAGTACTATGTGATGAGGCAGAACACAGTGGCAGAAGGGTGTGGCAGAAGTTGCTCGCCTCAATGGTGACCAGCAAACAGAGAGGGGCAGCAAAGAAACCAGAAGGGCAAAAAGGTATTCAAAAGTGTGCTCCAGTAACCTGCTTCCTCTAACTAGGCCCCACATCCTAATAACCCATTCAGCTATGAACTCATCACTGAGTTACCCCATGGGTGAGGTCAGCAGTCTCANGATACATTTACCTCTCAGTAGCACAACTAGCTGGGAATGTTTGAGGGTGCATCTTTTACAAAACTGTAACAGTCCCTCAATGCAGGTACTAGAATGGATCCCATAGCCAAGGAAACTAAAGCTCAGATAAGTTGAGCATTTGCCTAGGTCTTGACTGGTGAGCATCAAAGCCAGGGGTTGTGTCCAGGCATCCGGTTCCAGGGCCNAAGTCCTTTGCCACTACTTTTGACTGCTTTCTGGTCCCTCGACCAGCAGGAGGCAGGAAAAAGACCGTGTTGAATGAGGTGATGAAACAGAGAGGACAGATGACTCCAGATGTCCTCACCACCAGGTACTGGGAGTGCCACTAAAACCCTAAACTTGTCCTCTCTCTGCAGGACAGTGGGGACAGCGGCTNCCCAAGTGAGAAGCGAAGTGACCTGGATGATCCTGAGCCCCGAGAACACGTAAGCACCCCCAAACGCTAAGACAAGAGACCTCTGTTGCCTCATCTGTTGTTATCCATTGGGATGAAAAGCTAACAGGCAAAGAAGAGTTGGTCCTGAGAACAAGGAAGATTAAAAGCAAAACTTTAAAAAACAGCAAACCAGACTTCAGAGAGTGGCAAATACAGGGAAGAAGTGAGGTGGACAGGGATGAGGAAAGGGAAGAGAGAGAAGCTTGNATATAAGGTTGAAACTAACAAGCAGGCTGGTCATGGTGACACACTGGAGAGGGTTATGTTCAGGGCCAGCCTGGGCTAAGACAGGGTTGTCTCTAAAAGAACAACCACCATAAAACAAACAAAAAAAGACAAGAAAATGGCAAAGAAATCTTTGGAGCTGCAACTTTTGGTTGCTGAGCAGAGAGGATGCTGGGTAATAGGCTTCACTGGTGCTGATGTAGCTCGAGGGTCCAAGGTACAACCCTGGCAGTCCTGGGGAGAGTCTCAGCCCTGTTTCCTCAGTCTCCCTCCCAGCAGTCTCTGGGTGGAGGTGGCTTCCCTACTCTCAGCCCCTCAGAGACTTCACCGAGCACCAAAATGGAACATGGAAGGCCTGTTGCATGGAAGGCCCTGGTCTCAACTATATAATTATTAACATGAAGCATGCAGGAGGAAGGTAGGCCAGAGGAAGAACTAACCACTATTTTTTCAGTGGCTTCGTGCCAGCTTTGGTACCCTGAGGTCAGTTTAGTCTGTTCACACAGACAGAAACAAGAAGACTATGAACTCATCAGCTCTACAGACGATGGTTCCAACTTTACCTGGGGAGTGCTGGACTANTGTCCTACAGGAGGGACCCTGGGAGGGCTGGTCCTGCTCCCCAGGAATTGGCTTCTGGNAGGAAGATCTTCCCCCTACAATCACTCATTTTCTGTTCCCCTGCAGGGCCACTCTAACGGCAACCAAAGGCGTGAATCCGATGAGGACAGCCTGGGCAGCTGTGGACAGGTATGTACCCATGGGAACAGGCCTGCCTCTTCCATCTCTTGTGCTCTGCCCTCCTCCCAACACACTGCCTGCCCCTCCACCTTGTGCATATCCATTTTGCAAAGGGTANGTTGGAGGTCATGTCCTGGGCAGGGTGGCAAGAGGATCCTGGGGAGGGGGAAAGAGATGGTCCTGGAAGAAGGTAACAAAAGGACAGCTCATGTGTTAGCCTGACAGGAAGGTTACAGCATCTGCCCTTTTCCTTGCCACTACCCAGTGAGATGTTTGCTGAGTTGTTCATCACCTCTTTTATATGCAAAAACTAGAGTCCTGGACAACTTTCTCCCAGTTACCGGGATACTCCAGGATGTGTTCCTTATTCAAAATGCTGGGGCTCAGAAATGCTTTGGATTTCAGATTATTTCTCTGTTTCCATTTTTCATGTGTGTACATGCATGTGTGTGGGTACATGTGCGCAGCCATGCATATGAAACCCAAGGTTGATATTGGGAATTATCCTTTGTTGTTTTTATACCTTCTTCTTCAAGGCAAGGTCTCTCAGTCAAACCCAGAGCTCACTGATCTGGCTAGTTTTACTAGCTAGTTTTACAAGCTAGTTTTATTGACTAGCTTGCTCTGGGGATCACATCTCTGCCTTCTAGGGCTGTAATTACAGACAGACTGCCACTCCTACCAGACTTCTGGGGATAGGAACTTCGATCCTCATACTTGTACAGCAAATGTTTTAACCACTGAACCATCATCCAAATCTCACATTTTAGATTAAAAAAAATATATTTGTGGATACTTGGCATATACACAGACAACTTGAGAGGGACCCAAAGTCTAACCATGAGATTCATCGTATATGTTTCATATATACTTAAAACATGAGCTGAGGGTAATTTTACNCACTATTTTTAGTGCACTGGTCTTTTAGCCACTGTATGACAAGTGTCTCAGTGATGGCTGCTTCAGGCATGTTTAAGAAAGGCCAGCCCTACTGCACTATTACTGTTACTCTGATTCTCAAACACATTGTGAACACCACACTTCTCACTGTTTGCTAAGTTGAGTCCCTCCTGCCTGCAGAGTCCTTCCTCCCATATCTGGAGCCCAGAGGTACCCTCTAACCCTGGCTGCCCCAGCTGGCCCCATTCCTTTTCCTCTGCTGATGGTCAGATGAAGCCTTCTCAGCTGAGTCACTGTTGGCNTGCTAGGCTGGGTCCTTCTCGCTTCAGGGCTGCAGGGCATTTAGCTGCCTGCGTTCCACGAAGTGCCTTGNGAATGCTGCTTACTTCTTGTTGGTTGACTCACAGAGAAAGCAAGTGTGTTTGTGGGAGTCAGTCTTTGCTGGGGCTTGGTATGAGGATGAGCCTAGGAAAAGGCTTAGCGTCAAACCTCAGCTGCAGCTCTGGGCTGATAAATGAGAGAGGAAGTGTTTCTCGGGGTCACTGTGGTCTCTTCTGCTGGTCATTGTGTCCTGTTGCTGTGCTCTATCTGTACCTATGAGCAAGTGGCAATTGAATATGAGTTTGAGGCCAGCCTGGCCTGCAGAGTGAGTTCCAGGACAGTCAGGGCTACACAGAGAAACCAAAAAAGGAAGAAAGAATTGAAGCCCTGCAGGGTGGGGGTGGGGGTGCTTCCTTGTAATCCCAGCACTTGAGAGTCTGAGGAAGATCGTGAGTGCAAGACAGCCTAAGCTACNTAGTGAGTTCAAGGTCCATCTGGACTACATAACAAGNCTCTTGTTCAAATTGTCAAAAACAAACCAAAAGAATTGGGGGCTAGTCTTGTACAGTAAAGTTGGATGCCATTTGGGGTTCCTTCCCCTTGCTTGCCAGCCAGCCTCCTGTGTTTATGGCCGCTTACTTCTTGTGCCAGCACATCCGGTCCCAGCCACTCACTTCTCACTCCATCCACCTGGTCTCTCCCATCAGGTCTATGTGGAGACGTGGAACCTGCTCAATCCCTCCCGCCTGCACCTGCCGAGGCCCTCGGCTGTGGCCCTCGAAGTGCAAAGGCTAAATGCTTTGGACCTTGAAAGGAAAATCGGGAAGTCTATTTTGGGGAAGGTATGGATGATGCCCGTTCCAGAGCCCAGGCCTCACTCCTCTTCTCCACTAATTGCTTCTTCCTGCAAGCTGGCTAGGCTGCCCCTGGGCATGGCTTTGGCCTCCCAGGCAGCCAGACCAACACTACAGTCTGTGTGGCAGGTCCATCTGGCCATGGTACGATACCACGAGGGCGGGCGCTTCTGTGAGAAGGATGAGAAGTGGGACCGAGAGTCAGCCATCTTCCATCTAGAGCATGCGGCTGACCTGGGAGAACTGGAAGCCATCGTGGGCCTGGGACTCATGTACTCTCAGCTGCCCCACCACATCCTGGCTGATGTCTCTCTGGAGGTGAGGGGATGTATGGACCCAACCCAAAGTGGAGGGCTCAGCCGGTCCATCACTTATGTCCCCCATCCTGGTGGTCACCTACTGGAGGATTTGTTTTGTTTTTTTTTTCAAGACAAGACCTGACTGTGTAGCTCTGTCCTAGAACTCACTATGTAGACCAGGCTGGCCATAACTCACAGAGATCTACCTGCCTGTTCCTCCTGAGTGCTAGGATTCTAAGTGTGGGCCACTGTGCCCAGCTTCAACTGTGGAGGATTTTTGTGGGCACACAGGCATGGTGGCTCACATTTGTAATCCCAGAACTCAGGAGGCTGGGGCTGGAAGATCATGAGTTTGAGCCTAGCCTGGGCTATAGAGTGAGATTCAGGACAGCCAGAGCTGCACAGAGAAACTGTCTCAAAAAAAAAAAAAATTCTGATTTTTGGTTTAGGATTCATCACTTCAGAGGTAGAATTGATCTCCATCTTTGGTCNGTAATTGGGAGGTGACAAGTCACAGGTCCAGGTAATAAATGACAGGATATGCAAGGAGAAACAAGTCCTGGAGGAAATAAATGAGGAAGAGCCCTCCATGGATCATGCTTCAGGCCACAGTGCTATAGCTGCAGCAGAGCCTAGCACTCAGGAGCTTCTCATTCATGCAGGGATGGATGGACAAAGGGCTAGCTAGCCATGTGAGACAGAAAGGCCAGGTGGGAATGAGCCAGGCAGAGTGTGGGAGGTGAGCTGGTGCCCTTAGAGAAACCATGCATACTCAAGCTNAGAGCTGAGAAGCAAAATGGCGACAGGTCATTAGCACTGGAATGTGGGGGTGAGGCAGTACAAGAGCTGGGGCTGAAGAGTCAGCCAGGTGGGAGCTGAAGCAATGATGGTGATGTGACAGAATTGGTATCAGGTTTACCCTCTCCCTCCTTTCCTGGTCCTTAGGCACAGGAGGAAAGAGTTGAATGGACAGGGCCTGGAAAAGCTTAGGAATATAGTTTCCAGTGGACAGAGCCTGGAAAAGCTTCCTGAGAGAGAGATTGAGAGGCCTTGGTGGATGTGTCTATCCTTATCTGTCGCCATCTGTCCTGTCTGGTGGTGGAGGCTGTGACTAGACAGGAGGCTGGACAAAGCTGAACTCAGCACAGGCTCAGGGCATAGCCCTCTTCAGAGCTGTCTGTGGCCGGNGATGGGGTGGATCTCAGACTAGCAGAGGAGGGAGAGAAATGTGCTGGAGACCTTTGTTTCACTTTTTGAACAGGTAATGAATGTACTAAGTGTTTGTGTGCCTGTGTTAAGTATTAGCGCTCATGCATATCCCAAACAGTGTACATGGAGATCGGAGGAGGACTTGTGGGAATGGGTTCTCTCCTACCAGGTGAGTCCCAAACTCAGCTTGTCAGGATTGATGTCAAGTTCTTTCACCTGCTGGGCCATCTTNCTGGCCCCTAATAATTTTAATATAAAAAAGTTTACAGTAGCTGGGCAGTGGTGGCACATGCCTTTAATCCTAGCACTCAGGAGCCAGAGACAGGCAGATCTCTGAGTTCAAGGCTAACCTCGTCTACGTGGCAAGTTCCAGTGTAGGTAGAGCTGTTACATAGAGAAACCCTGCCCCCCCCCAAAAAAAAGTTTACAGCAAAAAGTATCTCTCCTGCCTTTTCCTTCCACATTCATTACCCCTCCTTTTCACCCTTCCCTTCTTCCTTCTCATACTTTTCATCCTTTCTCTCTCTCCTTTGCTGAGGGTGAAATCCAGGGCTTTGCACATGCTAGACAAGTTCTCTACCACTGAGCCACACCACCAGGGCCATCTTCTCATTTTCTAAATAGTAAGTTAACTATTTTGACTGGCTACTCAGATGTAGTTTCAGAAATGCACCAGTTACCTGAGACCCGCGTAACTAATTACCACACCCTGATAAATTACCATGTGCTTCTTCTGGAGGCTCTGGGGAAAGTCCTTGTCTCTCCAAGTCTCCACAGGGGGCAAAAAGAAAAAGAAAAACACATCCAAAGCCAGGCATGGTGATGTACCCTGTCATCCCAGTACTCAGAAGGCTGTGGCAGAAGGATTGTGAATTCCAGGTCAGCCTGAGCGGCATGATACGACCCTGTCTGAAACAGCCGTGTATCCACACATATGTGTGTGCACGTGAAGGTCACAGCAGCATTCCTCTCTCCCCTCAGTGGATGAGTGGATAAAGACAATGAGATNNAACAGTGTTTGATCCTGAAAGAGAAGGAAGTACAGGTATATGCCGCAACCCGTGTGACAGAAGCCAGACACAAAAGGCCACATGTTATATCATTTTATTATTGCATATGTGTGACACACCNAGTCCACCACATGTTATATCATTCTATTCCATATATATGACACACCCAGAGTCCACCACATGCTATATCATTCTATTCCATATATATGATACATCCCGAGTTCACAGATNCAGAAAGTGGACNGGTCACTGCCTGTGGCTGGGGTAGGATAGAGAAATAATGGTATAGGGAGAATTTGTGATTTGTGGGGTATGGTGTTTCTTTTTTGGATTGGTTAAGGTATTTTGAAATTGGGCCAGCAGATGACTCGGTGGGTAAAGGTGCTTGCACAAACCCTGACAACCTGAGTTCAGTCCTTAGGTCCCACATGGTGGAAGGNAAGAACCAGCTCCCACAACTTGTCTTCTGACCTTCACGCATGCACTGTGGCACATGCAAATTCACACACAATAAATAAGTAAATATAATACAAATTTAGGGGTTTGTTTTNTTTTGTTTGAGACTGGGTTTCTCTGTGTAGCCCTGGCTGTCCTGGAACTCACTCTGTATACCAGGCTGGCCTCAAACTCAAAGATTTCCTACCTCTGCCTCTTGAGTGCTGGAATTAAAGGTATATGCCACCACACCTGGGAAAAATTTAGTTTCTTAAATCCNTGGTAGGGATAGCTGAAAAAGTTCATCGATATACTAAAAGCTGTGGACATGAACTTCCCAGCCCAGAACTCTCACGACAACTTAAGAAACTGGAGGTTGATGAGGGAGCCTTTGCAGTCTCCCTCACACTTATTTGCTGTTTGTGTCTTTTCTCTTTGACAGGAGACAGAAGAGAACAAGACAAAGGGCTTTGATTACTTACTGAAGGCGGCAGAAGCTGGTGATAGGCAGTCCATGATCCTAGTGGCCCGAGCTTTTGACACCGGCCTGAACCTCAGCCCAGAGAGGTAGTATGGGCGTCACCTGGTTGATGTTGGGTAATCTCNGCCACGCAGGTTGTTTTTTCTTTGGTTCAGGACAGACATAGGTTCTAGCCTTGGCTCTGCTTGTTACCAGTTCAGTGATCTTCAGCAAGTTACTTTACCTCCCTGGCCTCAGTTTCTTCTTTTGGCGGAACAGGAATAATGATAGTATCTATTTCTAATGATGCGCTCATGAAGATCAGATACCTTTCCCACAGTGCTTCACACATAAAGCATGCAATAGATGGCAGCCGTTTTGCCAGCATATGTACAGATTTGCTTTGGGGGGAAAAAATCTGAAAGGTTATGCAGTTCAGTATGATTGTCCGCAGAAAATAGAATTTTGGGTAATTTTGACTTCCTTTTCCTACTCTTGTTTTGATTTGTATCCTTATGATGCAGTGTTGAAGATTAAACCTAGGACCTCAGACTGGTCTACAGAGTGAGTTCCAGGACAGCCAGGGCTACACAGAGAGACCCTGTCTCAAAAAAACCAAAAGGAAAAAAAAGGGATACATTTTGAGCAGGCACTGTCTCTTTAGTGTCAAGAATTCATCTCCTATGCTGGGGAGATAGCTTGGTCAATAAATTGTTTGCCTGGCACATGAAAGCTTGAGTTTGGTCCCCAGAACTCATTTAGAAAAAGCTAAACAGAAATCAGTGGATCCCTGGGGTCGTTGGCAAGTTTCAGGTCAGTGAGAGACTATGTCTCAAGAAGAAAAAAACAAAAACCAAGGTGAATGGCACCTGAGGAATGACACTCATTGTTTTCTGCCATTTGGCTTTCCTCACACTCATGCACATGTCCATTAACACACATGTACGCGAGCACACACACACACACACACACATAGACTTCTTCACTGGGTTCCAAAGAAAAGTCAGGTCTGTGACTTTCATATCAAGCTCATAGAGTCAAAAGACTGGAATCTGTGACATTTGGCCTCCTTATGTCGGGTGTCTGCAGCAGCAAGTGCTTTCTGGACAGCACTTTGATAGGATGATCCGATGTCACAGAGAACTCCCTCACACCTCTTCTTGGTGTAGAGTACAGGGCCAGCTCACTGCTTCTCAGGATGAGTAGCTTAGGCATGGCAGGTCTTTGAGAAATGAAGAGATTTGCCTGCAGTCACCTACAGGTTGAGTATCCCCTGTCTGCAATGCCTGAAGCCAGTTGGGTTTCAGATTGGGGAGTGTGTGTGTGTGTGTGTGTGTGTGTGTGTGATTATTTGCATATGCATGATAAGATGCCTCCAGGATGGGACCTAAGTCTCAATACTGAGTTCACATCTGTTTCCTGCACACCTTATAGGTGTCACCTGAAAGTAACACTCTACATTATTTTTAGCACATCTGCAGTATGATTGCTCCCATCACATGGGATCATTGTGGAATTTTCCAGTTGTGGCATGCTGGCACCCAGAGTGCTCCAGGTCTGGAGCCTTTGGGATCTTGGGATTTTTGGATTATGGATACCCAGCCTGTACCATAAGCAGCAGAGCTAGAGCTTGGGTCTGTGTTGGGTCTCCTGAGCATTGTCTGCCAGCCTGCTTCTGACAGAGTATCCAGGGGAGGAGGGAACAGACAATGATGCAGTTGTGTCAGACCAAATGACAACAAATTTAGTGTCAGCTGGGTGGAGGGCTGGGTGGAGGGCGAGCTGATCAGATTTCCATCTGAGGTCCTTGAAAAGTCTTTGCTGCCTGTGCGCTCTTCCTATCTCTGTCTACCCTGTTCTTTAGTTGGCTGATACAGTGCTGGGGTCGATCTCAGGGTCTCCAGGCAAGTGCTCTCCCCTAACCTACCTACGTCCTTGGCTCTGTTCCTAGATTTAAAACTTAATATTTATTGTTACTTTTAACTTTACTTGAAGTCATGTTGATTTGTTAGAACTCTACACATTAAGCCTACTAACCNTTTGACATATTTCTCATTAAGAGAGAAATGGTGTNTANAGCCNTACCACCCTAAATGCACCTGACCTCAGAAACTAAGCAGGTTCAGGCCTGGTTAGTACTTGGAGGGAGGACCACNTGGGAATACTGNGGTGNTGTAACCTAGTGACAGAGAGCGAGAGAGCAAAATGGCTTCAGTAGATTGGAGGGAAGGGCCACATGTGCTACTCAACAACCCTTGTTTACTAGGTTTGGAGACACCCGTAGGTTTTAATATTATGTGGTTAAATATATCAGAATTTTCTTTTCTTGCTTCAGCTATAGTCATTTCTTACTCCTCATTCCAAGAAACTCCAACCTCTTCCATTCAGGACCCCCATAGCTCCTAAATTTGTATTTAAGGGGGTTTGGCCCTTTCAGAAATTACATCCAAGAAGGGAATAAAAATCATGGAAAACTGCAAGAGCACCCACTCTGCCTTGGATCTTGAGTGAATGGGGTCTGGCATGGAGAAAGTTGGGAGGAGTTTAAGGCTCTTTCCAAATTTATATTTCCAGGGTAAGTCTGCATTGTTCTCTAGGACGGGGCAAGACCAGAGCTGAAAGGA
Organism: Neotoma lepida; assembly: GCA_001675575.1. Lineage (NCBI taxonomy): Eukaryota > Metazoa > Chordata > Mammalia > Rodentia > Cricetidae > Neotoma > Neotoma lepida. The sequence continues at coordinate 361,212 of LZPO01066273.1, forward strand.
GTGAAGTCATCTTAGTGATTATATTGTAGAAGTTCTGTTTGGGAGCATGCTTACCTTGGAAATAATTTTCAAGTAATTTNAGTAATTTTTTGCATTGCTTTGTTTTGAATCAGGGTCTCATGTAGCTCAGGCTGGCCTCATAGTGAACTATGTAGCCGAGGATGAACTTCTGTTTCTCCTGTCTGCACTCCTGAGTGCTGGATCACAAGCATGCACCACCATGCACAGTTCTTGTGGTTGTTTAGAATCAAACTCAGGGCTTTGTGTGTGCTAGGTGAGCATTCTTTTTCTTCTTCTTCTTCTTCTTCTTCTTTTTTCGAGACAGGGTTTCTCTGTGTAGCTTTGGCGCCTTTCCTGGAACTCACTCGGTAGCCCAGGCTGGCCTTGAACTCACAGAGATCCGCCTGCCTCTGCCTCCCGAGTGCTGGGGTTAAAGGCGTGCGCCACCACTGCCTGGCAACTAGGTGAGCATTCTATCAACTGTTTTTGCTTTGTTGAAATGCAGTCTNACTACATAGCACTGACTGGCCTCGAACTCTCTATGTAGACTAGACTGGATTTGAATTTACAGAAATCTGCCTGTCTCTGCCTCCCAAGTGCTGAAATTACAAACCCAGCCCCCTTCAACTTTATGTATAAATTAAATAGAGTCAAGGTTAGCTCCTGGACATCATACCTGCCAGCTGAATGCTTACGTTTATTTAACACANACTTATTGAGTCTTTTGAGGCCCTAGGAACACAGCAGTAAACAACACACAAGGCTCTTTACTTCCTAAGACTTAGCATCTGGTNAAATAAGGCTACAAAACTCCAAAAGATGAGGAATTAACGACTAGTNACTGTTACAGGAAACAGTGTTTGCAGACTCCATCTTAGGAGAGATAACAACCAAGACTGGAAGGATGCAAAGTCGGGTATGGACAAAGCTAGGGGAAAGATGTCCCAGNTTTGGGACAGCAAAGTTCCAGGGGGAAGCAGGTGCTGGACTGGGGGGAATTGCATATCTGACAGGGAAAGAGTTAAGCTGGCATAGAGTGGAGGGTGGTGGAAGTGAAGGCCAGCCAGTCAGGACTGAAGTCACCTAAGGCTGCTGTTCTTCGTGTGCTTCAGGACTCTCTTAGCCCTTCTGTCAGACTTTCTCTCTGCTCTTTAGTAGTATACTATAAATCATTGCTTAGATGGGTGACACCAGAGAGAAGCAGCCAGCTTCCATGCTAGCTCTGGTTTGTGTTGTGAAACNTTGGCTGGGACCTAGGTGCCCCTTAGCAGGTTGGCTTATGTATGTTACTGTAGGTGAAGGAGCTGGAGGTCCAGTGACTGGGCTGAGAGACAGTCTCCTATGCAGTGGAGAACAGGGCTGGCCAGCACAGGCAGAGCCTGAGGGGGCTGACAGTGGTGGTAGATGCTTGTAGTCCTAGACCTTGAGAGACTGAGACAGAAAGAAGCATGAGTTTGAGGCCAGCCTACATAGGCCTTGTTACCAAATAAAGAAATATAGGGGTCTGGAGTCTGGTTTATTGCTGTTAGTTCAGATGATTCTAGAGCAATGGTTCTCAACCCATGGGTCACAACCCCTTTGGGGCTGACTGACCCTTTCACAGGTCAGATANCCTGCATATCAGATATTTACATTATGATCCACAACAGTAGCAAAATTACGGTTATGAAGTAGCAACAAAGGTAATTTTATGCTTGGGGAGTGACCACAGCATGAGGAGCTGTATTAAAGGGTCACAGCATTAGGAAGGTTGAGAACCACTGTTCTAGAGGCTTCTGCAGAGTTCCTTACCACCTGTCTGCTACTCAGGTAAAGGGCAGCATAGCAAGCACATGGGCCCAGCAATGTCTAGTTAGCCCACAGAGTGCTTAGGCACAGTCCTAGATAGATGTCACCCTTCCCCAAGGTATTCTCTTTCCATTGGTGAAAGAGTTGTCATACTGGACCATTTTTGTTAAGGAAAGATCCCTTAAAACATAAAGAAACTGAGCCAGGTGGTGGTAACAGCTCAGGCCCTTAACCCCAGGCAGAGGCAGGTCTCTGAGTTTGAAGCCAGCCTGGTCTACTGAGCAAGTTCCAGGATGGCCAGGACTACACAGAGAAACCCTGTCTTGGTGGTGGGTGGGGAACAAATTATATGTATAGGGCCTGGAAAGATCACTCAGAGGTTAAGAGCACTTGCTGCTCTTCCAAAGGACCCGAGTTTGGTTCCCAGCACCCACAACAGGAAGTTCACAACCACTTGTAACTCCAGCTCCGTGGGATCCCTTTTCTCCTTTTGGCATCCACATACATGTGCACATGTGTGGCATACACACTCAGGGACACATAAATTCAAATTTCTAAAAAATGAAACATAAACATAGAAANTCTACAATATGAAGGTATCCCTTAGATGTGGTGGCCCTTGGTACTACAGTTTGTGGACCAGAGGTGGTGGTCCCACTGGGGTCCCAGGCTTGCCCCTCCAGCTCAGTGGTCCTCTGCCTTCCCATCCCGTTGCCACCGTAACATCCCTCTCNCCTCCATGTCTCCTGGCAAGGTGTCAAGACTGGTCAGAGGCCTTACACTGGTACAACACAGCCCTGGAGATGACGGACTGTGACGAAGGTGGAGAGTACGATGGCGTACAGGACGAGCCCCAGTATGCACTGTTGGCCAGGCAGGCGGAAATGCTGTTCACCGGAGGATTTGGGCTGGACAAGAACCCCCAAAGATCAGGTGAGGCCCACAGACCTTCCCTGGAGTAGGATAGGGCTGGGGAAGGTCCGTAGTTCTCACCCCCTGGAATGGAGGACAAGTTCCCAGATGAGTNCNTTTCCCAGGAGGGGTCTTTATGGAGCTAAGTAAGCTTTTACTTTATCATATTTTATATGTATGAATGTTTACCTACGTACATGTATGCCATGTGTGTGGCTGGTACTCTCAGAGGCCAGAAGAGAATTGGATCTCATGGGACTAGAGTTACAGGCGGTCATGAGCTGCTACGTAGGTGCTGGGAATTGAACCTGAGTCCTCTGTAAGAGCATCTGATACTATAACTGCTGAGCCATCTCTCCAGCCCTGATTTTTTTGAGACGGTCTGACTGTATAGCTTTGGCTGGCCTGGAGCTCACTGTATAGATCAGGCTGGCCTTGAACTCAGAGAGATCCACGGGCTATTGCCTCCTGAGTGCAGATTTGAGGTGTGCACCACTATTCCTAGCAAGATTTGCTTTATTTTTAGTTGTGTGTGTTCATGTGANAGAGAANAGAGACCTCAAGAGGCCAGAGATCATGTCGGATCCTCGGAGCTGAGGNTACAGATTGTGGGGAGCTGCCCAACACGAATGGAAAATGAACTCTGGTCCTCTACTGTTAACCCCTGAACTATTTTTCTAGTCCCACACATTTTTAATTTTATATTATTCTTTGTTTCCTTTGTAATTNTTTATTCACTTTTAAAAGCAAGATGTGTAATCCCAGCCTTGGGACGGCAAAGACAAGTGGCTCCTGAGAGCTCGCTGGTCGGCCAGTCCAATTGAAATAGCAAGTTCCAGGTTCAGTGGGAGAGACCCTGCCTCNAAAAATAAGGGGACAACAAAAAGGGGGTTCTGAGGTCACCCTGATAACCTAGGTTTGCTCATCAGAACCCATGTGAAGGTAGAAGGAGAGAACTGACTCCATAGAGTTCCCCTCTGACCTCCACACCTATGCCATGGCACATTCACCCCCTCACGATACTTAAAATAAGGGGCGCAGAGATACAGAAGTCATCAAAATATATGTATATAAATTAAATAAGCATACAGTCAATCCTCCCAGTTCACAAGTTTCCCATCCATAGACCGAGAGACTTAACTACCTTTACTTACTTTGTGTNTTTGTGAATGCATGTACACACCACAGTGTGAAAACCAGAGGACAGTGTGTGGGAGTCCGTTGTTTCATCTAGCGTGNGGGACCCAGTGATCAAGCCTGGGTCCTCAGACTTGGCAGCAAGTTCCTTTAGCTGCNGAGCNGTCTCCCCAGCCTCCCCCCATTGCACCTGTAAAGCTTGTTGTGATGGTGCACACCTGTAACCTCAGCACTGAGGAGGCTGGTGAAGGAAGATGCCAAGTTTCAGGCCAGTCTGGGCTACACAGACCCTGTCTCAAAAAAGGGGAAATATTTGCATCTGTAACTGAGCATGCATAGACTTTTCTTGCTAGTCTTCTCCATATTTGTTACTTTTCTATTGCTGTGNNAAGAGTACCCCAACAAAATCAACTTAAGAAAGGGTTTATTTTGTTTACACGTCCGGAAGGGATTTTGGCTTATAGTCCCTTATCGTGGGCAAGCTTGGCATCAAGAGCCAGCAGTGAGGAAGCAAGATGGTCAGATCCCACCCACACACAGTGCCTTAGGTAGGGTTCGTAGTGCTGTGAAGAGACGCCATGACCAAGGCACCCTTATAAAGGAAAACATTTAACTGAGGCTGGCTCACAGTTCAGAAGTTTAGTCCATTATCGTCATGGCAGGAAACATGGTAACACGCAGGCAGACACGTTGCTGGAGAGGTAGCTGAGAGTTCTACATCTGGATCTGAAGGCAGCAGAAAGAGAGTGCTACACTGGGCCTGGTCAGAGCATTTGAAACCTCAAAGTCCACCCCCAGTGACACACTTCCTTCAGCAAGGCCACATGTACTCCAACAAGGCCACATCTCCTGATAGTGCCACTCTCTGTGGGCCTATGGGGGCCCTTTTCATTCAACACAGGAAACAGGGAAAACAGGAAGTGGGGCAAGCTATAAAACCTCAGACCTGACGTANTCCTCTTGTAAGGCTCTACCTCCTAAAGGTTCTATACCCTTCCCAAACAGCGTTACCAGCTGAGGACCAAGTGTCCAAACACATGAGCCTGTGGGGATATTTCACATCCAAACGACAACACTCAGTGAACAGGACAGCGCACCACCATCCATNGCACCTGCACTGAGTTTGGCATTTCCANCACTCTTAGGATTAGAGCGAATAGGAGATGCATAGGTCGTATGTAAAGATGACACACTCTCACCCAGGGCACTTGAACAGATTTTGCTGTCATGGGTGGATTTTGGAACCAACCTCCCATGAATTGATGGGCAGGTTTTGCAATTTGAAAAATGAAACTGAAATTTTCATAACATTTCATCTTCCTTCACTGTTATCTAACTTTAAACATTTGTACACCCTAAGAGAAATCCTATCCTAGTTAGCAGTCACTTCCAGACTCCCACCCCTTCCCATAATCACTAATCTACTCTGTCTTTAAGGAATGGCCTGTTCGGGACTTGGTTTACAAGTAGAATCCCACAGCCTTTCCTGTCTGACTTCCTTTAGTTAAGGTAGACTTTACAGCCTCTCATCCCCTCTGTTTTGAGACAAGGTCTTGTATAATCCAGCTGGTTACAGACATATTTCAGCTTGAATGGTGATTGCAGGCATGTATTCTTACCTGGCCCATTCCTTTTATAAAAGAAAAACATATTTATTTAATTAATTTATTTATTTGTTTTTTTTCAAGACAGGATATCACTTTGTAGCCCAGGCTGTCCTGGAACTCACTAGGTAGACCAGGCTGGCCTCAGACTCGTAGAGATCCACCTGCCTCTGCCTCCCGAGTGCTGGGATTAAAGATGTGCACCACTGTGCCCATCTAAAAGAAAATATTTTTATCATCTACGTATGTGTGCATGTGGATATCAGAGGACGACCTTTGGGGATTGGTTCTCCTGTTCCACCATGTCAGCCCTAGGGATTAAACTCATGTCCTCAGGCTGTGACAGCAAGTGTCTTTACACACTGAGCCTCTTTGTTTCTTTTATTACTAAATAATATGCCACTCAGTGACTGTATCACATTTTACCTACTGTAATCTGATGGACGTGTTAGATTTCTTAAAACTTTGAAAAATTTTACCATTTTTATGGATGTATGTGTGTGAATGTATGCCATGCGTGTATACATAACGTGTGGAGGCCAGAAGAGGGTGTCCGATGCCCAGAACTGGCGTAGCTGCCCAATGTAGATTCTGGGAACTGAGCTAAGGTCCTCTTGAAGAGGAGCAAGCACTCTAGTGTTCTGCCTGCATAACTGCAGGCCAGAAGAGGGCGCCAGATCTCGTTACAGATGGTTGTGAGCCACCATATGGTTGCTGGGAATTGACCTCAGGACCTCTGGAAGAGGTGTCAGTGCTCTTAACCTCTGAGCCATATTTCTACCTCCCCCACCCCCACCCCAACATTAGATACTTTTCAGTTTTGAGCTGCCATATAGACTGGTTGCCTTGGACTTGAAGTTGGGGGTGTGGCTCAGTGGTGGAAGTCTTGCGGAATTCCACAGCAATACCAGAGAGTAGAAGTGCACTCTGGCTGGCTGGGTTTGGTCATATGTACCCATGGAGACTTGGTTGGGTTGGGTTGCTATAGAAACCTCAGATACTCTTTTGAATGAGATGAACTTTGCTAGCTTGATGAAGAGAAGTAGCTCANCACTCTGTGCCCTACTTTGCTCCCTTTCAGGAGACTTGTACACCCAGGCAGCTGAGGCAGCGATGGAAGCCATGAAGGGCCGGCTAGCCAACAAGTACTATGAAAAGGCAGAAGAGGCCTGGGCCCAGATGGAGGAATAACTGTCCCATCAGATCACTGCCAGCTGGTCCCAAGCAAAACAGCTTGGGAAGGGGAGGATGGGACTGATTTCTTCTGGAAGGGGAGAAGTAGTTTTATGATGCTATAAATTCACTTTTGTATTTCATTTTTTTTAACTCGACTTTGCAACTGGCAGAGACACTATAACTGCCCTTTAGGGGGTGGCATTTTGGGGAAGTAGGAGGTTGAATATGCAGCCTAATAAATCATCATATTTTTTTGAGGTTTCATTTTTCTTTTTTACTTTTTTTGTTGTTGTTGTTGTGAGATATAAGAAAGTGTCTTTCTGTCTGAATGAACAGACAGTATCAGTTTGCAGTCTGGACTTGTCTTGGGGTCTCCAGGCCCTAGCATTAGGAGTCCAAATGGAGATTGGAGAGCTTTCTATTAACTTTCCATGGTGGGTCTTTAAGTTTTGAGAGGTGCGTGTGGCATTTTCTGTTCCAGCAGATGTAAGATTGTTCAATACCCGGGCTTCCTTCACACCATAGGGAGATTATTGTANAAGTTTTTCATTTAATGTCCTCCCCCTGATTTCTTGGCCTCCTGCCAAATTCCNTTTTTTTAAGCATGCTTCCTGCTGTAGACTTTACAGAACAGGTTTGGTTTTTGTACACACACATTTACTACCTCCAAGTCCTGCATCGGTGGATGTGGAAGCAGATGTACGTCAAAGCTTTTACAGTAAGACCATGGCTTAGAAGCTGGGCNACTTTCCTCCGAACAGAAGTTCCTCTGCGCCCCAATGGCCACATCCACATGAGTCTGAAGCATCCTTGTGCAGAATTCCAAGGTCGTTTCCTGATGTGGTGATGTTTTATANACTCTGTCCTCAGCCTGCTGTCTTTGGCATTTTCTGTTTGACNCTGGATTTTTCTGGTGATCTGCAGCAAGTGGCTTTCAGCTGCAGCCCCTAAGGATCTGTCTAAGATGTTTGAGAATGAGAGGGTAAGAGTGTAAACACTCGTTAGTTCTGGGCATCCCCCCAGGGCCAGGCTGGGACTTAATCCAAGGAAATGGCCTGCTTTGATTACCACAGATGTTAGAGCACCCTCTATCCTTGTTTTAAAAACGGAGGAAATCAAGCCGGGCAGTGGTGGTGCACACCTTTAATCCCAGCACTCGGGAGGCAGAGGCAGGTGGATCTCTGTGAGTTCAAGGCCAGCCTGGGCTAC
>LZPO01066273.1:382754-427083 GCA_001675575.1 Neotoma lepida
ATTATGTATACAGAAGAGGGCGCCAGATCTCATTACAGATGGTTATGAGCCACCATGTGGTTGCTGGGAATTGAACTCAGGACCTTTGGAAGAACAATTGGTGCTCTTAACCTCTGAGCCATCTCTCCAGCCCTAGGGAAGCTTTTTTGTTTGTTTTGTGTCTGTTAGTTTTTTTCAGGTGAGGCCTTGCTATATAATAGCCCAGGATGGCCTCAAACTTATCTTTCTCCTTAGCCTCCCTAGTGCTGGAATTACAGGCATGGGTTACCACAGCTGGCTCGGGAAGCTTGTTGGATGGTTGACTATGAAGATTGCAGGTCAAGATTTATTAGTGATGTAAAATTGGCTTGGTTGGGGGTCTTGCCGCCAGCATTTTTATTTGGCCAGGCAAAGATGGACTACATCACTGTGTGGCATGTAACAATCATGCTCCTTGAAGTACTGTTTCAGCTGTGGCATTTCATATATCTTCTGCATCATTGATGGGAAAAGATTATTGTTGGTCCTAGGCTGAACCTTTGAAAGCTTTGAATTGGGTCCTGTTGGCTGGGAGGCTAACAGGAGGGTGATGACCTTTGCAGGTAACCCAGTCAGGTGTGGTGTCCAGAGGGAGGAGCCTCTGTCANCCAGCAGAAAGAGTACCTGATCCTGCCTGATGGCAGGGCTGCGCAGAATCTCAGCCATGAAAGAATAACTAGGACTTGAGACTGTCTTAGGCCACAGCCTTTATTTGCAGGTGCAGTGTTTCCTTGACGCCCCCTGAAGTCCTGTTTCAGCTGGCCACCAAGTACAGCTGCCTGTAGGACAGGTACTTGTTTGACACATACCCATGACACTGGTGGCCAGCGCAGANGCACAATGGCAGCTACTTATAGCTTTGCTTAGATGGTCAGACCTTCTGCCCCCATGTCCCCATCTGTTGTGACGGTCCATTTCCTTCCAGCCTGACCCTTTCCCATCCCAGCTCCTCCTTTGCTCAGAATCCTTCTGGAGCTCCCTGCTCCACAGGATCCTTGCAGTCCACATTTTCAGGTGCCAAGAGGCTGAACCGTACCTGCTGAGTTCTAGGGAGCAGGGGTACAGCAAGGCACAAAGTAGATGTCTTACAGCTTAATGGCAGGAAGGACAGTTAGAGACAGCATAAACTGTCCCAGGTGATCATGTGCTCTGGAGGCAGAGAAAGGGAAGGAGCTGGGGTAGGTGGGGTGTTTTCAGCTTTGAAAAGTAGGGACAGACTCCCTTTAGAAATAAGGTGACATTTGAATAAAACCCTGAAAAGGCCACNGGGAGGAGCCTAGAGTTTGACTCTCAGATGGATTGGGAAGGGACAGGACGGTTAGAGGTGGTGGGGAATGGGGCCTAAGGTAAAGGGTTGAGGTCTGTTGAGGTTCACTGGAAGGGTGAAGACTCAGAAGAAGATGGGGGACCCTGGGAGGCATCACTCAGAGTGACCCCATCTGAGAGTTGAACAGTGATTGTGGGGCAGGAAGGACCCAGGAAATCAGCCAGGAGGCTGAACTGGCTAGATTGAGGCGTGGCCCAGAAGGTCAGGTTCTGGTCTCCTTTGAAGGCAGACCCAACAGGATTAGCTGGTGTGAAGTGAGAGGAAGAGAGATGCCAAGGATGGGGCAGGTGTCAAGGATGGGGCAGGTGTTGGTGCCTGCGCACTCCAAGTATGGGCTGTGTCTGTCTGCAACAGTGAGTTTGCACGAGGCCTCAGCTGGCACTGGACTCTGGACTGAAGGAACTGCTCATGTACTTTTAAGTCTTTGTGATTTTTTTGTTTAAACTTCTCTTTTTTGAAACAGTCTCACTGTATGGCCCTAGCTGGCCTGTAACTCACCAGGTCGGCCTTGAACTCACAGAGATCCTCCTGCCTCCATCTCCCAAGTGCTGGAATCACAGTCATTCACTGGCACACCCACTATCTTTTTAAGTCTTAAATCATCCAGATGTGAGATGGTTAAAGTTAGGGTGCTCTGACCCAGGAGCAGAGGGGTGGGAACAGCTGGAGTCTGTGGGTGTTCAGCTCTTCTCTTAGCCAGGAGCACCTCTCCCCTGGGTGCAGAAGAGCTGGGAACCTGCTGATGTCCCTTTCCATCTCCTTGGCCCAAGCCCCCCCTTCTCTGTGTTGTCAGGCTTCTGTTTCTTCCCTCCTTTAAGCATGCCCACGTGCCCCTCAACTGGAGGGTCCCACCCTCCCCTGAACTTCCCCATTCATAACTATCACCCAGATCCCAAGGCCTTGATGTGGTGTGACTTTGGGTAAGCCCTGTCTCTGAATCCAGTCTCTTTTTTGTAAGATGGGGATAGTCACACCACTCAGAGCCTTATTGCCTTGTAAACCCGAGGGAAAAATATTCAAAGAGGGTCGTTTTGACACCAAAGCACAGAAAATCTGCCCACTGGGATTAGGTTGAGAGTCTGACAGTCAGCTGTCTGAAGAGACTCCTGGAAAGTCTGTCGATCATGTGACAGCTGGCTTTCATATTATCANAGGACCCTCAGGACTCCAGTGTTTCACCTGTGGCTGTGGACTGCTAGCTTTCTCAGGCCTGGCTGGGAGTTCTTTTTGAGTGGGCAAGAAGCCTGTAAAACTGCTCATTAATTTTTCCCCAGAGGTACAGTTGACATGTATTGGCTTGGGTCTACCTGCTTGCACCCTTTGCTGGCTTTTGCCTCCCTCCTCCCTGTCGCCTCCACCACAGATGCAGAAAGGAGGTTACGTCTTGGTTTTGGCCTCCCCTTCCCTGAACCTGTGGAGGAATAGGTGCCTAGAAAGGTTGATTGAACAGCTTGCTGACTACCCAGGTCTGTCTCTTGCTGTCTTTGCAGATCGAGTTGAGGACTGTGTAGGAGGCTCTCCCTAGTATGGCCAATGAAGAAGATGACCCAGTCATACAGGAGGTAACTGCCGCTGTCAACTCTGTATTAGACCACAGGCCATGGGTCTTTCTACAAGACCAAGACCCTTCTACATGTCTATAGGTCAGTGTAGGGACCCTAGACCTTGCTCTTGCCTCTGTTGTCCCCCAGATACCTGTGTGGCTGACTTTCTCCTTCAGGGCCATGACCCAGCAGCCCCTGATTTTGAGACCTCACTCAATGTGCCTAGATTTCAGCTTGTTTGCTCTCTGTCTGTCCCACTCTGCAAAGCCAGCTGCAGGGCCTGACAAGGAACAGATGCGAGTGACTGAAAAGCGATTGGTGACTCCCACAGGTGGGCTTACCAGATTGTCATTCAGCANTTCTTCACTCCATTCACTCTGTACCAGGGGCAGTGACATAATAGCAACCAGGCTGTGTTTTTGTCCCTAGGCAGCCTCTGGCCTATGGAGGAGACAGGCAAGGAGTCTCAGAATATAAACTGGGCAGGCAGGTTTCCAGACTCCTCACAGAAAGACAAAGTTGTTCGTTATTATACTCACCCCTCAGAATCCTTCCAGCCTACGCCCTAGATTTTTGGGAAGCAAATGGCAGAACAGGACCTTTTTTGCCCCTGGCCTCCTTAGGTGTATCTGGAACCCACCCTGAGTCTGAAGGGCACAGGCCAGGAGCCCATCCCTAGGCAGGCAGAGTGGTTCCTCTTTTGTGGGATACTAAGTTTTTAGATTTGAGTTCTTTAAATGCACTTAAGCTGTAGCTATACCAAAGAAACTAAGTTCCCATAGAGGGGACTGGAGACAGCAATTGCAGCCAAGCAGCCCTGGGCAGCTTCTGCTCAAGTGGTTACTCCATCCAAGGATGGGTTTGTTGTTAGAGGCACATAATGAAGGACATTCCAGGTAGAGCAAAGCGTGTGTGCAGAGGCCCATGTGCAGGAGTGAACACAGTTTGTGTACAGGGCCTGGGAGTCAGGAGTGTGAGGTAGTCAGCATCAGGAAGGAAAAAGGAGATAGGCAGGTCACACAGGGCCTTGCAGACCTTCTTAAAACAGGGTGACACACAGGTGCCAGAGTGGCAAGGTAGGAAAAAGCAGAGAGAAGAAACGCAAGTAGATAGGACACCCGCCCCCCATCTCCCAGAAAGCACTTTCCCTGACTTTGGGAGATATCCCAATCTTGGTGCCCAGGCAGGTGTGCTCTTTCCAGGTTAGAGTGACCTTAGGTAGGGGCCAAGCAGGCTTTTGTCTTGGGTCCCTGGGAGCTGTTGAGAGGGAGTTCTAGATGTGCCTGGCTTGGAAGTCTGGCCTGCTTTCCTCTGTTGTTAGTATGAGCTGAGCTTTTTCCTCTTCCCTAAGCTGCCTCTGTGAACCACTGATCCTTTCTGTGCCTGGGCCTGATTTAAGTGTCTTGTGTCTTGGCTAAGACTTCTCCCCTTGTTCCCAGATCGACGTATACTTGGCAAAAAGTCTGGCAGAGAAGCTGTATCTGTTTCAGGTAATGACGGGACTTGCAGGTAAAGGGGAAAGCCAATGCTGAGGGAGTGGTGGAGCTGGGCAGAGGCATAGCAGAGCTTACCTACTAATATGGGCAAGCAGGACAACATATGGGATGCAGAGTGAGCAGCTGGGGTGCTGAACCAGACCAGCCAGTTCTAGCTCCCTCAAGACTCAGCTTCCAGCCCCTGTGCCTCAATTTCCTGCTAGCCACACTGCCTGCCTCGAAGAAATTCTGTGAGGGTTGAGTGATCCACATTGAGATGTTTAGGCCACCGCCTAGGGGAGAGCTAGTGCTGACAGGGGCCAGTGCTGCTGGGTGGAGCTCAAGGATGCTTCCAGAGCATCCTTGTGGCCATGTGCAAGCCTTGGGTCTGTCCCCTGTGTGCCCCAGTTGTTAGCCTTTCACTGCCCTTCCCTGCTGTGGCTAGCATGAATTGAGCACCTACTGTGTTCCAGCACTGCTTTCCTAAGTTAACTCAATCCCATAATAATGCTCTGATGGTAGTTATTATACTTTTACATCAGCTTTACTGGAATACAATTCATACACCATACTTTCCACATTTAAGTGAACCATGCTTAAGACTTTTGGCGGCTGTGCAGCCAGCACCACAACCTATTTTANTACATTTTGTCCCTCTGGAAGAAATCTCACATGTTTAGTCAGTCCTCGGCACAGACTCCATTCTCACTTTGAGTCCTAGGCAGTCATTACCTTTGTTTCTATGGATTTGCCTGTTTGGGATCTCTCATGTAGATGAAATAGCGTGTGTGGGCTTTAGTACCAGCCCTTTTTCTGTAGAGCCCATTCATGTTTTANCCTGGATCAGTGTTTCATTTTTATGGCTAAAGAATATCTCTGTGGGGCTGGAGAGGTGACTCAGTCAATAAAGTGCTTGCTGTGCAGATATAAAGACCTGAGTTTTGTCCCCAGAACTCACCTCAAAAGCTGAGTGTGATGGTGTGTGGTTGTATGTGGTTGTGTATGGTTGTAATCCCAGTACTGGGGAGGCAGAGACAGGTGGGTAACCTGGGACTCACTGGCCAGCCAGCCTAACCTACTAACTGAGTGTCAGTTTGAGTTTTTATTGCTGTGAAGAGACACCTTGACCACAGCAACTCTTGTAAAGTAAAACGTTAGTTGGGGAGGCTCACTTATAGTTCAGAGGTTTAGTCTATTATCATCAAGATGGAAAACATGGCAGTGTGCAGGCATACATGGTGCTGGAGCTGAGAGTACTACATCTTGCAGCCAACAAGGAGTCAACTGATTGTCACACTGAGGGAAGCTTGAGCAAAAGAAACCTCAAAGCCTGCCCCCCCCCCATAGTAACACACTTCCTCCAACAATACCACACCTCCTAATAGTGCTACTCCCTTTGGGAGCCATTTTCTTTCAAATCACCACAGTGAGCTCCAGGCCAATGGAGACCTTGTTTCCCAAAAAAAAAAAAAAAAAAAAAAAAAAAAAAAAGGTCCCCTGGCCTCCACATGCATATGCAGCCAAACATACAAAAGTATCCATTGCAGATGCAGTACGTTTTGTTCATCCATTCATCAGTTGATGGGCGTTTGGGTTGTCTGCACTTTGGCTACTGTATTGAATAATGCTCTTTAGACATCTGTGTTTGTGTTTTTGTATGAACCTGTGTTTTCACCTCTTGGATGTACATCTAGGAATAGAATGGCTGGATCACAGTGCATTTAACTTTTTGAGGACCTGTTGGACTGTTTCATACCATTTTACATTCTCAGTAGAAGATGGTTATTAGAAGCACTTGGATTCTGTGTTGCACATAAGAGGATGAATTGGAGGCTCCTGAGCTCTCCAGGGCCTGGGGCAAGTTGCAGGGACAGCAGCAGTGTTCCATGCCTGTGCAGAGAAGAGGCTGTCCATTCCCCAGGGTTAGCTGCATCGTTGACTGACTGCAGAGTATGAATGACAGTGTCCACTGTGTGCTGGGCTCTGCTGGCGCTGCTCTGTCTGCTTTGTTCACATTCTTGGCAGCTTGGGAGGGAGAACACGGGCTAAGTGGCAGAGTCAGCACTGTGGCCCAGAGCGCTCTCAGCCTGGAGTAGGGTGAGATTAGAGCTCTGGGTCTCAGCACAGGTACATCAATGGCTTTGTGAGCTGTTGCAGGAGGGCACATCTCACCCAGTGCTGGCTCTTCCAAGGGCTCTACCTAGAGCACCTGTGCTCCAGGCTGTTCCTCCCACCAAAGCTTACCCCTGCTTCAGCTGGAAGCAGGAATAGCATAGGTGTTACTACGAAGTAGTTTTTAGGAAATGACTACTTACTTCCTGGGCTAAATGTAGCTGACCTGAAGCGGTCCCAAAAGTTGAGCTTCAGCCCAAGCTGCTGCACCTCCTCAAGTGCACTGCAGAGGCTGTTGTACGCTAGGCATTGATGGCTTGAGCTGAGGATTCGGGAGACCAATTTGGGATTCATTCACCAGCAGTTTTCATGGGAGAGGAGAGAGGGAAAGTATTTCTGTGGGGACTCTATGGAAAGGCACTGTGTGTTCAGAGCCAGGACTAGGATTTCAGAAGAGGCCTAGAGTACAAGCCATTTACATAAAAGTAACACACATAGGAGGGACCTTCNCTGACCTCTCTCCAGAAAATGTGTGTGGAAAGTACCGATACATTGCTAAGAAGAGAGAATGGAGTCACAAATTTCTATATCTGATGTCCAGATGGGCCTTTAGCATTCTTAGGCCATCCCTGTTTTCCCTCTTGGCCTTCTCTAAATTCCCACAGCCCTGCTTTAGAGCTTCAGGGTGCTAAGGGACTCAGCCATGCCCCTTGAAGACAAGGGCATCCTAAAGAGGTCTAGCAGTAAGAAGCTCACGAGGACCCAGTGTGAGTCAGACTGCAGGAGGAANCTATAGGGTACCCTCTAGGTGGAGCAGATTGGGGTCTGGGTGCGCTGGTCTCTGGTGGAGTGGGACTTGGAATGGGAATGGCTGCTGATGAGTCTGTCATTGGAACCCTTGACGCCTGCTCCAGTTGGTGTTGGGCAGGGTGGACTGACGGATGCCTGTCTGTCTCTAGTACCCTGTGCGTCCAGCTTCGATGACCTACGATGACATTCCACATCTCTCAGCCAAGATCAAGCCCAAGCAGCAGAAGGTGGGGCTGTCCTCCAAGATGGAAGTAGGGTGCAGAGGGTAAATGGGGGTTGAGGGAAACAAGAAGACAGATACTTCTGGGCCTGGAAGCCCTGAGAAGGAGCAGTGGAGGGGTTAGGCTAACAGCAGTGTGTGGGTCTTGAAAGCTGAGGAAGGAAAGCATTTCCAGAAAGAAGAGGCAGCCCTGGCAGAATCGGGCCCAGGGTTGGATGAAAAGTAGGTTGGGGAAGCCTGGGTGCTGAGGTGTGGGCAGGGGTGAGCTTAAAGCAGGCTGGAGAGAGGAAGATCCTGTACCTTTACAGGTTGGGGTGAGGGGACAACGAGAAGCCGAGACAAATTTTCCATCTGTCTTGATCTCTGTAGTCACAGGGAGATGACATCTTAGTTTCAAAAGTTCTCATTCTGATTTTGGGGTGTGGAGGAGTAGAGGACAAATATGACTGTGCCTGTACTCCTAAAACACATTGTGATGTTTCTATTGGAAATTTGATTGGTGACCTCAGTATGAACTTAACCCCAGGGGCTGTGGGGCGGCTACCCACCAACCCCACAGTTCCCCAGAGTTTTCTTGGGTGTGAGTAGCAAGAAATACTAGATAGAAGGATTTTAGATTGTAGAGAAAAGATAGAAAATAAAGGACAGCCTTGAGAAGGCCCGGAACCTATTTCACCGGCCCTGACTGTTTCGGCCCTAGGGTATTTATAGAAAAGCTAAGGGGTAGAGCAAAAGACCTTCCCCCAGCACAGCCACATGCAGACCATCTCAGACACCTGCACTCAGGCTTGTGGTCCAATCATCCTCTCTATGCAGACCTGCTGGGTAAAGCCACAAGGAACTTAAAAATGGGCTCCCACAAGGGGCCCAGTTGGGAGGGACACTGATCAGTCTTGCTTCTGGGTAGGGACTTGGCCGGGAATGTTCCTGGGAGTTGTACCATTGCACCTTCCGAGTTGGGTGGTACTTTGTACCTCCAGGTAGAGCTTGAGATGGCCATCGACACTCTGAATCCCAACTACTGTCGCAGCAAAGGGGAGCAGATTGCATTGAATGTGGATGGTGCCTGTGCTGATGAGACTAGCACATATTCCTCGTGAGTCCCTGCCCCTAGGGTTCCACTGCAGGTAAAGGTTAAAGAGGAGTCTCTAGAGGCCTCAGAGGCACCGGGCCCTTTCTGCTCTTCCCCTGGGATCCCCATCATGTCAGGTCTCCACCTTTAACCAAGAGTGTTGTAGATCTTCCCTCCCAAGTTGGCTTGCCCCGCCAGGTGCTTCTGGCTGCAAGGGAAACTGGCCTCTGGAGCCCCTGTCCATCATTCATCTCCTGGTGCACAGACAAAGCTATGAGTTTTCTCATCCCTTAGCCCTAGCTAGTGTACCTTGGAGGATATTGGGATGGAATGGGGTTGGCTAGCTTCTCTGGAGCGTCCTAGCCCTTCACACTAGTTCTCCTTGTGCTCCCAGGAAGCTGATGGACAAGCAGACCTTCTGCTCCTCCCAGACCACCAGCAACACGGCCCGTTATGCAGCTGCACTCTACAGGCAAGGTATCTGGGGTCTAGCTATACCCTGGGGAGAGCACAAGGTGGGCTGGGCCTGGGGACCTCCCCCAGCCTAGGTCTCCCTAGCCGTATGTATGGTCTTGGCCTCTACTGAACATGAAACATGCAGGATCAAGGCAGTGTGGAAATGACAAACTGCAGTCAAAGCACTGCAAGGGAACTTTGCTGGGCACTCCCGACTTGATAGAATTGGACCTTCAAGTCAGTTTGCTTCTGGGAACACATATACCATGTAGCATGGTACTGGGGACGGGTGGCAGAATTTTGTCCTTGTAAGTGTAGGGTACTTAGAACCCAGCAATCCTATTCATAGGTGGCATCTACTGAGGACAAATGAGAATATGTCCACATATGGACACAGATGTCCATAGGGCCTTTATTCATGAGAGCTAAAGAATAGAAACAACCCAAAGCCCATTAAGTGATGCTTGCATAAACAAAATGTGGCATATCCATGTGACAACCTTATCTGATTGTGTGAAGGAGTGATCCCTAATGTATGTGTGCTTCTGCAAGGGTGAACCTTAAAAAATCAGGGAAGAAACCAGGCTCAAAAGACTACAAATGGCCAGGCATGGTGCACACTTTTAATCTCAGCACNCCTTTAATCCTGGCACTTGGGAGACAGTTGAAGGCNGAGCTCTTGAGTTCTAGGCTAGCCTGGTCTGCATAGGAAGTTCCAGGATTATCAGGGCTATATAGAGAGACCTTATCTCAAAAAACAAACAAATCAATGAAAAGACTGCCCGCTTACATGTTTTAGTTTTCTTTCCTGTTGCTGTGATAAAACACCCTGACAGAAGCAGCTCTGTGTGACTCACATTCCAAGTTACAGACAGTCATCGTGGGGAGGTTGGAGGTCACTTTACATCCACAGTCAGGATGAGAGCAGTGAATGAATGCACACATGCTAGTGCTCAGCTTGCTTTCTCCACTCCAGTCCAAGATCCCCGGCCCATTGGAATAGTCCCACCCACAGTGGGCGGTGTAGGTCAAAGTTTTGTGTGGTCCCGCCTGGTTCCCCGCAGCTGCTCAGACCCAAGTAAACACAGAGGCTTATATTATTTTTAAACTATGGCAGTGGCAGGCTTTTCGCTAGCTAGCTCTTACATCTTAAATTAACCCATTTCTAGCCAGGCGGTGGTGGTGCATACCTTTAATCTCAGCATTCGGGAGGCCAGCCTGGGCTACTAAGTGAGTTCCAGGAAAAGCACCAAAGCTACACAGAGAAACCATGTCTCGGAAAACAAAAAAACAAACAAAAAAAATTAACCCATTTCTGTAAATCTATGTTGCCACGTATTCCGTGGCTTTACCTGTGTGCCACTACATGCTGCTCTCTGGATGGTGGGATGGCGTCTGCTCAGCTCTGCTTTCTTCTCTTCTCTCCCTAGTTCGAATGTCCCGCCTAACCTTATACTGCCTCACCATTGGCCACACAGCTTTATTCATCAACCAATCAGAGCAACACATTCACAACATACAAAACAATATCCCCATCAGGGCAGGTCTTCCCCATAGTCAAGACAAAGCCCCACAGACGTGCCCACTGACTAAATTTAGGCAGTCCCCCACTGAGACTCTCTTTCTAGATGTTTCTAGACTGTCAGGTTGACAGAACTAACCATCATACCACGTGATCCATTTTATGAACTGTAGAATAAATGTAACTATAGAGGCATAGAGCTGACTGGTGGTCCCCAGGGTCAGAGGGAGGGCGATGTGGGGAGTGACAGGTTTGTTTTGGGGTGATAAAAACGTGCTAAAGTTGAGAGTGGCATAGTTGCCACAGTTCCAAGACTATATTAACCTATGTCAAGTTTGTGCTTCAAATGGGTGAGAGTCTCAGGTGTGTCAGAGCCCATCTGTCAAATGCTTACTTCATTCAGCGTTTGGAGTTGGCAGAGCAGCGAGTGACATGATCTGAGTACAGAGAAACATTCAAAAGTTGTGTCCCAAGTGATACGCACCTTTAATCTCAGCACTCAGGAGGATCTCTGTGAGTTTGAGGCCAGCCTGGTCTACAGAGTGAGTTCAAGACAACTTAGGGCTGTTAGACAGAGAAACCCTGTCTTGAAAAACCAAAAAAAAAAAAGTCTTTTCCTTAGCTGGGTGGTGGTGGCACACACCTTTAGGGAGGCAGGGAGATCTCTGATTTTGAAACCAGAATAGTCTACAGAGCAAGTTCTAGAACAGCCAGGGCTACACAGAGAAACCCTGTTTTCAAAAAACCAGAAAAACAAAAACAAAAAAGTAATGGCCTTATAGCTATTATGTCCCATCCCCAAGGCAGTATGTCTTTGAAGCTACATTTCTTTTTTAAATTTTTTTTAGATTTATATGCGTGAATGTTTTATGTGCGTTTGTATATGTGCACTGTGTGCGTGCCTGCTGCCTGAGGAGGGCATTGGATCCCCTGGAATTGAGGTTACAGATGGTTGTCTGCTGCCATGTGGGGGCTGGGAATCAGACCTGGGTCCTCTTGTTAAGACCAAGTGCTCTTAACCACTGAGCCACCTCTCCAGCCCTGGAAGTTCTAATTCTTAAAGCCAGAGGTAGACCATAGTTAGAGACCGGTCTGTTCTGATAGACTCCAGTAGGGCTTCTGGCAACAGCAGTGTGGCAGAGGGCAAAGAGGGTGAGTTGTTCATTGTGACTAGAGGAGCAGTAGGGGTGAGGAGAGGAGACCTGACATGGGTGGGGAGGGACATGAGTGCTGGGAGTAGGGAGGTAAGTCTCAAGGAAGGGTCCGAGCAGAGCTAGGCTCCTACTCTGAGGTGTGCTTGCTGTGCCTGGCAGGATCAGGTAAGAGTTGGAAATAGCTCCTGGCCTGGTATTCCTGAAGAGGCTAGATGGGACTGGAGTAGGATTGGTGGTTTGGCAGTGGGTGTAGGCCTTTGGAGGACTTGGTGATTCCTTTGAGTAAGCTGGGTGTGTCAGCTCATAGGGGCAGGTTCAAGCCCTTCTTCCTTTGCCAGGTGAACTCCACCTGACACCTTTACATGGCATCCTACAGCTTCGGCCCAGCTTCTCCTACCTGGATAAGGCAGATGCCAAGCACCGAGAGAGGGAGGCAGCCAATGAGGGTGAGCCTGCTGACGTCTGTGGTCTGGAGGGGTCAGAAAATGGTCAGATTGTGGCATCCCAGGCTTCTATCTACTAAATGCCCCTAACTCCACATTTGGGACAGCCAAAAACATGTCCCCACAGATTGCCAGACATTGCCTGAGGGTTAAACTGCCCCGGTTAAGACCACTGTCCAAAAGCCACAGTCCCCACTTGGTCTTCCGGAGGGGAGGGTGGTGGTGGGTCAGAATGAGCAGTCCCAGCAGAGGCTGTACTGACAGCTTGCTTTGCAGCAGGGGATTCTTCTCAGGACGAGGCAGAAGAGGACGTTAAGCAGATCACGGTGAGCTCTGGCCCTGGGCAGGAGGGAGCAGCACAGATGGTGAAAGACAGTAAGAGCTGCAGGGTCTGAGCTGAAAGGACTTCCCCATCCTGAGAATAACAGAGTATCGTTGAGCCCCCTCATCTGCTGCCTGGAGGGAGTAACCTACCCACTGCCTAGCCTGACTCCTGTTCTAAACTGAATAGCCTTGTTCTCTGTAATAGCTGGGATCTTGGGGTATGGCAGGCATTGCCTGGGAACAGGGAGGTGCAGCCCAGGAGCCCCATGAAGCCACACAGGCTCACAAAGTCCCATGTTAATTACCTGTGTGATTCTGCCTTTTTGATGGGTACAGAAGAGTGGTTAGCATGCTAATCTTGATTTTGAAAGATTTAGAAGAATATTAGCTTTTCACTCGTGATTATGAGGTTCCTCCTATTTATGCATTATTTATGTATATGTAGTTTACAATGAGCATTGAAAGAAAAATGCTGCACAATGAGGTTGCAGCTGGCATGGAAATGGCTGTAGAGTTTGCACATTTTGGTGGACTGTCCTCTCCTGAAGTGATATGGCAGAGAGCTTAAGCCTCACTCAGAGGCTTGTCCTGTTCTCAGCAGCTTGTTGGGTAGCCTTTAAAACCTCTTGGAACTTCCTCATCTGAAAAGGTATGCTTTGGTACCCCATGGCCCAGCTGGAAGCCTTGGGCAGGGTCGGCAGAAAGCAAGAACACCACTCCCGTTTGCATTGGCAGCTCACAGACTGAATTTCAAAAGTGAAGAGAAGTGGAATGCAAGTGCTTCAAAGTGTGTCTGTGTGTGTGTCTGTGGTCTGGCAAGAGCTGTGGGGGCCACAGACCTGAGGGTGTGACCATTCCCCTCTCCACAGGTGCGGTTCTCACGGCCAGAGTCAGAGCAGGCCCGCCAGCGTCGAGTGCAGTCTTATGAGTTCCTGCAGAAGAAGCACGCAGAGGAGCCTTGGGTTCACCTGCACTACAACGGTGTGAAGGTGAGTCAGGGCCGGACCTGGGGGAAGAGCCCTGGTGCCTGGAAGCTGCTTGTCTCACCTTTAGCTTCACACCTTTAGTTTCACAGTGTGTATGGGCCACTTGGCCATACCATAGACAGCATGAAGGTCCTGTGAGCAGTTTGTATTTTGTTCACATCCCACTTAGCAGGTGTCCTAGAGTGGGAAGCAGAGATCCACTGTTACAATTCAGGATTTTAGTCCCCTAAGCTGTGCATGCAGTGGGGCTGGTGTTTGGCTAGTTTTGCACACACCATGAATGCTGATTGCAGACTAGACACTTCATCTGAGGTCGCACCGGAGAATCTGCTGTCTGTCACATACTCTCCAGTTACTGCCTACCTATCCAGAACGAGATTTAATAACATCAGTTCTCAGGGCTTTAAATCCTAGTACCTGACGCTACACTGAGTCAGGGAGGCGATTGGACATGAGCTCCCAGTGCCTGGACTAGAACTCTCTGACCTTGGGGGGAAGGACCAACTGAAACCTTCCAGGAAGAGGTTAATACGAACCTATGAGCCCTAGGTTCAGGGTCAGACTTACAGATACTCTACAGCTTTTTCCTGTGTGGCTTTAGGAAAATTGCCTTCCCTTTCTGGGTCTCAGTTTTCTTGTCTGTGAAACAAGAATAGTAAGAGCCTTGTAGAATTAGTAACTGTGTGAATGAGCATTGGTACAGAGCCTGGCACACGGCAGGTGCTTGGTGAGTGCCAGCTNGCTTCTAGTCCTTGCTGGTGTTTCTGCACTACAGAAGGAGCGCTAGGGCTGGGGTCCTAAACCCAGGGGTGTAGATGGTTGAGACCACATTGCAGAGGCCTTGTGGGTGCTGTGCTCAAGACACTGCATGTGGGCCTGTGGCTGGCCTTGGAGCAGGCCAGTGAGTGGCTGGAGTTGAGGGTGATCTGTCCTGCCTTTTCCCCACAGGATAGCCGCTCAGAGCATGAGCGCCAGTACCTGCTGTGCCAGGGATCCAGTGGGGTGGAGAACACAGAGCTTGTCAAGTCACCCAGGTGGGACTGGCTGGTGCTGGCTAGAGGCTCCGGGAAAGTCCCTGTTAGGACTGTGGCCTCTTAACTGTGTGGGCAGGGTGAAGGAGGGACATTGCCCCTGGAGAGGTCCCAGGAGGGTGGCCTGGGATAGGTGGCCCTCATGTTCTGTAGGGCTGTTGTCTAGGAGGTGGGGACTATTGGAAGTGAGGAGGATGGGCCTCTGCTTACACCTCCCCAAGTTTCAACCTGCTTGTGGTCTATGCTCACATTCAGGGGTAAGACAGAGTCCACAGAGCCTCTGACACCCCTCTACCCACCCCTTACAGCGAATACCTCATGATGCTAATGCCACCCAGCCCGGAGGAGGAGAAGTGAGTAAGGGCTATCCCCCATAGTATCTCCCATTGTCTTCCACTGGTCTCCTCTAACTACTCACTCCTGCTTCTAACAGAGACAAGCCAGTCGCTCCCAGCAATGTCTTGTCCATGGCCCAGCTGCGCACATTGCCCCTGGCTGACCAGATTAAGGTCTTGATGAAGAACGGTAAGTTAAGTGCTGCTCTCTGTCCCCAGGGCCAAAGTCAGCAGCCCCTGCTCCCATGAGTTTGTCCAGCTTGGCAGCTCCATTCTTGTCTGGGCTGATCAGATAATGCACCACTGTGTCAGGTCACACAGGTGGGACTGGCCCTTCAGGGGGATTTTTGGGCTTGTCTTGCCAGCTCCCTGCCGCAGGAGCCTGAGCAGGTTGGCCTGAGCTTTGTTCTGCCTTGAAAAGANAATGGGGTTCCTGGACACTGATGGGGCTGAGCATAGTCTTACATAGGATGTGAAGTAGGACTCGGTCTTGGTGCCTTACTGGACTCCACACATTAAGGACTAGCTCCTTTTTCTCTTAGACAGAGGCACAGACCCTTTAGAGTCTGAGTCCCAAGCTCTGGGCTCCTCTGAGAAGCCAGTGTATAAAGCCTTAGGCCTAGATGGGGGCAGGACAGCTCCATGCTGTCCCGTGCTATGCTGAGCTGTCTAGTTCCTGGGCTTCTGTAGAGGACTCGGGGCCTTTCCCAGGCTTTTCCCTGGCCTCCCTGAGGCATCACAGGTGGTCTGGGTTTAAAATCCTACCTCTACCTTTTCCAGCCAGCTGAATGTGGGGGAGTTTTCAACTCTATTTGGGCCCAGTAATGACAGAATCTTCCCCATACTCCTTGGTTTCTGTGTAGATCCTCATGTTGGTTCTGTGAGAGACAAAGGCTTGGCATACAGTCCGCNACCAGCTATGATTACTGCTGGTGCCGTTGTTACTACTCACATTCNTAGGAGTTATGGGAGCTGGGGGCTTGATGCTCTACAAACACTTGGAGGGGAAGATAGAAGGGTCAGGCCTCTCTTCACTTGACCAATGAATTGTATCCTTTGTCNACCTCAGTGAAAGTCATGCCTTTTGCCAATCTCATGAGCCTCCTGGGCCCCTCCGTGGACTCTGTGGCTGTTCTGCGTGGAATCCAGAAGGTGGCGATGTTAGTTCAAGGGAACTGGGTGGTGAAAAGGTAAGCTGCAGGAGTCTGAATTTAATTACGTTATTGATGTTGTTCTGCCTAGTTGCATTTTACATTTTCCAGGACTCTGTTTCTATTTTTTTCATCCTAATTTGGAGGTTAGTCTCTTGACTCTTTATTGGTTCCCTACAGTTTGGGCATGTCTGATAGCACAGCTACACATTAATTGTCTTACTCTCTTCCAAGACAGTTCAAAATCTTAGACTATTTTAGTTATTCACCCCCCACGTGGGTATTTTAATTCTGTCTATATTTTCAGGCCCACANGACTTTATCTAGTGTTCTTAGGCTTACTCACATGTCTGCCTTTTGCATGGTATTTTCATTCCTGTGTACGTCTGCGTTCTCATCTGGGATAACTTCAGTCTGCCTAAAGAGTGCTATAGCGTTTAATGCAGATCTGCAAGTAATAGCTTTCCTCGGTTTTTCAGTTGGTGATTATTCTCCCTTCGTGCATTGGTGTGATTCTCTGTGTATGTGGTATACATACATGTATGTGTTATGAGTCTCTGTGTATGTGGTATACGTACATGTATGTGTTATGAGTCTCTGTGTATGTGGTATACGTACATGTATGTGTTATGATTCTCTGTGTATGTGAAAAAAGTACATGTATGTGTTACGATTCTCCATGTATGTGGTATACATACATGTATGTGTTATGAGTCTCTGTGTATGTGGTACACATACACGTATGTGTTATGATTCTCNGTGTATGTGGTATGCATACATGTATGTGTTCGTGTGTGGGTAGAGGCCCAGTGTTGATGTCAGGTGTCTTTCTCGATTGCTCTCCACTTTGTTTATTGAGAGGCAGGACCTCTTGCTGAACATCGAGTTCCCCCATCCTTATTAGTTTAGCTAGCTAGCATGCCATGGGGATCTGTCTGCCTCCCAAGTGCTGGGATTATAGGTGGCTGCCCTTAATTATGTGTATGTGTGTGGGTAGTTGTAGGTGAGCACAGGTGCCCTTGGAGGCCAGAGGTGTCGGATCCCTCTGGAGGTGGGAGTTACATGTGGTTGTACGACAGCCACCTGATGTGGATGCTGGGAAACAGGAAACCAGGGTCTTCTGCTAGAAGAGTGCATGCTCTTCAAGGCTGAGCCATCATNTTTCTGGCTCCCTGCCTGGCTTTTCTGTGAGATCTGAGGATCTCACTTCTGGTCCATGTGCTTGTGTGGCAGGTGCTTTTCCTCTGCGCCATCCCCCAGCCTGACTAGGTTTGTTCTGATGTTAGTTGTTATTGAAGAGTCGCCTGTCAGCCTAATTCTTGTTCTTCGATGGTAATCTGTTGTCCTCTGGTTGCTTTGAAGCAGTTCTCTTTGTTTTGGCTTTCCACTGTTGCATTAAGAAGTGTCTAAATGTGGTTTCCTTTGTACATTGCCTGAGGGGTCACAGGTCATGACTTTGTGGCTCAGTGCTCTCAGTAGCTTCTTTTCTCCTGATTCTTCCATCAGACCATCAGTTCTGAGAGAGTAGAGATAGTATGTTCTTTTATCCCCTAAATTCCTAGCTCTCGGTGCGATGCCTGGAACATGCCAAGCCAACTCTGGTAATGCATACTTTAATTAGAATAAATGGTGTTATAGTAAATACATTAACAAAGCCCACCCTTTGAACAATGTAATGTGAAGTGAATCATGTGAAATGTGACTAGCTCTAAAATTCAAAATATTTTCTTTGCCTTAATCTCATCACTTGGTTGTCAACCTAATGGTAAAGTGTATTCCTCTTACTGCCACACAGTGGTGCTCTTCTTTGGGAAATAGATAGGCCTTGCTGTTGGATCACCCAGTTTTCTTTATGGAAGAGTTTTAGCATGGCACATTGCTTGCTAAATGTGAGGGTGAGTACTATTGGTATTTAGACTGTATTTAGACTTGTTCTAATACTTGTAGAACAAGTAGAAACCAGGAAGGGCTGTCAAATCACACATACACACCTGACAACACTGACCAAGAGAGGCCCAGAGCTGGTTTTAAATGTGAGCTTTGAATCAGCCTGACTTCTGCCTGCACTGCTGTGTCCTTGGGAGGCCTGGCTGCTCCTATGTGGCCTGTCTTACTAGCTTGGGCTCCTTTAAACCTTTCTCTGAGGTGTTGAGGCCTTTGAATGGAGTTATGATCCTTCTAGCCAGGTCTCTTTGTGTCTGTGTGAGATTAAAAACACTCACTTTGATCAAATATGTCTTATTTGTGTGTTCTGTGCTGTGTGCTACACCATTCAGTGTCTCTCTATCCTCAAAGCACAGGGTCCACAACATGTGCCTGACTAGGTTCAGTTCACAGTGGGTCCTTTCTCTATGTGGCAGCCAAGAACATTTTGCTAGGTCTATGCCCACGGAGCTTAACCTTGGAGCATGAGTTGTTCAGGACTGGCAGGTATGAGGGGAGGGCCTCCAGCAGGGGAGCCATAAAANCTGGCCTGGGTCTGTGGCTAGAGGTAGGGTGGGGAGTCATGTTGTAGGGACGGCCTTGTGTGCCAAGGCCCTGGGTACAGTCTATTCTCTCAGGCTCCAGGGCAGTCAGGTATCTTTTAACAGCTAACACATATCCCTTTGGGCAGACAGGGGAAGCCTTGCAGCTTGCTTTGGCATTAATTTCTCTTAAAGCCACCAACATTTAACCTGTGGGATCTGGGTCTTCTTAAGAGTCTGGGCTCCGTGAGGTCTCAAGCTTATGTGTCTTTGAGCCCCTAACTCCTCTTTGGGGTTGGGCCAGTATGTGATACAGTGAGTTGGGGAGGGTTGCTCCTTCCCACATGTCTTCCTGGGCCCAGGAGGAGAGCTCCAGACTCAAGCCTGTTGCCTGAGAAAGGATGTGACCTGGACGGGCTTGGACTGTGAGTGCTGGGCTTCTAAAGTTGGATGTGGTGGTGATAGGACTACAGTCAGAGACTGACCAGCTATCTCTGCTTGATTTGTCAGTGACATCCTGTATCCCAAGGATTCTTCCAGCCCTCACAGTGGTATGCCCGCTGAGGTGCTCTGCAGAGGCCGAGACTTTGTTGTAAGTATCTAGGCTCTGGCCACAGGGCTGGAATTGGAGGGATGGAATCCAGAGCAGGTGGTAAGCTCCAGCAGGGAGGTCATTGTGAACAAGCCACCATGTGGGGTTCCACATGGTAATCCATTCTCGTCTGGGCATTCTGGGCTCATAACATCCCGCTGTCATTCCAAAGGGCTCTGCTTATCCCATGGGTGGTGCTCATGTGGTTGAATGGTGTATTACAAAGCTCACATTGATTGCAGACTTAAATCAAGATTTTGCAATCAGGTTTTCAGTTGTCATGAGTGATTGACAGTCTGGCAGCATTGGGTCCATAGCCCTGCCCAGCACCTACTTTGGATGGGCCCAGTAGTTCCCTTTTACCATAGTCTTAGCACTTCTTCCTTATTTCGTGTCTGGAGTTTGTGACTTCTGAGCTATCTCATTCCCTCCTTCCTCTCTGCCCTGTTTATATCCAGAGCTTAAGTCCCTCCCAAGGTTTCAAGCTCATGTCTCTGGAGTGTGCACTGCCCCCTGAACCTTGGCATTTATGCTTTGAATTGCTGAATGTGGCTGCTTAGTTCTGTCCATGATGGCCCTTGTGCTCATGCACAAGCTTGTCACAAAAGGAACCAGCCTTTAGATTGTTCGAAGACAGCTGTGTTTGCTCTTCTGATTAGATATTAGCTTTTGGGGGAAGTTAGTGTTGAGGGGCCTCAGCAGTATGTTTGATCTGGGGCCTCAGAATGCTGCTCCCACCTGGCCCCATTCACTTATGCACAGGTGCCCTTTGCTTTTGATGGGCACATAACCATTGTGTTGGAGCCTGCTAGGTCTGTGTGAGATGTGTTACTATAGATGACAACCAGTCATCCTTTCCTTTTGGCTTTCAGTCATTCACTCTCACCTCTCCTGAGTACTCCTGTGAAGTAGTTCATGGACATGACAGCTGAGTAGGCAATAAGAGGCTTGTAGGGAGCCTGAGCCTCTGGGAAGCCATGCCAACTATCAGCAGCCGCCACAGTGGAATGTTGCCATGCATGGGTAGCACCTTGTTTCCGAATCCTCATGACACTCCTAGGAGGCCCTGGGGATGCAATAGTGAACCAGATGAGCAAGGCTCTGTCCATTGAACGCTTTGTT
Organism: Neotoma lepida; assembly: GCA_001675575.1. Lineage (NCBI taxonomy): Eukaryota > Metazoa > Chordata > Mammalia > Rodentia > Cricetidae > Neotoma > Neotoma lepida. The sequence continues at coordinate 402,914 of LZPO01066273.1, forward strand.
TGGCATGGAATGGGGTGGCCCAGCCATCCTGAAGGAGAGAACACATCTGTAAGGTGGCTTAGGTAAAGAGGCTACCCCAAGGCACATACTAAGAAGAGTAGAGCAGGAGCACCATCTTGGCCTGCTGCCCAGGATCAGACCTCTTAGAGGCCTGGTGCTGCCTCCTAGAACGCGATGCTTTTCTTTCTCAGATGTGGAAGTTCACACAGAGCCGATGGGTGGTAAGGAAGGAGGTGGCAGCAGTGACCAAAGTAAGTGGTGTTCTTCATGACCCTAGCCCCAGGGCTTGCTACAGGAGGGAGCTTGGGGCTGGGGATACCTTACACTCCTCTCCCCCTTCTTCAGCTCTGCGCTGAGGATGTGAAGGACTTTCTGGAGCACATGGCTGTAGTGAGGATCAACAAAGGCTGGGAGTTCTTACTGCCTTATGACCTGGAGTTCATCAAGAAGCATCCAGATGTCGTCCAGCGGCAGCACATGCTGTGGTCGGGCATCCAGGCCAAGTAAGGGCTGGTTAGGTAGCATGAAAGGTGGCCCTGGACCTGCCTTCTGGAAACAGTTGGGCTGGATCTGGGCAGTGAGAGACACTGGGGCAGGGCTATGTGCACTTCTACACTGTTTTCCACAAAGATGGATATCATTAAATGACCACAAGTCTTCTCAGCACAGAGCTGATGGCAGCCATACCCCCTGCTTGTCTAGCTGCTGTGTTGAGGGGCTGGAAAGGAGAAAGGCACAGAGTCTAACAAGAAAGACAGGATAGTCACTCTCCTCACACTGGCTTTGGGCTCTGGCTAGGGGCATGTGTGCAACCAGAGGGCTTGGAGGGGAGAAGGCCCTGTGTGCATGGTGTTTTGGTGACTCAGTGTCCTGGGCTTAGGAGCTTGTTCCTATGGCAAGGCAGGCAGTATAACTTATAGGTTAGAGTTTAAAGGGTTTGTTCTTTTTTTCAGATTAGAAAAAGTCTATAATCTCGTAAAAGAAACCATGCCAAAGAAGCCGGATGGACAATCAGGTGTGTGGCTTCAGGCTGGGTAGGCTCCCAGCTTGGTCCCTGGCCCAAGAGAGGTCCTTTTCAGGGATCAGGCCCAGAGAAGGGCCATGTGGTTCTCACAGTTCACATTTTCTGTGCTGTCTTCCCTTCTACCTCCATCCACCCCACTCCCCCACTACCAAGTTAGCCTAATGCTTGTCCAGCAGGACAGCCTCAGTAGCTCCCCACCCCCACCTGGGGAGGGCTGTGTCTTTCAGGGTAGAGTAGATTCTGAGACCTGTTGGCTCAGCAGGTTGTGTGGCAGGAGCTGCTAGCAGGTACTCAGTAGGGCTCTAAATCTGGTGTGCCCAGTTTGATATCTTCTCTCAGTATTAGGTAGCCAAGCTCCACCTCAGCAAGGAAGAGTAGAAGACAGCACTTGGTTTCTTGCTTCAGGAGCTGTCTTTGTGTTCCCTGCTTGGCCTCTGTTTCNATGCTTTGTCTGCCTGGGACCTGTGCCCTTCTGAGCCATACTGCCTCTCCACACAGGGCCTGCTGGGCTGGTCTCTGGGGAACAGCGGGTCCAGACCGCCAAAACCAAGGCCCAGCAGAACCATGCCTTCCTGGAGCGTGAGCTGCAGCGACGAAAGGAACAGATGCGGGCAGCTACAGTCCTGCCCAGCGTGCAGATCAAGGAGGANCCCCTGAGCGAGGAGGAAGTAGATGGGGAAGAGCTGGAGGCTGAGGAGGAGGAACCCATGGACACTGCACCCAGCAGCTGCCTCAGCACCAAGTTGGCCAATGGGCTGCCTGCTGGGCGGGCAGTGGGTGGGGACAGCCTAAATGGGCACCCAATACCAGGCTGTGTCAGTAACCCAGTGGCCCGGGAACTGAAGGCTTTCGTGGAAGCCACCTTTCAGAGACAGTTTGTGCTCACGCTGAGCGAACTCAAGCGCCTCTTCAACCTGCACCTGGCAGGCCTGCCCCCAGGCCACACACTCTTCAGCGGCATCTCAGACCGCATGCTACAGGATACGGTGCTGGCCGCTGGCTGCAAGCAGATACTGGTGCCTGTAAGTAAAGCCTGTGCCTGCCAGGACAGGCTGACAGTCCCTCAGAGCCTTTGAGGAGGGCAGCTGGGCAGTCTGCACATACCTTCTCAGAACTCAAGAAGCATAGACCTATGTGCCTTAGCAACAGCCCCACCTGGCTGCATGCGAATAGGGTGTGTGTTGTGCTTATCGGATGGCTATGTGAGCCCTTGCGGCTCTCTGTCCTCATCTGAAGTCAGGTGTGTTGTTTTTCTACCATAGGAAAGAAAGATATCTAAGGGCCTTAACCAATATACCAAGGCCTCAGGAAACATAAGTCCTCTACCTAATTGATACTTAGTCCCAAGGACGTGAGTGGTTTGGCTGGAATTTGAACCTTAGTATGGAGGTTCTATCTGTCCAGCTTTCACAGAGATCAGCTGAGTACTTCCCCACAGCCTGGGGCTTGGTGAATTCCCTGGCTTTTGGGCCAGTTGACCATACACGCTCTGGCCTCTGCACATTTCTGGCACTAGGCATGGTGGTGGTAGTTCTTTCTTGCCCATGGAGTAGGCTCCACAGTGGGAACAGGAAACTATTGCCTTTTTCTGGAAAGGAGTGCCTGGCTGTGGCCTGAGAGAAGCTGTTANGGCTCTTTCCTAGGCTTTGCCCAGCCTGGGAAGCTCTTGGGGTGGGGATGGGGAGGGGGACAGCTGTACTGGCACTTATATAGGGAGTATGCCATGTGCAGCGCCAAGCTCATAAGCACCTGTGGCCTAGGATGATGCTCAGTCCAAGGCCCTTGCCTCTGTATATAAGGAGCAGGACAAAAGGCCCTGTGGTCTCTGCTGGCAGAGCCTCTTTTCTGAGGTCTGCTTTAGAAGGTGCTGGGATTGGGTCCCTGGCTACCTAGCAAGTAGGGCCAATTTTCTACAGGCCTACTTTTCTGTGTACGGGTGGTAGTGAGGTTGCCTAGGCCATCTGCATGGACAGAGGGTGAGGGATCCCCTGTGGATGTGGTGCTCTTCCCCGCCCACCCTAGAAGCTGCTCTGGCCATGCTCCTTCCTTCCTCTTGGAAGTGNTGGCATCTAGAGGACACCCTGAGCCCTGTCTGGAGCACTTGGACCCAGGGACCATATTCATAGCATGTCCAAGACAAAAGGCCTTGAATCAGTCTGCCTTCTGTTTTTTCATAAAGGGAGATAAGGCTTTGGGAAAGCGAGTAGACTTACAGACTCAAGTTTAACTTGTGGTTTGCTGCTGTGAGCTGAGCAGCTGTAGACAGTGAGTGAATGGCTCTGAACTTGCTTTTCCTTTTAGCACATGAGCAGGGCAACACCTCAGTGCGGCTTGGTTTCCCATGATCAGGTGAGATCACATCAAGTCCTGTGTCAGGTGTAGGATAGACTAGAGCCCACGATGCTGGCCTCTTCCCTGACCTGCTTTCCAGGTATCAGGGCTGGGTCATCCTCTTGTGGTTGACCCCTGAAGCTAGTGGCATGAAAGGCTTGGGAGTCTGGCAAGGTCTGGCTTGAGCCACACTTTTTATGCTGTCCTTGTGGTAAACAGCTGAACGGAAGCCCTAAGGAGTGAGCCCTAAGGAGTGTTAGGGCAGGGAGGCGTTAGAACATAAGCCCAGGTGGACACCTCAGGGCAGTATTCCACTAATGCCATCCCAAACACCTATTGTTTACAGGCATCTCGGAGTCCTCTCACCAGAGCCACTGAGTGGGAGGAACTAGGCTTGGAGCACACTTTCCTAGGACTGGGCTGCAGGCTAGGTAGGGTGAAGTGGGCCAGGCAGTGGGTTTACAAGTCAGAAAATGACCAAGTCATGCTTCGGCCAGTTTCCCCCACAGACTGCTGCTTCTCCGGACGAGCAGAAGGTATTTGCCCTCTGGGAGTCTGGAGACATGAGTGACCAGGTGAGGTGCCTTTTTTTGTTTGTTTTTGTCATCTTTTTTTCTCAAGAGTGGGAGGCTTGGAAGGTTGAGGCCTTTAGGAACTGGTCACTGGAGTATACTTGAATACCTCAAGTTCTCCACACTACACCCGCCAAGATAGGCAGGGTGCACCACTGGATTGAACCTGAACTTGGGGGTCTGCTGCATCAGAACAGAATTGCCTTTGGGAAGATAATGGTTTCCAGAGTATAGTGGCCTCACTATGTGATTTCTGTAGAGCTTCCATGAGGATAGACATGCCAGGCAGGCCTGCAAACCATGTACAGAGTCGGTTCGCAGTGGCCCCTGACAGCAGGAATCAAAAGGCTTTCTTATTAGCTGTCTCGGCCCTGGACTTTGGCTTATTTGGACCCAGCCATCCTCTGGGTACCAGGGCTCCTGTGTTTGTGTTGTACAGTTCTGGGAGCTGAGGGCCAGATGCTTTTAAATCGTGGACTCGCCTGGACTCCAAAGTTGTTAGTTAGTGTAAGCAGAAATGCCAGTTAGACTAAGACAAGGAGTAGACCCTGCTGAAATCTCCCTTTTACCTGCAGAGGGGACAGGAAGGCTGAGAGCAAGAGTGGGCGTGGGGCCTAGCTTCCACCAGGACTCCTCAAGTGACCCTGTGCTCTTGGCCAGGAAAGGAAGCTTCAGGCTTCCCTACTTAGCGTCTTTGATAACTAAGGAGAGAAAAGTAGTAAGTTCAATTTAAAATCAAAATAAAATTCAAGACCAAAAACCTCTGTGGGGAAGCTGACTCCACTTCTGCTAGGCCCACTTGTCCTCCTCAGAGGCAAAGGATTATAACTGTGGATCTGTTGTGTTCCCATCACTAAGGCACAGATGTGCTCAGGTAGATTCCTATCCTTCCACCAACTCTGATTTTCAGGCGCCTTCACTTGCTCTCACCCGCTGTCTTCCTCTTTGCACTAGTATGTTGTTCTGAACACATCCACCCAGCAGTGAACCTGTGCTGAATGTGACCCTCCGGAAGCCTGTGTCACTGCTTCGCCAGCTCTTTGGCTCTAGAATCTTGTCATTTTAGTCTCTAGTGGGATGGAGTTGTCTCCATCTATTCATGTCTGCACATGGTTTGTTTGTTTGTTTGTTTTTCCACCCAGGGCAAATCGTTTCCCTGTAGGTGGAGGGTATCTTCAGAGTTGAAATTCAGTGACATTCTTGTTGTGAGGTCTTTAAGCCATGTTCTTCTCTTCACTGCAAACTGAGAGTTTTATATTATTCTGTACATTAGTGGAACTTTTATGCACTCTCAATTTTTTATTTTACGAGACACTTGGGTTCTTAGAGAATCCTATAGGCTGATAAGTTTCTTTACCTTTCCCTATCCTTACAGAAATTTGAGATGTTAAATATACTGGATGCTGTCTTTTCCCGTTTTTTGAGACCAGTTTTTCACTCTAGCTGAGGCTGGTCTTGAATTCATATTGATCCTCCTTCCTCATCAGAGGTGTGAGTAGGTGTGAGTCTCCACACTTGGCAGTATTTTTTCATTTAAAACTATACTTTGGGGAAGATCTCATCTATCCTCTATGCTATTAATTTCTCTTTAAGAATATANTGCATTTTCTAGTTTCCTGGATTCAGTGTTATGCTTATTTGTCAAGACTTTGAACCAATTTGGACACCTTNCCCCCACTCAGTTTAAACTGGCTTCTTCTGCCTGCTTAATTCCTGTATGTCCAGACTGCTCATCCTGAGTTCCTTCATTGCAGTCTGGAGCAGTGACAAATGTGCCAGACTTGGTAGACAATGCAAGGTGGAGTTAGGCCATGTTTGGGGTCTTTTGTTTGGGGATAGTTCACATTTGGTTACTATTTCTCATACTAATACATTTTCTTTTTTAAAGCACCGACAGGTTTTGCTTGAAATATTTTCCAAAAATTACCGAGTACGCCGGAACATGATCCAGTCTCGGCTGACTCAGGAATGTGGAGAAGAGCTAAGCAAACAGGAGGTGGATAAAGTGCTAAAGGTATGTCCCTTATGCACATGACCCCACCCAGAGCATCTGGGTTTTGGCTCTGACCTGTCTTTTNAAGGATGCTCATGTGTGTGGAAAGAACTTGTGTCTGGTGCCTTTATTCTTGCTCCATACATCGTAAATCAGGACAGCTCTTTCCCCAGCCCCCCGTCCCCTGCCCCCAGTCTGATGGCCACTATCTGGTAATGACTAGCATTGGTATATTGGCAAGAGAGTGAACCTTTTCACACAGTAGAGTTTGGGTTGGGGTGGTTGTGGGGAGGTGTGTGTCATCTTCATCCAGTAAAAGACAGGTTTAAACTAGAATCCTGCCTCTGGTGAATCTTGTACCACTTGTGCAGCTTTCAGTACAATCCATTTTTGTTTTTAATTTAAAAAGGAGTACAGTTTGCTTAATGTGAGAATATTTTGAATGCTTTTCTGAACTGTGGTACAGTTTGTGGAATTGAGCACAGAAAGCCATGACACTTGCCCTGTTATCTTAGTCAGGTAGGTGGTATGCCTTATTAAGTCCTTGTGTCTTGGTCAACTTGAAAAGTATTTGTTTTCTGTTTATACAACACATCTATTTTATATACCTACCTCTTAAAATATCCCTGAGGAATGGTGGCTCAGAACCCTCTAGGGACCAAGCAGCTACCACAGCAGCATACTTAGGGAGTTTTTAATGTATTATTTGTATTTTATCCATTCATTGTAAACCAAATTGTGATAGTAATTATCTTTCCTGCTAAAATCTACCCTTAACTTGTTTTCTTAATTTTTAGGACTGTTGTGTAAGCTATGGTGGCATGTGGTACCTTAAGGGGACAGTACAATCTTGACAATAGTAGCAAACCACTAACTCAACGAATCCAAGCCCAGGGAAGGATGGCAGAGCCAGTAGTCACGACTTGCCTCAAGACAGAGCAAGAGGATCTGCCCACCTCGTGGCCTGCGGCACTGCCTGGCCCAGAGGACAGAGGGGCTCATACTCGGCCAGTGGCAGGGTCAGCGTAAGTGAGATCACTCCCAGCAGAGACCAACCGGGCCTTCTTTGCAGTACAATTTGAAATTCCTGATGTATTTTGCTTATTTGGTTTCATTCTCATAATAAAGAGAGTGTACACTGACATGGGCAGGATTATGAAAATCATGGTTTAATATTTTCCTTTTTTAAATGAATGCCAACAAAGTTAGTTATGTTTACATGATGAAGAGAACCTTAAGGTTTTTAATATTTAAAATGCCTAGAAGCCAATAATTAGTCTTAGAGTCTCTCTCTGCTAAGACTTCTGCCAATTTTACTAAACCAAATTGAGTTATTTTACTGTTGGGTTTCTGAGGCCACTTTACCTTTTACAACAGTCTACTTTCTGTAGCGGTCTCAACTGTTTACATGAACCATAGCAAAACGTTAGATCAACTCCATCTTCTAATGTTCACATAAAGGTGCAAACTGAACAGGTAAGTGTGCAACAATGTGGAATCGAGGTTAACACCGTTTGATGATTTGATGTAAAAAAATTCTATTTTGTGTATTTTTAAAATAAATGCTAACACTAAACTGGCATCATGGTGCTACTGTCCTCAAATAGTTGCAGGAAAGAAAATGTCACCTGTGTTCTCAAAGCATTAAGTACTAAAGAGAGAAGAGTCCATGACGCCATCACACAGCTCATGAATCCACTTGTTGCTCACCTTGATGTTCAGACTGGTCTGATAGAGGGCCTGCAGGTTCCCAGTACTGGTCTTCTGCTCATATTGCTCAGGCCACCAAACCAATGGGTACAAGCACTGAGTGATCTTTGCTGTAGACACGGAAGCAGAAGGAAAGAAGGATGGAAAGTGAACACAAGCTTTTTAAGGAGGGAAAGGAGCTAGTGGGGCAAACTCCTTCCATGGGATGTGAACGTTGCTTAATTTTTAAAGTTTTAGTGGTTACATTAAAATAGTTTTAAAAATATTAATGTACTTCAGACCCAAATATTTAAAATCAAAAGGTAATAAAAGTATTTTTTTTTGTACTGAGTCTTCAGAATGTGGTACTTTACACTTCTAAAAACCCCCTGGAGCTATTGTAGGGAAAATGGGCTGGCTAAAGAAACCTACCCTGGCCCTGGAGCTTAGACCAGTGAAAGAAACACAGCCTGGGTCCCTGACTCTGAAACGAGTACCATAGTAACACTCTTGGTCCCTAGAGTCAGAGTCAATGAAAGACATGTGCCCTGGCCTTAGAATTAGTGTCCAAAAGCTAAGTAAGGCCAGTGAATGAAACAGGCTCACATCAGGGCCATCTCTGCCCTGGCCAACTGACTTGTGAAACCAACCAATCACAGGGCAGGAAAGTAGCTGCCCCTGGCCCTGCAGCTCTGACCAGTGAAAGAAACAGCCTGGGTTTGGGACCTGAGCCAGAGAAATGAACACTTTATTCCCAAACCCAGAACTAAGGAAACATGCCCTGACTCTGAAACCAGTACCATAGTAACACTCTTGGTCCCTAGAGTCAAGAGTCAGTGAAAGATATGTGCCCTGGCCTTAGAATTAGTGACCAAAAGCCAAAAAAGGCCAGTGAAGGAAACACAGTTTGGCTCTCACATCAGGTTCATTTTTGCCCCTAGCCCACAAAACTGACCAATCCTAGGGCAGGAAAAAAACTAGCCAATCCCTGTTGACTCTGCCCCCAGGGCATCCTATATAAACTGCCCTGCCTGTGCAGTTGTGAGCTGTTTTCTCCACCCTGGTAGAGGCAGCTACTCTCCTGGACTCCTCCTTCCCAAATCTCTCAAAAGAGTTTTGGGTGTGAAGACCTTGATTCACTGGACAGAAGAACTTTGCTGGGACGTCCCATAGTGGACTGAGCAAAGAGAAGCTGGACAGAACTTTGCTGGGACGTCCCACAGTGCACTGAGCAGAGGAGAGCTGAGTAACACTTAAGCCTGAGAAGCAAAGCTCAGCTGTAGCGGCTTTCCAGGAGAGAAGCAGGATTGCTATAGCCTATGGGGAACCATCCCCTACCACACCAGGTATAGCCTGACTCTNCCNAATAGTCAGGATACTCTTCCCTGCTGAAACAGTTCCAGGCCTGACTCTGCAGAGCAGTCAGAATAACTTCCCTCCAGGGCTGGACTGTTTCTTTGCAGCCGCAGTGGGCAGAGCTGTTTTAATGCTGAGTTGCCACATGTTGCTTATGGTGAGCATGGCAGACAGTGTAGCCCTAGGAGAAAAGGTGAGCNAGGCTTGGGGAGATGTGACTTTTACTGTAGTCTATCTTATGCAGTATAGTCACTAATGGCTGAAGATTGAAATGATGCTCTGTGGCTGTCCTCTCTTCAAGAAATTAAGTATTAGATACTTTAGTATATTCAGTAAGGCATCTGTCAGGGATGTACTCTGTCAAATAAACATTTGTCCATAACACCATTTAACAGGGTGGCTCATGCTCTTGGTAATTGTTAACACATACAAGGGGTTGACAAGTCAGTTAAAAGTTAATGGGAGACAGAGACAGGCAGATCTCTGTGAGTTTGAGGACAGCCTGGTCTACAGGACAGCCAGGGCTACACAGAGAAACCCTGTGCCAAGAAACAAAAAAAAAATGTTACCAGAACTGATGAGGAATATGTCCTAACCATGTATACCAGGATCTTTTGCCCTGTGAAAGGGGAAGCTGTCATATGAGCTGGCACAGATTTGTGACAAAGCCCCATGTAGAGAGAACTTAAGGAATTCCATCTCAGTGAGGAAGGTTATGCTTTAGATTATAAAACAAAAAACACCAAATTATAAAAGCTCAGTGAACTTAAGAATGGAACGCTAAAGAAAAGCAGCAGTTGGGACATGAAATGAGGACAGCATGGCACTTTGCAGCTCTCTTTCCTTCCACAGAAACATCAATTTGATTGACTGTCCACATGCAAAAATGCTTCATGAGAGCTGAGGAAACCACAGGAGATCTTAGCACCCGCATGTAGCCAACAGAAGACAATAAAGAGGACAGCTTTATAACACTCCTCCCTCAACCCCAGTCTGTGCTGAGAGACATGAAGTCACAGGAGAACTGGGAGATGAGCACCAGCCTTTGCTTTGGCCCCCATTCCCCACACTACAGGAGAGTACCCATGGCCTGAGCCTTTGGGCGTACTCATTTTGTGGCTTAACTCCAGAATCCGGTGGATTTCTACAGACTTAGTTAGATTCAGGCCCACCTCTAGGTTATAGTGGACCAGGATTTTAGACCACCTAAAGGATTTTAGGGCATCACTTGGCCCCTGTTGTCTGAGACTTTAAACACATGGCTAGCCATGGGTACCAAGAAGTATGCTCCAAGCATATCCAATGCCANGCATGTCCCTGTTGCCTTACCTTTCATTCCTCTGCAGCTCCAGGCCTAAGCAGACCCAAGGTCTAGTTATGTCCCAGTAAATCCTAGCACTGGATTGACCTCAGTTAATCCAGGCCAACCCTAGGAGCACAGTATCTAGACTGTCCCATGTAACTGGTCTATGCCTACTACACCTAGCCAACTGGAGGTCCAATCATAGGGACATAGGTTCCAGCCCCACCCTACATATGTAGTCAACTGGTATACCTCTGCAGATCCTCAGGTTCCAAAGATAGCCTCCTAATCCTAGGTGTGGGGCTCGTGTACCTGCTGGCTTGGTACAGAATCAGTCTGCTGAGGACTCCAGCAACAAGCTTGCTAAACAGGTAGCTTTATTAGAACTTCTGGTCAGGCTGACGGGTGACGTACTTTGCCAGATATTCAATCTGAAGAAACGAGGAGGGGGGATGGACGGACGACAATTCTGCAGATGAAAGGCACAGTAGACAAAGGATGTACCAGTGTCAACTGCAGACCTGACCAACTGAAGGGAGGTTATGAAAATAATGCGCAGGAAAAGGAATGAAGAAAGCTTAAGGGTTTACAGAACAAACACTTGGCTACAAAGTTCCCAATCCAAACAAGATTNTATCAGGGCCTATCAGCAGTTGTCAAAGTTCAGGGGCCATGGAACCTGGAGAGATGGCTGAGTAGTTAAGAGCACACGCAGCTCCTGCTAAGGACCCGAGTTAAGTTTCCAGTGCCCATTTTGGATACTTCACAATTGCCTGTAACCCCAGATCCAAGGGGATCCGATGCCTCAGGCCTCCTCATGTGTACACACACACAGCTCAGCTGGTACCTGTCACCCTTGATGACCTGACACCATGGAGAATGAGGGATGGTTCAATGTCCAGAACCACAGGGTCGAAGGAGAGAACCAACTCCTGCCAAGTTGTCCTCTGACCTCCACACTAGCATCTTGCTTCCTACCCCCAAAGAAATAAATGTATTTTAAAAAATTTTAAAGCTGCCTACAAAGGAAATTATAACATCAATTAATGAATAAAAAGCATAGATAACGTGGTTGTATCATATCCCATCTTTCCCAATTCTTACCAAGTGGTGAGTGAAAATACAAGATACCATGACACNACTCAACTACTGATCCTGGGAGCATATCAACTAACTTCACCATAATAAAGAGTTACGCACAAAGGCTGTAAAACAAGGACCATGATAGGAATGTAAACTTAAGATCACAAAATCAAAACTAGCTTGATGGAGCAAGACCCTGGGAGGGAGGACAGGAACAAGGCAGGGAGAGAGGTTGAGATGATTTTTAGGACACCTATTTAATTCCATGAAGAATTTATATGAATAGGTCAAATATTTAAATATAAATTTAATTATATATATGAAATAATTTGTATATTATATATAAAATAATTTAATTATATGAATAGGTCAAATGAGGAAAATCATCTCCAATCAAGATGTACAGTTCAACACATGGAGAAGATCTCAAATGAGATTTGTCTGTGGAATTTAAGAATGTTGAAGCAAACAAATCAACAAATGTGATGTAACACTATCTCAATAGATGCAGAAAAAGCAATGGGTGAAATTAGGGATCTTTTCATACTGAAAGCTCTTTAACACATTAGGTGAAGGATAGCTCACATAACCAGGGCTATATACAACAAAGGCCACACCAATACAACCTGCAGTGGTGAAAATTGGAAGCTTCCTGAGTTCAGGAACAGTGATGCCCAGTCATCATTTTTATTCAGCACAGTACTGGAAGTCTTGGCCAGAGCAATTAGACAAGAAAAATAAAAGCATCTAGAATGGAAAGAAGTCAAATTGTCTTGTTTGCAGATGACATGGTTGTAGATAGAGAACCCTGAAGAATACAAAAGGAAGAAACCTGTCCTAGTATGTATTCAGTAAAGTTACAACGTACACATCAATACAGTAGAATTTCTTCAAAAACCCCACATGACCACATTAGACTATAAAATGTCTAGGAATAAACTTAGCCAAGTAAGTGAACGACACTGGTAAGAGTTCAAGATGACTCAAAAAGNGGAGGGTGAATTCACAGGCTGAATACTGTGAAAATCTGTACCATCCAAAGTAGTGTAAGTGTTAAAAGCAACCCTACCAAAATTCCAGTGGCATTTTTCAAAGACACAAAAGATAATCCTAAAATTCAGAAGACCCTGAATAGCCAAAGCAAAACTTGAGGCATGGTAGTACCTGGTTTTAAAATCTATAATGTAATAATAATTAAACAGCTTGGTCCTGGCATAAAAACAGACACATCATGGAGAAAGGTTCTATGTTCAATAAGTGGTAATNGGAAAATGTGTNTAACAGCTGTCCCTGTAACAACCACCTGAAACAACTTGGAAAGTTATTTCAGCATAGAGCTCTTACAGATTTCAATCCATGATCTGTTGGCCCTACTGCTTTTGGCCAGAGATAAGGCAGCATATTATGGGAGAAGTGACTGGTGGAATAAAATGACTTACTTCAGGGCCAGAAGCTCTCCCCACACACACCAAAATAAAAGGGATGGTGGGGGAGTGAAGGGATACTCCTGTTCTTCCCCTCAGGGGCACATGCCAATGACATAAAACTAACTTGTTAAGCTTTCCACTATTTTCCCTCATAGCACCAAGAGGGGACCAAGCCTTAACCTGTGGGTTTGGGGATCAGATCCAAACTACAGCAACATCTCANAGAAAAGAATGAAACTGTGCTTTCACTAATGTGTGTGCACATATCAACTTAAGGGCCTAGGTGGCTTAATTGCTGTTAAGTGCTGGCTACTCTTCCAGAGGACCTGGGTTCAATTCCCAGTTCACATGGCAGGTTGCAACCATCTGTAACCCCAGTCTCAGGAGATCCAACACTCTTCTGGCCTCCATGAGCACTGCATGCACATGGTGCATAGACAGACACACAGACAAAGCACCCACACACATAAAATATTTAAAAACTCAAAATGGATTGAAGACCTACACATAAGACCTGTACGGCCATAAAANAAAACTGGAAAACAAAACGACTCCTTGATCTTGGTCTTGATAATGGATTTTTGGTTAAGGCACAGGCAACAAAACATAAGTGGGACTACTTATCAGACTTAAAGAGCTCCTTCACAGCAAGGGAAGCAGAACAAGAAGGGAACCTGTGGATTGGGAGAAAATATTTGCAGCCATATACCTGGCAAAGGATTACTACCAAAATAAGGAACTCAACCGAGAAAGCCAAGCAACCAACCAAACAGAAACCTACCTCAAAGAACCTGATTTTAACCAGGACTATATAAGGAAACCCTGTCTCAAAAAACAAAAACAAGCAAACAAACAAACCTGACTGTAAAATGAGCAAAGGAGTTGGAAAGACATTTCTGCAAAAATACTGAATGTCAACAGGTACGTGAAAGGTGTTGGACACCACTAAGAAGATGCAAATCAAGAGTTCTGGGCTGGAGAGGTGGCTCAGAGGTTAAGAGCACTGACTGTTCTTCCAGAGGTCCTGAAGTTCAATTCCCAGCAACCACATGGTGGCTCACAACCATCTGTAATGAGATCTGGCGCCTTCTTCTGTATACATAATAAATAAATCTTAAAAAAACAAAACAAAAACATGTTTTTAAAAAAAAGAGATCCAATGATGTGAGATGTCTTCTCACCTAACATGGTAATTATCAAAAAGAAGTACTGAAGACGTGCGGAAACAGGGTACCTTCATACAAGGTTGGTGGGAATAGTGACTGGTGCTGCTACCATTAAAAACTTGTTTAAAAAAGATGGACTTACTGTGGGATCCAGTGGTCCTCTTCTGGGCATATCCCAGAGAAACAAAACGAGCTATGAAAGATACTTGCACTTCTTTATCCATTAAGGCACTATTCATAATATCCAAAATATAGAAACAGCCAAAGCATTCATGAACATGGATAAATTGTAGTATATGGACACACATTCACATGGGAATATTATTTAGCATAAAAAAAAGGTTGGCACACAGAAATATGTGACCTTACTTACAGGTACAATAACAAAACAAAGTGCATAGAAATAATAAAAATGGTGGTTACCAGGGGTGAGAGAAATACGTAAATGCAGATCAGAGTACAAAACTGCAGTTATGTAGGGTGAGGTAACTTAACATCAAGACTGCTGAGAATGAAATAGGATGCTGAGAATTTGGCAAGAGTCATCTTAGGTATTATCACACAAAGTATATGGTGTGAGTGTGTTACTTTGTGTGACTAAAGGAGGAAAGGATATATAAAGGATATATACATGTACACAATAAAGGGGAAATGTGGAAATAATTTTTGTCTAATTAGATACACATTTACTAGATATAAATTAAAATATAATTTCTTAAATTCTTGACTGAATAGAAGCCCAGTATCACAACTGATGGAACAGTATACATATCCTTTAGTTGAGACTGAGAAGTATGTTTACTCTCATCATAATTATGGTATTACGGTAATTATATGGCCAGCTCAATTATTTATATATTTTATCAAAATAGCTTTATTTTATAAACAACTTACGAACAAAGGGGGAGGGAGCAGGGACGGACAAGAAAGCAATCCAGCGGGGAATTCTCTGCCTTCTAAGATCACAGCGAGGTGATCCCAAAAACGCTCCCCAGGGAAGGGAAGGGAGCGAGAGACGAGAGTGAGCTCACATAGCCGCCCCGATTTTTCAAGGGGCTTAGGTTTTTGGCCACACCTTAAAAAGGAGGTGCTAGCTACCTGGCTAAAGCCAAAATAGCCATCCACTACATTATGGTATTCCAGATAAACCAGTTAGTGAGACAAGAAGTAGAAAAGGGTTAATGAATTAGTTACAATTATTGTTTAGAACTACTGTGTAAAAGCTACTCCTAATTATTCAACACAGCCAGAATCATTAGCTTCTTCAGATGCAGCAGCTACAAAGCCCAACAGAGAAACCTTTCAAAATGTGTAAAATCTCTGAGACAGGTGCCCCTGCCTCAGGATCTCTGAGTTCGAAGCCAGCCTGGTCTACAGTTAGTTTCAGGACAGCCAAGGCTACACAAAATCCTTGTCTCAAAAAAAACAAAAAATAAAAACAAAACAAAACAAAAACTGACCTCAGGCTGAAGAGATGGCTCAGCAGTTACAAGTACCAGCTGCTCTTCAGAGAACTGGTGTTCAATTCCCAGTACCCACATGGTGGCTCACAACCATCTGTTACTCTACTTCCGGGGGATGACACCGTCTTGTGGTCTCTTGATCACCAGGCACACACGTGGTACACATATATGCAGGCAAACACACACAAAATAATTTTTAAAACTGACTTCAAATTGGGCGGTGGTGATGCACGCCTGTAATCCCAGCACTCAGGAGGCAGAGGCAGGTGGATCTCTGTGAGTTGAGGCCAGCCTGGTCTACAAAGTGAGTCCCAGGACAGCCAGAGTTGTTATACAGAGAAACCCAGACTCGGGGTGGGGGTGGGATGGGGTACAAAACAAAACAACTGACTGAAAGGGTCTGGAGAGACGGCTCAGAGCACTTGTTGCTCTTGCAGAGGACCCAGGTTCTGTTCCCAGCACTCACATGATGGCACACAACCATGGGTAGCAGTTCCAGGAGACCCAGTGCCCTCTCTTGGCCTCTGTGGACACTGCNTGTTGCAGATGGAACACCCAGACATATAAAATAAATCTTTGATTGGGCATGGTGGCACACACGTCTTTAATCCTAGCACTCAGGAGACAGAGACAGGCGGATCTCTGAGTCTGAGACAAGTCTGNTCTACATATGGAGTTCCAGGACAGCCAGGACTTCAAACAACAACAACAAAACCAAATCTTTAAAACAAAACAAAAATACCTGACCCCAATAAATAAATACTTCCATCCAAGAACTAGACAATTTTAGAGAAAAACATACCAACCCCCCCACATACACACATACCAAATCTGGGAAAATTCTATGAAAGAAATTCCATTTTCCCTTTTAGTTATAAAAATATAAATATCCAAATATAGCCACTAAAATTGACCTACACACATGGAAATCAGAGCCTAGAATGTAAATTGGTTCAAATTCATGAGTGGCATTTCAGTTGGTGGGGAATAGTTCAGATGGATAGACTTACCAAACAACGAGGCAAATCATTCAAGACATTAATCAAGAAACATGGTTATAAATTTGTTTGGCAAACGGCCATTAAAAGTAAAATAAGATATTCAAGGAAAATATTTGCAATCTTCAACTGCAAAAGTATACTTCCTAGTACTAACGCCCTTTAACAAACAGGCAAAGGAGAATACAAATGGCTAACAGTGGGAATATTCAACTCTTCAGCAGTGGCACATACCTTAGGAGGCAGAGGCCAGCAGAGAGAGGCCAGCCTGGTCTACAGAGCAAGTTCCAAGCCAGCCAGGGTACATGAAGAAGGCTTGTCATAAAAAGCAAACAAGACAACAAAAAAGCAAAAATAAAACCAAAAGAAAAACCAAGAATATACAACTTTGTTCATAAGATAAATGTAAATATAAGCTATTAGGAAAACACCATTTGCCTGTTATTTAATAGTAAAGTTTATTGGACAGCCTCAGAAACATCATGAGACCCTTTCTCAGAAAAGTAAAAGCTCAGGCCGGGCAGTGGTGGCACACGTCTTTAATCCCAGCACTTGCTGTCTCTTATACACATCTAGATGTGTATAAGAGACAGGCCTAGTCTACCGAGTGAGTTCCAGGAAAGGCGCAAAGCTACACAGAGAAACCCTGTCTTGAAAAACCAAAAAAAAAAAAAAAAAAAAAAGAGAGAGAAAAGTAAAAGCTCATTGGCATGGGTGTGAGAAACCAGGCATCCTTATGCAGTTACTCTAAGTATGACGGTTCAGTGATGCCAAAGTGCTCACATCTTTTTGCCTTCACTTCTAAGTCATGTTCAAGTGTATGTATGTATTCATTACATCTCCTCATGGAGGCTGTGACACTGTATAGCTATCATTAAGATATAGTATTTACAANACAGTATTGTTTTTAAATGTGGGGTGGCAAAAATTTCTGTGCTCATGTATGCCTATCTGGGAAGAATATATAGGAAACTGGTTGGCTGATTTTGGGGAAGAGGCAGGTTGGTAGTCAGGAAAGCAAGCTGGAAGTAGCAGTACATACCTGTAATCCCAGCACTTGGAAGGCTAAAGCAGGAAGATTACCAGTTTGAAGTCAGTCTGGAACATGGCAAGACTTTGCCTCAAAAGACTTGGGGATGTAGGTTAGTTGGCAGAGTACTTGCCTAGCACACATGAGCCCGGGGTTCGATCCCCAATACTGCTTAGACCAGGCATAATAACACCAGCAACAACTAAGGAAATGGAATTTGAAGTGCAGGGTCATCATCAGCTACATGAGACCACCATCTCAAAAAGGAACCTGGAAGCTGGGTGTGGGTACTCAGATTCTAGCACTCAACAGGCAGAAGTGCTGCAAGCTCGAGGCCAGTCTGGTCTACAGTGAGTTTTAGGTTAGTCACAGCTATANAGTAAAATCCCATCTCAAACCAAAACCAAAACTGAAATTTTCACTTGACATTTTGTTTGTGAATGTATATGTAGGGGCATGTGAGTGCCACCAGTGTGATCAGAGGACAACTATGGCAGTTGGTTCTCTTCCACCATGTGGATTCTGGGGATTGAGCTCAGGTCCTTTATCCATCCGATTGGTACAAAACTTTGAGAGTTAACTCAAAAGGACATCTAATTTAGAATCAATAGTCATATTTGACTAATGCTATTTTGACTAATGCTATTGTGTGTATGTGCTGATGTATTTGTGGGCCAGAGGTTGACATCAAATGTCTTCCTATATCATCTTCTAAGAAAAAAAATTGTATGCATCTGCACATGCAAGCACACATATGCAGGTATGTGCATGTGTGTGCAGGTGCTCAAGGCCAGAAGCATCACAATCACCTGGAGCTGGAGTTCCAGGCAGTGGTGAGCTGCCTAATGTGGGTGCTGGGAACTAACTCAGGTCCTCTGCAAGAACAGTGTACTCTTCAGCAATGAACCACTGAGATTGCTCTAGTCCTTGCTCTCATTTTTTNGAGGCAGTTTCTCACTGAACTAGGAGCTTACTGATTAGCTAGGGCCAGTGAGTCCTTGGGATCAGCTGGTGTCTGCTTCCATAGTGGTGATACTGCATGTGCATGCTGCCATGCTCGTATCTTTGACATGGGTGCTGTGGCATGAACTCAAGTCTCGGTGCTTACACAAGCACTTTACTCCACTCAGCCTTTGCCCCAGCCCCAATAGTCAAAAATTGAAAAGTTTTTAACTATGATTAACTGATTGGATGCTTTAACAACCAACTAGTTAATGTGTTATGAATTCAGAACTAAGCCAGACACTTTTGAAATAGTGGAAAATGTTTTCAATCATAATATTTAGCAACATGGACAGAATTTTTGTTAAGTTATACAATCCCAAGGATTTCTTGCTTAAAAGAAAATGAGGGGAAATCACTTTCAAATTCCCTAGAGCTATCTATTGGAAAAAAGCCAGTTGGTTTCAACTGTAAAATGGCATTAAGTTTAAAACAACAGGCAGTAGATTTATTTGTTCACATTCATAGATAGCTTTATTCAGCTTTTAGAAAAATATATACAACAATCAGAACCATGGTTCTCTTAAATATTTTTAAATTAAAGTATGCAAGTGAGAGGAAGATTCTTTCCACAGTGAGAACATCAATACTGTGTAAGGAAGTAGACAGGAACGTCTGCAAGTCTAGGAATGGGAAGAACTGAGTAGGAGCAGCTTGTGGCTGCCAAGTGGTCAGCACAGAAACACCTAAGAGATTTCTCCTCTAGTTTCTATCTGAAAACAGAATTAATACTACACGCCTAGCTGTGAGTAAAACAGCTGAATGCTGGGCATATACCAGCAGGCATTGATCAAACCAAAACTTGCCATTTCATTGAATCTGGAAATAGGATTACTTGTCAGTCATCATTCAAGTGGTAGCAGATGCAACAAACTTAGGGGTGTAAGGAGCTTGTTAATGTCATCTGAAAAGATTCCTGCTTTCTCAACATTCTTTGGAATGGGTGTGAAAAGTATTTTAGTTAAGCAGACCTTGGAGTTCCAAGTAGTTTGAGAAGCCGAGTATGGAATCAACAGGACAGCCTTAGTTTTGTTCCAATTCTGTCCTTTGCCTCACACTGTAGGTACTTTAGCTACTCCAAGTACATGGATCCCCCTCCACCAGGTCTAGGGCTTTTCCTGGAAATCAGCCTGATCAATGCACCAACCAGAGGCCAGTCTATCAAGAGATTTCCTAGGGACTCTAGAGTTAACACTATCAGCTACCTCTCTTCCTGCTTTTGCCAATTAAGCAAAGCAATGAGGCAAATATCTTTAGCAACATGTTTCAAGCTTGGAGGTTGCGCTATGTGTCTGAATGGGAAGGGGTGAGAGAAAACAAGCAGATTAGAACTGGAGGTCTCAGTAAGAGTAAGAGGAGAGAGATGGATATTTTGTTCTCTGTTCATCTATTTCCTGCTTTGTTTTCTTGATGCAACTAAATATCTCCTTAAATAGTGCTTTGTATTCTGGAGGTGTAGTGGTGGGGGAACTGGTGGGCTCTGGGGTGACAGGGGTGGGTTCCCAGCCACTGGCTCCAGCCTCAGACTGGGTTACCAGTCCTGTCAGGTCCCTGGCCAGCAGCCTAGATGTCTGCACAGCCTTGTGTGACAGCGAGTCCTGCTCCTGCTGGCACTTCTTCAGTAGCTCTTCATACTTCACTTTCAGGGCACTATACTGAGTGTCCACTTCATGCAGAAGGGAGATGCCCCTCTGCTTCACAGCCTTAGCTCTCCTAATGCAAGTCTCCTCATGGCCCTTCACAATGTCAGCCCCTGCCATGCTGCTGAGCACCGTTTCACTGCTGCTGCGCTTGAGTGGTTTTCTATGTGCTTCTGGAGCAGCTAGGAACATCTCCTCCAGCAGGCTTTGGCTGGGCTCCTTGAAAGGAACAAACAGAGAGTCGGGTACCAGCTTCTCAACACCATTCACAAAAGGATGCTCTGCCTGCAGCATCTGCCGCATCTCAGCCACCTCAGCCTCCAACTCCAGCGCTCGGGCTCGGTAGGCATCTGTGGCACCAAGCTGCTGCTCCAGTTCACTNTTTTCCTTCAGCACCACCTGATACTCCGCCTCCACACTCACTCGCTTCTTCCTCTCTAGGCTCAGCTGGGCCTGCAACATCGTCACTGTCTTTTTCAGATGCTCGTTTTCTTCTTCATCGGGGCTTTGTTGGCTTTGCAAGGAAGTGATCTTCTCAGCGAACACGTGGTCATAAACAAAGTGTCTATGAGAAAACATGGAAATATTTAAAGATCAACTGATGGTGCAAAGGAGGCTGCTGGGGCTTTTCCACTAAGTCTTTTAAAGGAGCTGTGACACCAGTTTTTAACCCATTCAGTGCTATAAGCAGTGGCTAAAATGAAACACTATGAGGCTGGAAAACTCTTGAAAGCAAATACAGTTTTTGTGACTGATTTCNGCCCCCAACAGTAAAAGCAGTATAGAAAATTCACTGGCAGAGCAACAGCACGACAGCTGCTTACTAGGAAATACAAGGGACCACAGAGTCTCATCTCGAGTTGCAGATCACACTCAGCTGGGTGGTCTTAAAAACCTGCAGCTCACACCATTGATTCTGACCTNGGTGGTCTGCTACCTGGACCTATGGGGTTTAAATGTTCTTCATAATGTGCAACCAAGGTCAAGGAGCATGATGCTTGGACTTTTCACTTGGGATACACATCAGAACCACTGGGGCAGCTTTAGGATCACACCTAGAAATTCTGACCTGAGAGTGAGTATCTATCTGCTCTTGGAAAACATCCACAATACCAGGTGTACACATGTAATCTCAGCACCTGGGAGNTNGAGGCAGGGGGATCAGGAGTTTGAGGCCAGCTGGGCTGTATGAGATCTTATTTNAAAAACNCCAAATCTCTCTAGGTAATGTGACAAAAAGTAAAGGGTGAGAAACATGAATCGGCCTCTCCTACTCAATCTTTGTATTTGCTGGTTATGGAGCATCTGACTTCATGAAAGGTCACGAAGACACAAGTCATGTCTATTTTGGCCATCATTCCTATGTCTGGCACATCAACTGCAGTGTAACAGGTGTCTAGTAAGTATTTATTAAAGACTCAAACTCATAACTATAAATTATAAAGGCATTTTTTAGGTGAAAATATTTTTTGTCTCAATTTTTGTTCTACCAAAATTTTTCATTTTTTCTTTTCTTTTGAGACAAGGTCTCTTCTCTGGAGTCCTGACTCTCCTAGAACTTGCTATGCTCTGGCCTCGAANTCACAGAGCCTGCCCCTGCTTCCTGAGTGCTGGGATTAGAGGCATGCACCATCACACCCAGCTTCCAAAATTTCCATTTTTTCTTTCATTCTAATGTGAAATACATCCCCCAAATCTGTANGATAGCAGTATTACTAATTTTAAACTAATATTTAACAAACTAAAATGAAAAGAATTACTGACACCCATAAACTTTCACTGTTATGTTTAAGTTCAGTGGCTTTGTTCAGACTACTGGTTTAACTTTGTTCAGACTACTGGTTTAACTTTGTTCAGACTACTGGTTTAACTTTGTTCAGACTACTGGTTTAACNCTTTGTTCAGACTACTGGTTTAACTTTGTTCAGACTACTGGTTTAACTTTGTTCAGACTACTGGTTTAACTTTGTTCAGACTACTGGTTTAACGGCCAAGGGGCACTTCTTGAAAGGGAGCTTTTCATCTACTGTAATCCAGAATATGTCAATGACACAGGATGTTTCCGGCTTGCAAATCCACAGAAAGGCAGGCTCTTACTGGCGGAGGTCATACAGCTCTTTCAGGCAGGAGAAGCTGGGTGCTGGTTTCTCCTGGTCACATGTCTTCTGCCTCCCTCGTCCTTGGCTGGAAGATTTCAGCTCCTCCACTTGGCTCTGGAGGTGATCAATGTTGGCTTGTAGGCATTCAATTGTTTCCGTCAGGCTGTGAATAAGACATAAGCTGGTTGCTGCTTGTCACATGAAATTAAGATCAAAACCAGTGAAGGGGGATTAGGTGTGAGTCACTCAAACTTGGCTTTCTTAATTGGAAAGNACTTACAGTTAATCCTCATTCTCCTAAAAGAATGAACCCTTATCCTTTATTGCCCAACCCCCCTACAGGCACATTTTACTTCAAATTATACTAAGTAACTCCTTTGTAGATTACCCTCAGTGACAGAAATTTTACCTCAGGATTTTTTGTTGCGAGGCTCTGCTCTCAGCAACTAGCTTCTGGTTGGTTTCTTCCAGTTCTCTTGCTGTGACATCTAACTGCTCATAAACTTTTGCATGCTGTTCATTCATTTGCCGTAGAAGCTCCACCTGTTTGGTCAGATACTGTAAAACAAGAGTGATATCAGGTAACACAGNTAAGACAGCCTGCACGCTTCAACACTGATTCTCTGGCTCTCCAATACCAACCCAGGCCAGGTGAAGGCTTGGGGCTTCCACCTGTGGGCTCAGCACCCTCCTGGCCCAGAAGCTCCCACAGCCTTGACTGTGTGCCCACCCCTCCCTCTCCTGGCTAGCCACTACGACCCTTTAATAACGTGGTCATTTCTCATCCTATTACTCAGGACAATAGGGTTTTAGAGTTTTATACCAGGAATGAGGGACAAAGACCAAATGTGAACTTCATATTATACACAGTGTCATTGGTTTATTTAATGGGAAAGGAATGTTAAATCCCAATAAAAACTACCCCTTTTAATAAGAAACAGGCACAAGATATCCTTGATGTGTTTAGCTCCATTAATGCTTCCCAATACTCCTATATTCATGAGGTTAGTCTAATTTCACAAAATATATGCTTAATATTCAAAAGGAAAACCCAAAGTGAAATATGATAATCCCATAAGAAGAAAAGCTTGGGAAACACAATTAAAGTTTAAACAAAATATGTTTAATAGGGGCTGGAGAGATGGCTCAGCGGTTAGGAGAAGTGTTCTTTGCAGAGGCCATGGGTTCGGTTCCCAGCACCCACTCAGCAGCTTACCACCACCCAGGGGACCTGGTGCTTCTGATTTCTGCAGGAATCAGGCATACATACATATAGTGCATACACACATATTCAGGCGTAAGATGCATACATGTAAAAATAACATCTTTAAAAAACAGAAAAGTTTTAAAAAATGTTTAACCAAAAGAAAAAGAAAAGCTTAAAGTGGAAGAAAATTTTTATGATTTTCACTTAAATAAAAAAAAAAATCTTTTTTTCCGAGTGAGGCGTTTCAGACAAAAATTAGTGAAAAATACATTAATTTTACCAGATACTTTAATAGATATCAAAACCTCATTATTTCTATTCCTCAAGAATGCCATCTCCATCACCCCTATTCACAAGATCCTTACCAGGTTATTTATTTTTGGTCCTGCTAAGACTGCTTTCTGAAGACCAAGGACAAGGAGAATAAGTACAATCTTAATGCCAGTTAGGTCACCTGGATTCCCTCCTTCCCCAGTTCCACCCAACACACTAAAGTGTAGCATATATTCCAAACAGAACATTCCTATTCCTATTCTTCTGGATACAGCCAGAAGAGGAAAAACAGAGGTTTTAAGTATAATCATATGGTAGCAGACTTGACTTTTAAAACACTTCTTGGGCTGGAGAGATGGCTCAGAGGTTAAGAGCAGTGGTTGNTCTTCCAGAGATCCTGAGTTCAATTCCCAGCAACCACATGGTGGCTCACAACCATCTATAATGAGATCTGGTGCCCTCTTCTGGAATGCAGGCATATATGCAGACAGAACATTGTATACATAATAAATAT